>OZ021728.1:10244917-10660583 GCA_963978545.1 Linyphia triangularis
TAAAGTATTATCTTTAATTCAAATTTCAATTAGCTGGAACAGTCACTTTATAAATTGAAAAAATAAAAATTAAAAATTACCTCATTAAAAATACATTACTTATATAAAAATAAAATATTATCTTTAATTCAAATTTCAATTAGCTGTAACAGTCATTTTATAAATTGAAAAAAAAAAAAAAAAAAAAACTATCTCACGAGGTATCGAACCCGGATCGCCCGTACGGGAATCCATCACGCTGACCACTTAGCCACCGGGTAGTTGCAAATTAAAAATCTCTATTAGTGTGTAAGCTATGCGTAACACTTTAAAGCCTATTTTCTCGGAATCTTCTGGCTAGTGCGC
This sequence comes from Linyphia triangularis, assembly GCA_963978545.1. Lineage (NCBI taxonomy): Eukaryota > Metazoa > Arthropoda > Arachnida > Araneae > Linyphiidae > Linyphia > Linyphia triangularis. The sequence goes on from OZ021728.1 coordinate 10,245,263, forward strand.
TTTATTACTTTACAGTGTGGATACCCTTAAGGTATACTATCAATCTACCAAATTTCATCCCGATCTGAATTTCCGAGACCGTAAGGTCTCCTTGTCAGTGGCAGCCCCCAAAACTTGATAGATTCGATGGCAAGGCATTCTATCTGCCAAGTTTCAACTCGATTGGATTAAATAAATAATGCAACCTCATCGACAACTAGCCTATCTGTCGAATTTCAGCGTGATTGGATGGCAGCAAGTTGGTTTATTAGTAATCCAAATATAGAGGCGTGTGTAAAAGGGCCATTTAGTGGCAGTGACAGCTCACAAAACTTGACAGAATGCATTGCCATCGACATCGAATCTATTTGCCAAGTTTCAACTCGATTGGATTAAATAAACCTCCACATATTGGCCTGGCAGACACACACCCAAAATCGAACTTAATATAATGGATTTAAAAGAAAAAGATGGCATTGACCAAGGATCTGCAGACTTTTCTGAAGAGCCAATAATCAGAATAGCAAAATTTTTCCAAGAATCGCAAAATAAATTCTAGCAAAATGAGCTTTTAACTATGAAAATTTTTATACCATTTTTATGGTACAAAAATCAAACAGAATTCTCATCAATTTTTTTCTTCTTCCTTTTGGACGAAGTCGAGGTCATTTATTTCCAATATAGGACATTAACGACAAAGGCAAAAGACGCTTTATTAGCGCATCCAACTACGAAGCAAAAGATGCTATCAACCTCAACAGAAGACGAGAGAGCAACGAACGTCAACAAAAGCTCGATGCAATTGAGACTGCGACGCATGGTGGACGCATTCCTATTGCGCATTGTAATTGTTTTGTATTTCTACTAAGAAGTTAGCAGGAGGTGCTGTGGAGTTTGATTTTAAGTTGGTATTTGAGAACAGTGTTTACAGTGTATCAGAATCACCATTCTGCTTTTCTTTACGTTTCCCTTATTTCTCGGGTTTTTAAGCTGTAAACTTATGACACAAAATTACTTGGGACAAAGGTTGAGTTACTTGGGACTTAAAGAGCCGCAAATATCCAGGAGAAAAGGCGGCTCCGATCTGTCGATTCCTGGCATAGACCATTTAGAATAGGTATTTTAAGCCATTACTTAAAATAATTTAGTGAATGATGATGGTAAATGACGATTGCATGAAGATGGGTTTGGGAGAATTAATTTTTTAATACACTGAATTTTACGGGTAATTTCTTCTACTATGTCACATTTTTAAATCTTTTTTATTGACTTCGATTGTTTTTGCGGTTGGGTAATTCTACAGAGAGCTTACCGTCATCCAATCAAGCTGAAACTTGGGAGACAGATATGTTATTGATGAGAATGTATTCTATCAAGTTTTGGGACTGTTACTAAAAGGCCGCTTTCTTCTATTGACGCCTCGAAGAACAAATTAACTCACTTGCCTTCAGGCAATCGAACCGAAACTTGGCAGATAGATTTGCTGTGGATGCGAATGCACACTAACAACTTTTCGGGTGTGTCACTATAAGCCTATATTGGTCAGCGGATTTGTGTTATTGGGAATGTTCCCCACGAAAATGTGTTTTATCAAGTTTTGGTGACAATCAAAAGTTACTCAATGGCATGGTATTTTTCGTAGTGATCAAACAATATAAAAAACCAATCTGAGCTCAAAATCACTTAAATAAGTTGCGATTGCACATAAAAGTTGACAATGAATATAAATATAAAGTATTTATAAACTTTGTTTTTGTGGAAAAATTTAGTTATTACATTTAGTTACTTTGTTCACCGAGGACAGAACCTTTACAAGAGCTTCCCATGACTTTGTAGATACTCAACCAAAATACACAAATCCCCCTATTCCTCCCGTGTCCATTAAAAGGTTAATATTCCTTCTCATTTAAAATGGCATTTGGTTATTTTTAACCCACGCTATTAACGTTAAGTTTGCACTTTCCGCAAGAATGTCTCCCTGGTGTCACATAGAGACACGAATAGTTCATATGGTGCACCATAAAAACCATTTGCGAAAAGCGCGCGCGAAACATGATGGGTCGTTAGTATGGAACGGAATGGCCGATTTGGAAGGCCGTTATAGAGGCACTTGATTGCGTCGGATTCTTAGTTACGCTTTTAAAAAGGAAACGTAAGGTTTGCGATATGTCACCGATTTAAATACCACTTTCATACAAGGTGGGACACCGAAAAGTGAGGTGACTGATGTCATAATAATCACTGTATTATATATTTGCAGATAAATACATCACTGTTCCTTCAAAGTAGTTACCGCCGTCTACAATACACTTCTGACAACGTTCATACAAGTTCTTGAAACTTCTGAAAAAGCCCTCCTTTCAGACTGTCTTAAGCTCCTTGGTAACTGCAGCTTGAATGTCCGAGATGCTTGAAAATCGGTTTCCCTTTCAGTGCCATTTTCAGTCGTGGAAAGAGGAAAAAAATCTGCTGGCGCTAGATCAGGGGAATAAGAGGGTGTAATACTAGTATTTATATTAATACTAGTATTTATATTAATACTAGTAGTATCTATTCCCACGACTGAAAATGGCACTGAAGGGAAACCGATTTTCAAGCATCTCAGACATTCAAGCTGCTGTTACCAAGGAACTTAAAACAGTCTGAAAGGAGGGCTCTTTCAGAAGTTTCAAGAACTTGTATGAACGTTGTCAGAAATGTATTGTAGACGGCGGGAATTACTTTTAAGAACAGTGATGTATTTATCTGCAAATATATAATACAGTGATTATTATGACGTCAGTCACGTTACTTTTCGGTCTCACCTTGTATATAAGTAGTTTTTCCGTTAATAGTTTATAAATATAAAATTTTTAATAATACGTTTGTGGGTCATTCTTGCCTTTATTACTTTCAATTACCCATATGTTTTTTTTTTTTTTTTTAATCGATTTTTATCCATTCCTCCGCGTTTTCGAACATTATGGTTGGTTGGCTGATTTCAGATTATCTTCAGCATCAAGTGGGCTATAATACGCCGAAACATTCGTCATTTGACAAGCCAACATATACATTTACAAACACCCATGCCTTACACGGGACTCGAGCCCTCAACTTTGCGGTCTAGAAGCTAGCACGCTAACCACTATACCGTTTGGTTGGCTTAGAGGGGATAGATATTTGGGCTGAAGGCCTCCTTTGCCAGTGGGCACGACAAGAAAAAAATGACGATGAATATGTATTACTTAACGCCAAACAAGTTTGCTTTAGAAAAACACATTTTATTAAAAAAAATTCCCAAGAAATTTGAATTCGGTATCTGAACCAAAGTTGCGTAATTTATGAATATTTATCTCGCAAAACACTTATTCGATTCGCGGTGATAGCATTCGAGTCAATATTCGGCGTTTGGTCGGCTTGGAACATCATTATTTCAAAAAAGTGATCTAGAAAAAATGCGTCTGTGCGTATATGAGTAACATAACTCCCGAACAAATTGACCTTTTTCAATATTGGTGTGCGGGTTGATGACGTCACAGGGACCTATCATTAAGTTTTTCTTCAAAATCGCGCTTGCGCTTAAGGTAGCTGCAATTGAAAAAAGTAATGTTTTACAGTAATTGTTAAAAAACGGCTCTAACTTATCCCTTAAGGTGTTCTAAACATCCCCACCTCCGAAATTCCAGTAAAAAGGCTATAATAGCGTAAAAAGTTGAAAAACGAATGCCGTTAACACAGAGTTCTCTTTCCTTGAGCATACCTCATCAATGATCGTTTTATTTTCTCCTCAATTTCACTTACAAGAAAGGATAAATTAAGAATTATCGTAAAGTATAAAGCCAAAATCATCACTTTGGTCGAATTTATTTTTAAAGATCCGATACAATAATTATTGCAAAAAAAAAATTGACAAACTGGTCAATTTTGGAAAATGAATGATGAAAATATAGAAACGGTAAATGATAAAAATACACGTCAGTATTATAATGTAATTGAAAGTTGCGCGATATCCCATACTCCTTTTTTTTTAAATTTTTTTAGCAGAAACCTATTACAAATAATTAAAATTTCTAATTGAGTAATTTGTGGTGTTTGACAACTAAAAAGAAAAAAATAAATCTTTTTTAATTCGCTGATTCTTACTGAAGTTATCTCTGGTGAAAAAAGTCTTACACCGACAGAATACGTATAAACCAACTTGCCGTCCTCCAATCGCGCTGAAATAGCATTTAACCTAATCATTGAAGAAACTCTTCTCTGTTGCCAAAACCATTCAAATAAAAACAAAATAAAATAAATAATAAAATTGTTCTATTTAAAATAAATAAAAATATATTTGGATGTGAATGCATAAATTCACATTAATTTTCAATTAAAAATTTTTGAAATGAAATAAATCCAAAATATTCTCACAAATAATCAGTTTTGACCATAAAATATATAGTATAGAGAAATAAAAACTTTACTATACGGGGAACATATTTATAACAGACACCTTTAAAAAGTAAGCCTACAAATTCTAATCTAGCTAGATTGCAAAATTCTTTTTAGAATCGTCATTTCGAACGCTCGTAAAAATTATATTAAGTTGTATTAGATTATAAACATGCTGTGCATAATTCTATTCTGGAAATGTTTTTTAATAAGCTACTAATTAACTTAACATTCTCTGCGTTTGGCGTTTCACTTAAGAAAGAACGTGGTAAACATAATTCATTTTTTTTTTATTATTCCCTTATTCTTCTTCATTTGCATTAATTCAATTTCCCGTTCAAGTAGAGTAACATCATGAAGAAAAAGCAAAAAAAAAAAAAAAAAAATTATTTTGTTACGCTTACGGTTTTGAAAATTAGTTCTGTTTTTATGGCGGATTTCCAGAAATATAATTCACGGACGAAGTTGGTGCCGAAAATATGCGGGAACTATAAATAGAAAACAAGTTTTTATTAAATTATATTTTATACAAAACTATGGGTGTGGAACATCGCACAACTTTCAATTCACTATTATACTGACGTGGAATGGATTTATTTAACGTTTTTATATTTTCGTCATTCATTTAGGAAAATTGGCCGTATTGGCGATATTTTTAGCGGTAATTCTTAAGTTGGTATAATTCTTATTTTTGAATGATTCTTGTATTATACAAAAAAACAAAAAACGGCAGAAATTATGATTTTGGAGAAATATTTATCGATAATTCTTACTTTATTCTTTCTTGTGAGACAGAGGAGAAAAGAAAAACAGTCTTTGGTGTGCGATGTTCAAGGGAAGAGAACAATGTTTTGAAAACATTCTTTTTTCAACTTTCTGGGCCTTTGTAGCATTTTTACGGGGATTTAGAAGGTGCAGATGTTCGAACATCTTAAGAAGCATCATCGCAGCGGTTTTGATCAAAATCGTTAGAGCAGTTTTTTTAGCAATGAAAAACATGATTTTATTCAATGGCAGCTACCATTTACGCATGCACAATTTTGACAAAAACCTTAATGGTACATCCCCTAGTCACCACTGGTCAATATAGCAAATTTGAGCATCGTAAGTTAATTCATTCGAGAGTAATGCTGATCACATGCACACAGAAAGAGATTTTATAAAGACCACTTTTTTGAAGTTAGGGTGTTCGGAAACGTGAAGAAATGCAAGACAAAAAGAAACACAATTTTCAACTTTTTAAATCACACATTCCGTCTGAAAACTACTAAAGAAAAATAACTTTGATCATTAAATGCAGTGACACAGAGAAAAAATTATTAAAAGTATTCAAATGTAACCCCCCCCCCCCCTTATTTATGGTATATAACATTCTATTATAAAAATGAATGTCGGTGGAATATCGCACAACTTTCAATTACACTATATTATTGATGTTGATTTGGGTCATTTAACGTTTTTATATTTCCCACCATTCGTTTAGAAAAATTGCCAGATTGGCGATATTTTTTGCGATAATTGTAATATGGGTATATATTTAAAAAAAAAAAAAAAAAAACCTTTGCCAAAAGGTGAATTTGGGTGATACACTTTTCGATGATTCTTATATCATCCTTTCTTATAAGTGAAACTGAGAAGAGGAGAAGAAACGATCGTTGATAAGCTGTATTCAAACAAAGAGAACTCTGTGTTGAAATAATTCGTTTTTCAACTTTTTACGTCATTAAAGCTTTTTTTTTTTTTTTTTTTTTTTTTTGGAAATTTCGCAGGTGGGGATGTTAAGAACACCTTAAGAAGCATTAATCCAGCGATATTGATCAAAATCGTTAGAGCCGTTTTTTAGCAATCATTGAAAAACTTGAATTTTTCAATGACAGCTATCTTAAGCGCATGCGCGATTTTGACGAAAACCTTAATGGGAAGTCCCATGGCCACCAGCAACCCGCATACCAAATTTGAACATCGTGGGTGAATTTTTTCGGGAGTTATACTGACCACGTACACAGACGCACACACACATACATTCTTTCTAGATCACTTTTTTGAAATCAGGATATTCCGAAACGAGGAGAATTGCAAAGAATAATAATAATAATAATAATAATAATAATAATAAAAAACACCTTTCTGACCGAATGCTATACTTTCATTACCCTATGTATACATACGGGTAATTGAAAGTAAAAATGTATTTTACTACTTTGTATGAAGGTTTAAGTATTTTTATTAACAGATACAGCTACGATTGGTTAACTTTTAACTTTGGAGGAACCTTCTTTTATTTCTATTCTTGTTTCATTTAAAAACAAGCTAAAAAAAAAAAAGTTCTGTAATAATATAATTTCATGAATGTATGCACATTTAGAAGCACTATTTAAATTTAAATAAATAGTTTTGTGGATGATGTTGAATTATAACTTCACTTTTTCTCTTACTTTAAAGTTAAAAAACTTAATCACAGAATATTCATTAAAACAAAAAATTTTAGATCCTTGTTCAATCTTAGTGTCAGGAAGTATAAATTATATCCTTAATAATTTATATTTTTATTCTAAGATAGGAAATTATAAAATCTATCGATGGGGAGGGGCACTCGTCACCATCGTTTGTTGCATCCTCCCACTTTTTTTCCTTTCACTTCTACCACAGCCCATGTTGACAAATGGGTTCTGCCGCGCTAAGCACATCTGCAATACTTTAGCAAACTGAGTTATTACTTCCAGAAGATTATCTGAAATTTGTCCAACATAATTTTCATTTTACATTTAAATTCAAAAGACATTTACATTTAGATTCAAAAAAGTACCTTCCGTTTCTATGCTTATCGTGAGGTTTTTGCCAAATAGTTGGCGTTGATTTGGTAGACCATTGAAGTATCCTGTACAGGTTGGCGGGATTTACGAGAAACTCGCAAAACTGCTGGTTTCCGCTGTTTGCATTTCAAGTCAAGTTGTTTCAGATCAAGTAACGTCACATTCAATTCGAGCCGAATGAATCGATTTCTAGCCAATGTCTAATAGGTGAACTTGGGTCACAAAGTAAAAAAAAGAAAAGCTCAGTGAGTAGAAATGTTTGTGTTTATGGACTTTTCGAAAAACTTAGAATTGAGTAAAAAAAAATATTTAAAAATACGGAAATTGTCCATTGGTATCATACTCTAGACTGAATCTCAGCATATTATTGATAAGCATTATCCCTTGGTATACAAATCCCTTGCAATTTTAAGTTGTTATAATAATGATTAGTTTATAATAATGACGAGTTTTACAGAGATAACGCTGGGAAGCGAGTTTTACAAGGAGCAGGGCATTTAACATTATGGTAATGTACTCTTGACGTCACAGATTTTGTTGAGTGTTTTGATCGGACTGGTTTTGGCTCGGTTTCAGGGCATTTTCTTTTCTTAATATTTAAATAACTAATTTTTTTTTAAAGAACTTTTGTTTGAATCTTTGGAATCGGAAAGAAATTCTTCAGAAATATAAACTAAAGACACCTGATAATATCTAAACTTAAATCCAGGAAAATCATATACGTATAATGATCTGACATGATGAAATGAATGGGCGCCGTCAAGATTATTTTCCGAAGGGGGGGGGGGGGAGAATCGCACACTTGAGGGTGTAAAATGGTTACATATTGTTCAAAACTTGATTTTTTTAATTGGATTTTCTATTGAAATGTTGAAAAATAGTTATGTAATTGGTTTGTTTGTACGCTAACGGCTAATCAGGCAGGAACCTACAGCTTAACTTAGATTCCAAACCACAATGACCATCCATGCCTAATCCAGAATTCGAACCCGACATCTTTGGCATGCGAGGCCAGAGCGATAACCCCAAAGCCATTAGGTTGACAATAGTTATGTAATAAATTTAGAGGTATTTATTCGTATGTCGAATTATCAGTTCCTGAAAAATTGCAGTTACTGAAAAGAGCTTTTGCAAAAATAATTTTTATCTTAATAAATAATAACTGAAAAAAAAAATAATTTAAGTCCTGTCATTTTACATGTTTACTTTAAATTAGCCTAAATAATGTAATATAGGATAATAAATATATTGCATCCAGTTAATAAAATACAGTTTTTTTTACATGTTTTAAAATTTTCCGAGTTCAAAAAAGTGGAAGAGGACTATGAAAAATGTCAGGTCGTGTGTTTCTGTGATGGGCATAAAATTCCTAACTGATTGAGCTACAATGTTTAACTTTTGTATTTGGGTCAGTAGTGGCCTGAGACATGTCATTATAATTTTCGTCAAAATAGCGCATGCGCATAAGATAGCTGTCATTGAAAAATATATGTTTTTCAGCATTAGCTGAAAAACTGTTCTAATGGTTTTGATCGAAATTTCTGTGGGAATGTCTTTTGAGGTGTTTTAAACATCCCTTTCCTTCTAAATTCAAATATAAAATCGATAAAGTCTTAAAAAGTGGAAAAACGGACGTCTTTAGCAAAGAGTGTTTCCCTTTAGCATTGCCCTTATCGACAATTTCTTCTCTGTTTCACTTACCCGAAAAGAATAATATAATAAAAATTATCATCAACACTTCACCAAATTGGCTTGTTTTTTGGTCAGTGTAATAATAATTATCGCCAAAGACATCGCCAAACTGGGCAATTTTTTTTTTTTTTTTTTTAATTAATGAAAATAGCAAAGCGAAGATGGTAAATTACACAAAGTCATGTCAAATTTTAATTAGTGACCTTTATTATAGTGTAATTGAGTGCTGTGTGTTGTTCCAAACGTCTAGTTTTATTAACTAAAGTGTTGCAAGTTGCCAAATATCTTGTCGAGATTTTTTTTTTTTACCGATTATGCTGTTAGACAGAGTTCGCCAAAATGCGTGAAATCTGCTTGAACACACATTAAAAATCAATATAATATAATATATAATATAATCCCGATAGAATTAACCTCATGCGTGAATTTACACATCATCCCATCATGATTAATTTTTTTAAAATAATCCCCTATTTTATAAAATTAGAGATCATTCTAGTATGGTGAATGGGTGACTCAAAATAATATCCATCAACGGTGTGACGTTAAAAGTTTAATAAGATATAAACACAAAATAATTATTTACAAGTCACACACACACCACAAAATAAACATTAATTCAATTAGACTGGGAACATATATTTCTGGGGGGAATTCCTCACCTCACATGTTTACTGTTCGAGTGCTGGAGCTAAACTGAATAATGATCTACACTAAGTAGGTCTTTACTATGTCCATAGATGGCGTTAGTAGTACAGTCCGGGGAAAGAGTTATACAGAGAGTGTCACACTAGCCGTTTTTCGAAGGGCGGGTCTACCTCCCTGCCCTTTTTCTTTGAAAATAGCGTCCTTTTCTGAAAAAAAAAAAAATGCTAAATTTTCGTTTATTTTCCAACGGAATGCAATACGCATCCGAAATCACCAGTTACGCATGCGCACTCATGTTTAAACGCACGGACCAGAGACTAATTGAAGTTATTGACAGGCTGCTGATACCATGCGCGTAAGAGTGGATTGTAGGAGGGCGTCCTACAATTTCAAAATGTTTTTTTAGCCCCGGTAAGTTTGGCTTAGAAGTTCAGATCATTTCGCCTATGCCTATCGCCGGCGGTTTTTCCAGATTTTCGGGATACCGTGAATTGTCAAGTTTTACTTCTTCGTCATTTTCTCTATCATTTTGGTTTCACGGTACACCAATGTGGTGTCACCGAACGGCATAGTGTTAAGAGTTAATTTAAGATTTATAACCATCAAGTGTTTTTAGTAAGCATTTAAAAAGAATTTTCAGTTCTGATACTCGTGCATCATTGTTATTCTTGTAGCTATTAATTTAGTCAAAAAACTTAATATTTAACGGACGAACGCTGCCGTTAAGCCATTTCTCAACAAAGTGTCAAAGTAGTTCACGGGTTTATGCACAAATATATCACCTAATGCATTGGACATTCCCAAAACGACTATTAATCAATGATTACTTATTAAGTAAGTACTTTTTTGAATGTCTTTTTTCGATAATATAGATACAACTGAAGAGTTTATGCCATAGTACGAACCAAGTTTCAAAGAACATTACTGCTTTGATTAAAAAAAACAGGGGGGGGGGGGGGGAGACAGCGGAAAATTAATAAGAGCGAAAAAATTATAATGGTAATTGCTTAGGATATTCTTTTTTAAGAGACATTGATAACAATACAAGACAGACAAAAAAAAAAAAAAGTGAAAGAAAAAAAAAATGGCTAAAAGCCGTCTTTATCATTTAGGGGCAAATTTGTTTGCTCCGAACTGATGAATATTGATTACATCGCATTAATGCACTGCTTAAGTTTAAGTAAATGCCTGGGAAAAAGTTTGAAGCCATTAAAATATCTTTTGTTTATTTTGTGGTGGAAAAAAATAATGCTCTCGTTAAGTTTCAGATTCCTTTGAATTGCTGTAAAAATCAAATCGAACGAAGAGATGATTTTTGATGGTTGCAACGCCTGAGTTATTATATTTTCATTTCTTGAAAACACAAGAGATTTGTTTTAACGATTTTTATTTTGTAATCGTAACTCTTCGTAATTTTCTAAAAGTAGCAGCTTTTTTGAGAGAGAAATTATGTTATTTTTATTTATTAATCACCTTTTGCAAGTACATGATTCCATGTTTTCGAATAATTTATTTGGTTAAATCGCTTCGAAATAAAGGTTTAGAAGTAATTTTATTAAAACAAAGTTATTTATTGCTACAATTCCAAAAGTAAATAAATTTATAGAAATTAAATTAACTTTCATTGATGAAAAGTTATTTGACTTTAAATTCCAAAGTAAACAAATTACTTATCAAAATTAAAAACTAATTTAATTGACATGAAATTAGTTGTTTTGATGTTATTTGTCGCTTAATTTTGAAGTGAAGAAACTTATTTAGTAAAATTAAAAGCTGACTTCATTGATATAAATTTAGTTATTGTAAAGTTATTGACATTAAATTCCAAAGTTAAATGAATTATTTTTCGAAATTAAAAGCTAACTTCATCGGTTAAAGATAATTCTAGTAAAGTTATTTGTTGATAAAACGTTAAATAAAATATTTATCAAGATAAAAATTAACTTTATCGACATAATGTTAGTTGTAAGACTATTTGTCGCTAATGTTAGATAAATAATTTATTTTAACATTAAATAAATCATATATTGAAAATCGAAATTAACTTATTGTCTAGAAGATAATTTTTATTATAAAGTTATTTGTCTCTACATTTTAACGTTGGATAAATTATTTATCGAAATTAAAACTATGGTTGTTGTAAAATATTTATCGTTAAGTTCTAACTTTAAATAAACTGTTTCGCAAAATTAAAAGTTAACTTCATCAACACTAAAATAATTTCTGTTCTAAAGTTATTTGTCGCTAAATTATAACGTTAAATAAATTTGTGGAAATTAAAAACTAATTTCATCCATCTAAAGATAATTGTTGTAAATATATTTGTCTTTAAGGTAGTAGTCTGGTAACTTGGGTTGAAAAAAATCAATTTTTTTCTTATTAATTTAGAAAGTAAAATATTTTGAGAGTACATTGTAAAAATTTTAGACCTAAATTCGAAATATTAATGAAGTTCTAATGAATAATTGAGAGCATCTCGTTGTTGTTGAGCATCTGTTCTTGAAACTTTCAATGCGTTTTTCTCGAAACAACGTTTTTTCGGTCGGCCCATTTTGCTATTTTCTGATAAAATTTAATAAACCTTGTTCCAACGAGAACGACAATTCTATAGATTAACAATCAATTCAATTTTTTTTATTTTTATTTCAGATGTGTTTAACAACCAAAATTATCGGGGACAGCCACGTACGTGTCTACATTGTTGATGTCTACATTAATTAATAATAATAATAACAAAACATCGTAAAATTAATAAAAAAAAAAATGTTTGTGTATTCATTAGATGACAGTAATAACATACTAAAAAACAAAACCATTGAATTTTATTTTCCCATAAAAAAAAAAAAAAAAAAAAATCCCGATAAAGAAGTAAAAAAAAACGTGCAAGTTAACGGACTACTACCTTAAATTCCAATGTTAAGTAAGTTATTTATCGAAAATAAAACTAACTTCATTGATATTACTTAAAAATATCACAACTTAATTTTTAAATACTTGACACCAACCATAGCAATTCTTCCAGTTTTCAAATTACTTTACATTTGACTAGATTCTCGTTGTCGACAAAGGTTTCAAATGTTCGTTCTTCGACACATGAATAAATCTATTGATCTGAAAGACGACTGCAAGTTTAGGTATATCCCTTCGAACATCATTCTGTATTTTTTTTTTTTTTTTATAGAATGTAGAGAAATGTTAGTAGATCACATAAATTCCCTGGTTTGCCGAGGCTAAAATGGTCGAAACTATTCAAAAATCGACTTTGAAGGAGTTGAACTAAATCCGCTCGCCAAATGTGTCATAACCTGCCAAATAATGAGCATTCTTTTTTTATGTGGTAAGCCTTTAATTTTCAATGAGCAAAAGTGCAGACGATATTTATTCTTTGGCGAAGAATACTTTCATTTTTTGAAAATGAGGCAAGTTGGCGTTAAATATTGCGTCATTGATGGCGTAATATGTATTGGTAATGTTTGGCTGACAAATGTCAGATCTTGGCGCCAGGAAAAACGGATCGTCTGCAAACCTTCTTAATTGAAAATTAGCGAGTAGTGGGTTACCAGACAAAAAAAAGATGTTCATTTTTTGGCAAGTTATGACTTATTTGGCGCTATCGGATTGAGTTCAACTCACTCAAAGATGATTTTCGATTAGTTTCAGCCATTTTCGCCCCGACAAGCCAGTGAATTCATGTTCTACTAATATTTCTCTACCATTTTAACTCACAATCTATAAGCGAATAAAAGCAATCAAATAATCATTGTTTTCTCCCACAAGTAACACCGAGGCATAACTGACTTTTTAGTACCGCTTAAAAGTCCTAAAATTTCCCAGCCTCTTTTCTGCACCAACTGAAAGGGGGGGGGGGGGATGGTGTTGAAGATAAGAACACAGTAACAAAATAAAAGAACAAAGACAACGGTTAGTAACTGCGACCACGGTCTTTTCGCTCTGATTTAACGATCCTCAAACGATCCTCCCTGAATTTTATCACCCGGCACTAATTAGCAGATTTCGTGTGTATTCAGCGCGACCCCTGGTGTGCAACTGATAAGACTAGAGAAATCTCGTTAATTTATTTGTTTCTGGTGTCTTTTCTGTTCGGTTGGGGAAATAATTAGGCAGCAACTGTTTTATCGGCCGGAACCGCTGGGAGATGTTTTTTTTTTTTCTTTCTTTCCCCCACCCAATAATGCAGGCGAAATGTTAACTGAGTTTGCGTTGATTGAAATTAATTAGGAAGAAAGTGACTGCTCGATGTATTTAATAGTGAAAGTTTAGAGATAATTTTGAGATTTTTTTTTTTTTTTTTTATAAGGGCAAACTTGAATTTGGAAAATCTCGTTAAATTTCGTTTATCTTGGATGAATACGTTTTCCAGTATCAGGATTATGATTGTGTAATTTTTTATTTTTTCCCACATATAAGCGTTTGCTTCTGAATGTTCTTTTTCTAAAATTATATGCTTATAAAGTCAAAATATTTCTCCTTTTATCCCCCTTTTTTTTTCTTTTTTTTTTTTTTTTCTTGATGTTCTACCTTTTTTAAATCCTTTATATTAACTTCGATTTTATTTTTGTGGCGAACAAATACACTTGCCATCATCCAATCGAGCTGGAAATAGGGAGCTAGAATGCATTGTCTTCGACAACGAATTTATCAAATTTAAGGGGGTGTCACTAAAAAGCCGCTTTTACACCCATCTACAGTTATCATTTCAGAGTGTTGCGTGGACGGGTTCGAAAGATTTGAAGCCAAAGCAGATAAAAACTTGCAGAAATTTATTCCAATAGAATTCTTCACAGATTCTCTTACAGCTCCAGAACTTCTTGTTCTAGTAGACACAATACAGCTCTTTTCACAACAATAGAGTACAAAACAGCAGTTAAAAACTTGACAACACAACAGCTAAATCGCCGCAAAAGACAATGCAATACAGTTCGCTTTAGAACTACTCGGAATGTTCACTGAGACACAGTAATTCAAGCCGACCAAACGGTGTAGTGGTTAGCGTGCTGACTTCTAGACCGCGAGGTTGCGGGTTCGAGTCCCGTGTTAGGCATGGGTGTTTGTAAATGTATGTTGGCTTGTCTAATGACAAAAGTTTCGGCGCATTATAGCCCTCGTGTTGCTGACGGCGCCAGATAATCTGAATACAACCACAGTAATTCAAGTCAACTAATGGACTCAGCTAAAAACTAACTAACCCATCTCATGGCCGGTCTTATATATAGGGGAGGCGAACATTCTTGAAATTTCTAGAAGTAGATATTTGGAGAACTTTCCAAATCGTAGTCGAAAAGTCCTATACATGTACATGGGGACCGAAAATGTCGCCAAATGGTCTCCAAGTTTGGCGACATTTGTCGATTTCTCGCCAAATTTGGCGACAAAAATTAGTCGCCAAAACCGTCGCCAACTTGGCTCTATCTCGCCAATTTGGCGAGATTGCCATTACCATAATGTTAAATGCCCTGCTCCTTAAAACTCGCTTCCCAGAGTTACCTCTATAAAACTCGTTATCAAGCATCAATACCCATCTTGCAGGCAAGGCAAGCTCAGACGAACTATTGCACTGCCTTATGCGAGATGTACATAAGTTCTCCTATTTACAAAATTAACACTACGAAATATTTACAAATATACAAAAATTCGTAACAAGAGAACTAATTTCCCACTTGTTGTCATACAATCGAGCTGAATTTCAACTTGGTCAGGTTTGGGGCACCCTAAATTTTCAAAGTTGCTTTAGTTAAATTGAACACTGGGGGGTTCTTTTCTAACATTTTCAATTACGTTTTGAACACAAATAAACAATAAATCTAAACTGATTTTAAGTAGCTGTCGTTAAACCACTAAAATCTCCGAAAAAAAGAGTAAAATTAAGGTGAATTACATTTTGGTTGATTTTTTTCGTTGTGTGGTTTTGGACTTTAGAAAGTGGTTATCAATGAACTTGCAGACTAAAGACGAAAACACTTCCAAAAAAACACTGTCAATATAACAATTAGGCACCCTCTCCAAAATTTTGAATAGGACCACGAAAACATGACGTGCTTTGGGCCCCGAGGAATACAAGCTCACTGAGAAAACAACTGTGATGCCGAAAAAAAAGCGCATCACGAGCTTTCTCGTGGCCGATCGGCAACGTTTGGCCATGAAAACACGAGTTAATTCGTGACCTGTCAACAATGTGTTAATTGCGAAACGAACTTTACTCGATGAGAGTTCATTTAAAAATACACGGAACTAAGTAATAACAACGAATTGTTTCAAGTGATTTTGACGTCACCACCTACAGCCTATATTCCATTCCGTTTTCTATGATGCGTCTTAGATAGCACCTATTTCTTCATATCCATACCAACACGAGAGCTTTTTAAGGTGTACATACACACTTGAACTTTTTTTCCTTTCTTAAATTATCATTTTAAAAATCGATTTTTTTTTTTTTTTTTTTTTTTTTTTTTTGCACTTAAAAGTATATAATCAGCTATAACGTATAAAAATTTTAGTTTTATTTCAAAATTGATGCACTAATTAACATTTCACTCGTTAATTAGCATATTTTTGAACAATGATTACTCAAGTTTTATAGGGCAACGAACAGAAATTATGCTTGGAAATGTTTCGTAATATCATTCTTTATGTTATGAACCTCCATCAAATTTCTGAGAATATATAGTTTCTTTTATAGAATTTTGTTACATTGAAAGTAGAAAAAAAATAAAAAAAATTCTAAAAACTTTTGTATATAAAAATCTGTGAAAATTCTTTTTCTTTTTTTCAATCAATTCATTTGATTGAAGTTCACAACGTCTAATAGTTATGCAGATTTGAATTTTTAAATCATTTTTTCAAAAGATTGTATCAAACTTCAATTATCACTGTTTAAATGAAGTTTAACGTGCCAAAAACACGATTCTTTTTTAAATAATGAGTCTAAATATTCAAATTTATTTTCAGAACAAAATAGTACTTGAAACTAATAAACTAACTATCTAGCTTTCAAATGATATAATAACCTTGCAAAAATTCCATCTATAGGTTATTTTAAAGCAAAAATACTAAAAAACACATGCGATCTATTTATGCGATATTTCAAGTGTGTACAGTACGGAAAAAGAAGGGGAAAAAAAATCCGAACGATGGCTATATCTTCGTTTATAATTATCGTAGAATCTTGCAGTTTGCACCAAAATGTTTTGTTTAGGATTTTCTATAGGTCTGATGCAAATTTTTTTATTAGGGGACTGTATACTAAGTAAATTTAACTCTATCTTTAAACATTTCAATACGAACCCCTATTTTTTATATTTTGATTCCATTTAGAATACCTCGTTTATCCTAGATATCAAATTTCAGTTCATTATGTTGAGAAACACGTTACTCATGAGCGAAAAATGTTTTGAAAGATCTTGAGGATAAATTTCTTTATCACGGGAAAGAATCGAACGTTTTGCATGCTTCAAAACGTAATCTATAAGGCCTCACGCACGATACAAGTTGCGAGCGGTGCAAAGACTTGCGGGCAGACCCAGGGAATAATAGAACGGTTGCAGTTGTTCTGAAGGCGATATTTTCCGTAAATTCTAAAAGTGACGTCATCCAGCGAACTAGCTGAGCGCTTCATTTCGAGTGATTATCACATACAAGATGAAATATCTAAAACCAAAATTGATTAGTAGTGGTGAGATTATCACAAAACATCACTTAAACATACGTTCTTTAAAAAATAATAAAATAACATTTCAAATTATATTTCAAAAACCGCCTTCACTCTCACCGTAGCCAGAACAGCTGACACCGTTCTATTACGGTCTGCCTCAAGTCTTTTACTGCTCGCCGCTTGTATCGTCCCCGAGGCTTTACTCTACCCCATCAAGTGAGCTTTTTTTTTTTTTTTTTTACATTTTTGCTGAAATATCGAGAAACAAAAGTCAAAATGGAATGAAAATAAAATCTGGAGGGGTTTTCGACCATGATCATTCTAATGAAAGCAAAAAATTATGTTTTTTTATTTAAAATATTTAAAACTTATTTTTATTAATTAATAATTAACTATCAAAAAACAGTTTAATACAAAAGTTGCATGTTATTTATGTTTGGCCTTACACAAACTATTCTTTGAAATAAAAATTGTTACAATATATTATAACTATATTAGAATTTATCGCCAAAAAAAAAAAAAAAAAAATTATTTATTTTTAACATTAAAAATATCATTTTTTTAACATTTAAATTATTAACCACTCATTGGAAAATTATGAAATTTCGTATTTAGACATTTTTTTGGATTCTAAATCTAAATATGGTATAATATTATAGGGTTGCCATTGAACTTTTAGAGTTATGGTTTAGTTTCAATACGTAGATGACACCTCATGATAAATATATATATATGTAATGTATTCGCATTGGGATAGTCAATGAAGCTATTAGATCGCTCTAGTAAATTCTCCAGTTAGCGAGAACCACTTAGAACATAGTAGAACGTCCCTCAAACTCATATAAGCTACGTAATCCGTTTTGACTCCGCCTCATGGAATATCAAATCTTGACTAGTGAATGCATCACCCACTTCACTGAGAACATCTCTGAAAATAAACTTTTATATTTGTTTAATCTCGGCTGCTTTTTTATATCCTAAGAGTGTCCACACTATTTTACCGTTACATATATGTGTGTATATATATATATATATATATATATATATATATATATATATATATATATATATACACAATTAATAAAAATCTTTCACTATTTACAACGGTGCTTTTCAAGATATAGCCATCGTTCGGATTTTTTTTTTTTTTTTTTTTTTTTTTTGCGCACTGTACATATACCTTGGGGCCTTGGAAAAACCTTGGGGCTTTGTTGGTTGTTGAGTTTTTATCAGGAATTCTATTTTCTCCTCTCTTGTTGCAAAACGAAAATTAATAAATGATATAATCAATTCAAAGGCTAAGATATCTACTCCTGACATGTAGTATTACCATTTTTCGTTTTTGTAATTTGTTTAAAAATTGGAATAAAAAAAAATAAGAATTAGTCTTGAGTGTTTGCGATAGTATACAGTAAATAGTAGTATATACTACCGCTATGAGGTAAAAACTTTATCGGGATTTTTTTTTTTTTTTATGGGAAAATAAGGTTAATGGTCTTGTTTTTTTAGTATGTTATTAATGACATGTAATGGATACAAAAAAAAATTATTTTTTTACTTAATTTTACGACGTTTTAATACTATTATTATTGGTCAAAGTATAAGCCTAAAACAAGGTACGTGGACGGCCCCGGTAATTTCGGCTCTTAAAGACATCTGAAAAAAAAAAAAAAAAAAAAAAAATATCGAGCTGATTATTAATTTATAGAATTGTCGTTCTCGGTGGAACTAGGATTATTAAAGTTTATCAGAAAATAACAAAATAGCGGACTTTGAAGAATAAAAATGAATTTTTTTTTCAGACACAAATCGGGCTGTAAAATAGAAAGTTCGGGATTGAAAAAAGGTCCTAGTCCCGACGAGAACTACTTATATGTATAATAACGTGTAAAACTTTTAGAGCAATCGATTTAATAGAATTCCCCCCCCCCCCCCCCGGGCCGACCGAAAAAACGTTGTTTCGAGAAAAACGCGTTAAAAAATTTCAAGAACAGATGCTCAACGACAACGAGACCCTCTCAAATATTCATTATAACTTCAATAATATTTCGAATTTCGGTCTAATATTTTTACAATGAAATATATATTTTATTTTCAATATATTTTACTTTCGAAATAAGTCAGAAATAAAATCGATCCTTCTAACCTAAGTTACGAGACTACTACCTTAAAGAGCGAATTCACTGTTGGTTTTAAAAAGTTTTGTGGGCTTCTGGAACGAATAATAAATTATAGCTTTTATTTTTTTTTAAAAGCAGTGTCAAAATTTCCTATCAGAAAATCCATAACAATATAAATTCCTGTGTCTTAATCTGAAACTCTTACTTTTACCAAGTTTCTTTACGTAAATAAAATATTCTTCAAAGTAAAAGTCACTCCCCGAGCATTCTTCCACTTTTTTCCAATAAAGAATATTTTTTTTTTTTTTTTTCCATAATCGGTATCGAGTTATGCAAACTCGAAAATGGTTTTTCGCGTTTTCGTATTACATTTTTTCCCCGAAACATTTTATGGTCTTGAACATGGCGAACCCCCGATGTAAATATTCCGTTCGTAACTCCAGTAGAAATATATCGCCTCGAAAAACACGATTTTCTTTTCACAAAAGGCAAAAACTCCTGCGAAGGGAATATCAGAAAGCATTTTCCTTGAAAAAAAACCAACCACTGTGGACCGCTTGGGAAGAAAATATTTTACAGAATCTTTTCTTATGATCTCGTAGTGGTGCGACGTACAAAAGGACATTTTTATGAATGCAGTCGTATGATATTTCATAACGTGTGGGTTAGTATACGAAAAGGCGTACGATATATTTTTTGTGTTACTGCATTTCAGAATGTTATATATGTATATATTTAAGTACCAAAACTTTAGAATGTAATTGAAATATATCATAGACTAGAAAGATGTAAGCGGTCCATTGAAAAATAAGGATTCACGAAAAATTCAATTTTTCTTTGAATATTGTGCAAATAAAAATGATTTCTGATATATATATTGTTGCGTGGATGGGTTCGAAAGATTTGAAGCCAAATCAGATCAAAACTTGCAGAAATTTATTCCATTATAACTCTTCACAGATTCCTTTACAACTCCAGAACTTCTCGTTCTAGCAGACTCAATACAGCTTTTTACACAACAATAGAGCACAAAACAGCAGTTAAAAACTTGACAACACAACTGCTAAAATAGCTGCAAAAGACAATGCTATACAGTTCGCTTTAGAACTACTCTGAATGCTCACTGAGGCTCAGTATCTCAAATAAGTAATTCCAGTCAACTCACTGACTAACCTCAGTCAACTCCTCTCACGGCCGGTCTTATATAGGAGCATCGATATAGATAAACAACTGGATAGACTGCTCCATTGTCAATGCAAAGAGAAAAGCGCGCCGGGGATTGCGAAGCTGGTGGGAAGATTAACCAATCACAGTTCGCTTTTATAGTTGGATGGAAATGCGAAAAACCTTGTAAAATGCTAGAGTACATATTTTTTGGAACATTATTACTAATTAAGGTCTACTATTGACATTTCTGCTGTGTGCAACCCAAAATTTTATTTTCAATCCTCAGCAATCCGTATTTTTTATACCACCAACGGCATCTCACAACGGCTTCATTTTACCAGCGTTAAGCAGTCTATCCAGTTGTTTATTTATATCGATATATAGGAGAGGCAGGCCTTCGTGAATCTTCAGGAGATAGACATTTGGAGAACTTTCTAGATCGTAGTCGAAAAGTCCTATACATGTACATGAGGACCGAAAATATCGCCAAATGGTCGCCAAGTTTGGCGACATTTGGCGATTTCTCTCCAAATTTGGCAATACAAATTAGTCTCCAAAACCGTCGCCAACACGGCTCTATCTCGCAAATTTGGCGAGATTGCCATTACCATAATGTTAAATGCCCTGCTCCTTGTAAAACTCGCTTCCCAGCGTTATCTCTGTAAAACTCGCCATCATGCATTAATAGACACACTGCAGGGAAGCCAAGTTAAGACGAACTATTGCACTGCCTTATGCGAAATATACATAAATTAATCTATTTACATAATTAATGCTAAGAAATATTTACAAACATACATAATACGCAAAGTCAAGAGTATATCCCGACTGCACAAAGTGCACTTTCAGTGGATCCCGTCACATGTAGACATCCACGGAAATGAATTGGCTGACACTCTTGCTAAGGAGGGACTAGAACACCCTGTCCTCTCTACTCAAGAACTCACATATCAAGAGTTATACTCAAAGAAAATAGCTCAAAATAAAGCGAAATGGCATATACCTCCATCTCGTATAAAGTCAAAAAGCCAGGACACTCCCTATCTCTTCCTTGTGATAGGCACACCAATACCCGTCTGTCCCGACTTGCTAGTGGTCACCTTAAAGGCCTCACATATTCCGGGGGAAGCAAAAATTTTCCTCTTTGCCCTAAATGCCAAAAAGAACAGGCATCACCTCAGCACATTTTGGACTGCCTTGGACTGGACTGGGAGGACATTTATAACTGTCCACAACTAGTGTCAGACTTCATTAATGTCAATGGCTTCACTGATATTGTCTGACTTCGTCAGACAAAAGGGAGATTAGAAACAACAACAACAACAACAAACATACAGAAATTCGTAACAATATATATAATTTTCGTTAAAAGAAATCGATTCTTTTAATATTTCTCCACGTTTTGGTACATCCTGACTTCACATAAGTGATCTAGAAGAAAATGTCTGTCTGTCTGTGTGTACGTGGTCAGTGTAACTCTCGAGCGAATTGACCTATTACGACGTTCAAATTTGGTATATGAGTTAGTGGCGGCCGTGGGACTTACCATTAAGGTTTTTGTCAAAATTGCGTGTCAGATAGTTGCCATCGAAAAAATCATGTTTTTTTAGGAATTGTTAAAAAACAGCTTTAATAGTTTTGATCAAAATCTCTGCTCTTAAGATGTTTCTATAAAGACGTAAAAAAAAAATTGAAAAACAAAAGTCACAGAATTTTCTTCTCTTGAGCATCGCTCATCAACGATCGTTTTTCTCCCTGTACTTCACTTACAAGAATGTATGAGTGTAAGAATTATCGAAACGTATAGTGAAAAAATCATTCTTGAGGCGTTTTATTAGTCTCATATAAGAGTTATCGCCAAAAATATCGCCAAACTAGCCATTTTTTCTATATGAATGATGAAAATATTGTTGCACAAATTGTCTGTATATAGTGTAAATAGTTACGTATCATTTTAAAATTCTATTGTAATTTATTTTTATCTTATTTTATTTATCAACAGCGATAATACAGGTTAGAAAAAGGTGGCAACACCTAAAGCAATCGAGAAATTTCGAGATGTTTCTTTTTCGACGAATTAGCTGGGAATTTCGCGAATGTTCTCTCGCGCCAAGTATAAATAAGACTGGAGATCGGGAAAGTTTTCAGATTGACTTCGGACTTCGATGAAAGCTGATCGCTTTGTTTACCTACTAGAGTGAACTTGCATAATTGCTGTATTCAAAGTTGTTCTTACTGAAGCTTGTGTTAGAGCTTGAGAGTGATTACACTGTTGTCTTTGAATAAATTTTGTGCCTTTGAAGAGTGAATAAATAGTAGTTTTTATCTTAAAAACTGTGCCATCATTGCCTCAGTGGAAAAATTCATAACAATATAAAAACGGTAGATAATGTCTATCCAAGGCAGTGTAATAGTTGAAAGTTGTGCGATGTCCCACATCCCTAGTTTTGGTATGAATCTCTAAATAAAAAAATGCGTATCTCATATTTAAACCTGCATCCAACGGTAGGTTATCCAATTTAATTAAAAATGAGCATATTGTTGCGTGGATGGGTTCGAAAGACTTGGAAGTCAAAGCAGATCAAAACCTTGCAGAAAATTATTCCGATATAACTCTTCGCAGATTCTCTTACAACTCCAGAACTTCTCGTTCTAGTAGACTCAATACAGCTCTTTACACAACAATAGAGCACAAACAGAACTTGACACACAACTGCTAAAATCGCCTCAAAAGACAATGCAATACAGTTCGCTTTTGGAACTACTCTGAATGCTCACTGAAAGACAGCTAACTCAGTAACTCAACTCACGGCCGGCCTTATATAGGAAAGTCAATCCTTCGTGAATCTTCTAGAGATAGAAATTTGGAGGATTTTCTAGATCGTAGTCAAAAAGCCCTATACAGGTACATTGGAACCTAAAATGTCGCCAAATGGTCGCTAAGTTTGGCGACATTTGGCGATTTCTCGCCAAATTTGGCGACAAAAATTAGTCGCCAAAACCGTCGCCAACTTGGCTCTATCTCGCCAATTTGGCGGAATTTCCATTAGCATATGTTAAATGGCCCGCTCCTTGTAAAACTCGTTTTCCAGCATGATCCCTGTAAAACTCGTTATCAAGCATTAAGAGACGCATTGCAGGAAAGCGGAATAAAGAACTCTTGCACTGCCTTATGCGAAGTGCACATAAATTTTCCTTTTTACATAATTAATACTACGAAATATTTACAAATATACAGAAATTCGTAACAATATTCTCCTATTTCATAATCAACACCCAAACAGCGAAGAACTGAATTTACAAATGAAATACGGAAATCATTCATCCTATGCGATATTGAAGTACATAAAATTACTCTAAATCTTATTTTGCTCACACTCTGAACTCGGTTGCATCAACAATAACACACGAAACTTATTCGCATCTCATTTGGGTTTATCATTTGTACTCGGAGGTTCTAGACCCGGGGTTTGTTTAATTCCGCCCTTTCGTAGCGGAGGAGTATATCTGAGGCGCAATAATTATTCCGTACCCCCAAAGGGCAATTACTTTACCCTGCCTCTAATTAATAAACACCTTTTCCCTTTGTTAATTACAACAGCGCGCAACACTGAAGTTACAGCAAGTGAAATGGAGAAATTCTTTTGTACGCAATGCTTTTCTTTTTAATTAAAGGCTGCATTTGGTGTCTGAGTTATCACGTTGCATTTAGGAGTTGGATGGTTGTTTATGATTGTAAATAACATTGTATTTCTTAGTGAGCTAGTATATTTGAATGGTTGGTTGTATTCAGATTATCTGGCGCCGTCAGCAACACGAGGGCTATAATGCGCCGAAACATTCGTCATTAGACAAGCCAACATACATTTACACACACCCATGCCTAATACGGGACTCGGAACCCGCAACCTCGCGGTCTAGAAGCCAGCACGCTTACCACTATACGTTTGGTCGGCACACAGGCTTGTGGAAAAAGATTATCAACATGCGAGCTAATAAAAATATTTCCCTACTATTTTGCGTGTTATAATTGTAAAACCATTTGCACTTGACTTTTCGGGTAACTTCGCCATTTAGTATAGAAACGTCGCCGATTCGCGGAATGAGTTAATTGGAAATTGAGAGTTGTTTTTAAAACAGTTCAGCGCTTGTTTACTTTTGCAGTTCCTGAAGTATAGCTGTACATGAGGTTGTGCGAACTGAAGCTGTTGTTAAACCGTGATTACGAGCTCACTTCTGTTTAAAGAAGTTTTGTGGGACACTTAACGAATAATAAATTATTGCTTTTATCTTGTAAATAGACGTCATTTCCAGGGGAAAAATTTATAACAATATCATAAAGTATTTTTGTATGAGATAATTCAAGGGTTTTATGTTTTATTACAATAGTTCTTTCTCTATCCAATCATGATAAATGATAATAATATTGATAGTTTAATTATTATTTTATTAAAAACTAGGGGTGTTTAGTTACGCACAACTTTCAAACACACTATAATACTGACGTGGATTTGTGTCATTTAATGGGCGACCAAACGGTATAGTGGTTAGTGTGCTAGCTTCTAGACCGCGAGGTTGCGGGTTAGAGTCCCGTGTCAGGCATGGGTGTTTGTAAATGTATGTTGGCTTGTCTAATGACGAATGTTTCGGCGCATTATAGCCCTCGTGTTGCTGACGGCGCCAGATAATCTGAAAACAACCAACCAACCATTTAATGTTTTTATATTTTCATCATTCATGTAGAAGAAATGGCCAGTTTGAAGATATTTTTTTTTTTGCGGTAATTCTGGTATGGATCTTAAAAAAAAAAAAACTCTCCGTCAAAGTGGTGTTTTTGGCGATATGCTTTCGATAATCCTTATATTATCCTTTATATTTTTGACATTGAAAAACATGATTTTTTTCAATGGCAGCTACCTTATGCGCATGCGCGATTTTGACGAAAACCTTAATGGTAGGTCCCCTGGCCACCACTAACACTCATTCCAAATTTGAACACCGCAGATCAATTTGTTCGGGAGTTATACTGACCACAAACACACAGACATACCTTTTTTTCTAGATCACTTTTTTGAAATCAGGATATTCCGAAACGAGGAGAATTGCAAAGAATAATAATAATAATAATAATAATAATAATAAACACCTTTCTGACCGAATGCTATACTTTCATTACCCTATATATACATATGGGTGATTGAAAGTAAAAATAGCTTTTGATTGACTGATTGTACTCTCGCAACTTTTTTATACACCCTGAGCAGAACTTGTACTGTTATTCAAGGCTTCATTCTACATCACTTAAGTACTTGAACTTCGGGAAGAAGTTTCCTTCTTAAATTTAAGTACACCTTAAAATGCAATTACTTCGAAACTTAGTTCAATGAAGTATTTAAAAGAGCAATTTCGCCAAAAAGCACTTTCGCAACCGTTTTTACAAGGAAGACGCCGAACAATTGTGAGTTAATGACTTTTTACCTCCAATTTAATCCCCTGTGGAGATTTTTTTTTTTTTTCCCCCTGTTTTCCAACTTTGAAAATAGAGAACTTAATTTCAAGAAGAGCTTCCGAAGTTTTGTTAGACAGCCGCTTCGTTTCACAGAGGGTCTGAAGCCCCATAACCTTCTGAATTAAAACGGGATTTTCTCTAAAGGTGATTGGTGAGTAGTAATTGGTCTTTTTTACTTTCAATTGCCCATATGGATCAATAGGCTAATGAAAATAATAGTATTCGGTCAAAAAATTTTTTTTGTTGTTGTTTGCATTTCTTCACGTTTTGGATTATCCTGATTTCAAAAAAGTGATCTCGGAAAAAATGTATGTCTGAGGTCAGCATAACTCATGAAAAAATTGACCTACGATGTTCAAATTTAGTGTGCGGGTTGGTGGTGACAAAAGGTCCTACCATTAAGGTTTTTGTCAAAATCGCGCATGCGCAAAAGGTAGCTTCCATTGAAAAATTCATGTTTTTCAATGATTGCTAAAAAAAAAAGGTTCTAACGATTTTGATCAAAATCGCTGTGGTAATGCCTCTTAAGGTGTTCTAAACATCCCCACCTCCGAAATTCTCGTAAAAATGTTTTAATAGCGTAAAAAGTTATAAAATACAAATGCCTTGTAACACAGAGTTCTCTTTACTTGAGCATACCTCATAGACGATCGTTTTTTCTTCTCTCCTCAGTTTCACTTGCAAGAAAGAATATTAAAAGAATTATCGATAAGTATATTCCCAAACTGGTCGGTTTCGTTAAATGAATGAAGAAAATATAAAGACGTTAAATGACACAAATCCACATCAGTATTATAGTGTTATTAAACGTTGAGCGATGTTCCACACCCCTAGTTTGAAATGTCTTTGGTTATTTTAAGAAGTCCTAACAAAGATAGTTCCCAGTGCTCTCTGTGTTACGATCTTCTAGCCCAATGCATTTAGAATCAACGTTCGCCACTAACTTTTAGTGGCGGGCCGTATGGTTGGTTGGTTGTTTTCAGATTATCTGGCGCCGTCAGCAACACGAGGGCTATAATGCGCCGAAACATTCGTCATTAGACAAGCCAACATACATTTACAAACACCCATGCCTAATACGGGACTCGAACCCGCAACCTCGCGGTCTAGAAGCTAGCACGCTAACCACTATACCGCTTGGTCGGCGGCGGGCCGTATGACTTATACTCCTAGAGACGACTGCAATTTTTGGACCCCATCGAACATCATTCTGAATTTTTTATAGAAATTGGAGAAAAGTGAGTAGATTACGAATCCACTGGTCTGCCGTGGCAAAAATGGCCGAAACTGATCAACAATCGACTTGGAATGAGTTGAACTAAAATCCGATTGCCAAATATGTCATAACTAGCCACAAAGAGAACAAACTTATTCGTCTGGCAACCCACTTGATTTTGATTTTCAATGAGAAAAAGCGCAAACGATTTCTGATCTATGGCTAGGAAAACTTATATCATTTAAAAGTAAGCCAAATTGGCGACATCAGTTAAGTCATAAGTGACTTAATATTTTTTTTGCCAACTTGGCTCCCTTTTAATAAATGCAAGTAGGACCGTCGCCAGATATCTGAATCGTCTTCAACCTTTCTTAATTGAAAATTAAAGAGTGAGGGTTACCAAATAAAAAAGGAATGCTCCTTATTTGGCAAGTTATGGCGCATTTGGCAATTGGATTTAGTTCAACTTATTAAAAGTCGATTTTTGACCAGTTTCGTCCATTTTTGCCACGGCAGACCAGTGGATTCGTAATCTACTCACTTTTCTCCAATTTCTATAAAAAAATTCAGAATGATGCTCGATGAGGTCCAAAAATTGCAGTCGCCTCTCAGTCTATTATATTGGAGGTTTTCGCGGATCGGATTCACAAATATATGCATCTTTAATTATTACCGATTTAACTTTATATAGCATTTCTGAAAACTAAAAAAAAAAAAAAAAAAAAAAAAAAAAAAAAAAAAAAAAAAATTATCCCAATAAAATTCCAATTGATATTTGATTCTTTTTTTCAAATAAATAAAAAATAGTAATTTTTATTATTATTAAATTAAAGTCTAAAAATAAAGTGGATCTTTTGTTCCAACGTGACAATTGGACTCGATCCAATTTTTAATAAAAGTATTTAAACTGTTGCCAGATTACTCCGTTTTAGTCGATATCAATTGTTGGACGATGGCGGCCGAAATCGTTCAGTTTATTTTCTGATAGAGTGTCTTCCGGATAATTTGTTGCAGCCAATCTTAATAAACTATACAAATTATATTGAGTTAGGTTATTCCTGTATATATTCTTGATGAAAACCACCTTGCTGAAAGTTTCTTCGTATAGTTTCTTCGGGCACGTAGTGGAGAACTCTGTTCTACGTAGTTAACACATACTATTTCGGACGAAATATAATTGTGTAAAAGAAAAATCCGTATCGTGAAATTTGATATTTTTTTAATCTTCTGTGGTTGTGGGCTGGCCGCAGAAAAAGCTGTCGCGAGTCAAATCCGGGGATAACAGTGCATTTAGAAACTACTTTCTATAAATTCTTGCAGTTAGGTGAGTTAGGTACGAAAATGATCACTTAATGAAATGTCTTAAATTAAAAAAATCGAAAATAGCGTCTCTAATATATTTTATTTTATATTTGAAATCCTTACGTTAATGCATGTGGAGTGGCTCCATCTTGTATTATCTTTTGATATAAAGCGTATGCAGCTTTTTCGTTGCTGGCGACGGGCCTCGATCCCGAGACCATTGGATCTGGAGACAGATACTTTACCGCTGTGCAAAAGAGTACTCCAGTGCACAGAAGCTTTATCTGTTATTTGAGGTCGCCACAGATATTTTAACTTCCCTTTTTAGTATATAGACATTAAATAAAAAACAATTTACGTCGTTTCATTGAGTGATCGTTTTCGTACCTACTGTCCAAATGTCAAGGTTTAAGGAAGTAGATTCCAAATGCACTGGACTGGAAGATTGTAACATTGTGAGTATAGGGAATGATCCTTAGTAGGACTTCCTCTTAATTAATGATTTGTAAGGAGCGTTTCCTTATACTCGCTATGTTACAATCATCTAGCTCAGTGCATTTAGAAACTACTTTCTATGAAACCTGCTTGACATTTGGTGAGTAGGTTAGAAAATTACCACTCAATTGAAATGTTATAAATTGTTTTTATTTAATGTTAATCTATTATGAACGAAAATTAAAATAACTATAGACAAAACAAGGCGGAGTCACTGCATAAACATTGGCGTAAGGATTTTATATCTTTATTTATAAAAATGAATGTGTGTGTGTGTGTTTATCCTTTATGCATTACTACACCATTCATCAGATCGCCATGAAACTTTTGGGAAATTGTCGAGTACACACCAGCGAAGGTTTCTGGCATGAAAATTTGGGGGTGGAGGTTGAACGTTCCAAATTAGGGAATTTTCGAATGTCCCACTTCCAATGTAGTCACAACTCTTAAAATTAGTACTAATATTAAAAAAAAAAGACAAACACAGAAAAAGTAAGCTATTCCGATCTCATTTGACCAACTTTAAGGGGTCGAAAAGGGGGTCAAACGTTCCAAATTAGGGATATTCGAATGTTCCCCTTAAAATGTAGTCGCAGCTCTGATATTCGGTAAAAATGGCAACAGGAGCAATCATAGAAAAAGTAAGCTATTCCGATTCAGATTCACTAACTTTAAAGGGTCGAAAATGGGTCAAAACGTTCCAAAAAGGAATATTCCAATGTTCTACTTCCAGTGCAGTCATAATTCTGAAAATTGGTACAAAAGTCAACAAGGGTAAGCATAGAAAAAGTAAATTATTCCGGTGTTGATTAACCAGCTTTAAGGGGTCGAAACGTGATCAAACGTTCCAAACGTGGAATATTCGAATGTCCCACTTGCAATATAACCACAGCTCTGACATTTGGGGCGTTTTCTTTTCTTAATATATAAATAAGTAATTTTTTTTAAAGAACTTTCGTTTCAATATTTGGAATCGGAGAGAAATTTTTTTATAACTATAAACTAATTTCACTCGTTTTTTAAAAAAAAGGCGGGAATCGTCGATTCCGAATGCATTTGGAGGGCAACTTATTTGCGTCAACATACACAGATACGAAAATAACAAGTCAATGTTGGCTAAGTCTGGCACCTGCCCTGACATATGTCAACTGTGCTCTTTCTAATCCACCCTTAAGAAAGGAGGAAAACAGAAGCCCGCTCTCTAATTTGACACACCGGGTACAAAGCTTATCCGGGAAGAGATTCCTCTGGAGAAAACGGGATAAAAAAAAAAGGAAAACCGGATCCTTAATTTGGATCGATGATCGAGCGCCGGGAGTCGAAGCAGCAAGAGATTAGTTGAAAAGTTTGTTTTGCGCCCGCAGGACACACGGTCTTCTTTCTTTTGCGAGCGTTTTTTTTTTTTCTCTTTTTCTGTTCTTTCTTGTTCTTTTATTCGCGGGTGGTTTGTTCTTTATCGCAGTTTTACTAGTTGGTTTCGCTGGGGGAAAAGAGTTGAGTTGTTGAAGTTCTTCTTCTGTTGCTCGTCCACTGTGAGAGTACGGTTGAAAATGTTTTGACGTGCGGGTTTAGTTGATGGAAGATTTATAAGTAATTTGGAGGGCGTATTAGAGTTATGTACTGATTGATTATTGAATCGGAAAGAAAAAATGTGTCTAAGGACATTGATTGCTTAGGAATATTAGTGTTGTTTTGGAATGACTTTTCTTACCTATGCAACAGTGATTGTTTGTACGGAAGTAGCAAACTGTTAGACTTTTGTTTTTTTTAGAAGCATTTTCGATGTTTTTATTGGTGGAGGGAAAAGGTGGATGCTTATTGTGTGATATTGTAACCATATACATACATAAATTTATTTGAAAATATGTACTTTGGAATTAAAAAAATATTATAATTCAATATTCAGTGCATTAGCAACAGAGCTATAAGAAATATTAAATCAGGGTAATATCAATTTAACTAATGTAAATAAAAGAAATGAATTTTTCCATCTCTCCGTTCAGAAATATCTCCTTTAGGGTCATAGGCCTGTTGGACCTCCTTGTGAGAGACGACCTCATTGTTTATTATTTAAGATTTTTTTTTTTCATTTACAATAGTTAAATTGATATTATTATGTGACATTGTAAGAGAGTTTCCCGCATTTGCAACACACAACAGTAAATTATAATGCTACAAAAATCGTCTGAATAAAATTGTAAATAATGACGAATTTTAAAGTTCAATTTTATCTCATTTTATTCTGTTACGTAATTGTAAATATAGTGACGTATTTCTTTTAATGTTCTATCATATTTGATTTAATTTGTAAACAGCAATAATACAGGTTAGAAAAAGGTGGCAACACCTAAATATTTCGGGAAATTTCGAGGCATTTCAATCAGGTGATTGGTCGGCTAGATTTTGATAGAAATTTCTGCCGTGACACTATTTAAAGAGGTGAAAAATGAAATCGCCAGTTCAGTCGAGAACCGTTTGGTGTTCGGAAAGAATCGGATGTTTTGTTTACTTTCTGAACCTGAATTAACGCTTTGTTCGAAGTTGAATGTACCGAAGCTTGTATTGAAGCTTGATAGCGACTGTTCTGTTGTTTGAAGAAGATTTGTGAGCCTTCTAGAAAACAATAAATTATAGCTTTTATTTAGTAAAAGCTGTGTCATCATATCAATTGAGAAAATTTCGTGACGATAAGATACTGTAAGGAGGTTTCACCAATTTTTACAGATGGCAGAGTAAGAAAGTTTCCCAAATTTCATGACCAAAAAACTCTATTCATTTAAAATAGCAAACGCAATTTTTTTTTAACTGAAAACAGAGTAAGTAAAAACTACGGCTGCGTCAAGGCGGGAATCGGAACTCGTGACATCCAGAATGCTAAACAGAAACTATAACCGCTAGACAGAAGTGATGATCGCCAGTGCCGAAGGGAAGTGTCGGGGTTTTGAAGGGACCACCACGATGGAGATTAAATTCGTCTGCAGCAGTTATTTAGGGTATTAATACACAGTGGCATTAAGCGAGGTATCCGAACAGCTAGTGGTGTGGAACATCGCGTAATTTTTAATCACACTGTAATATTGACGTGGATTTGTGTCATTTGCCGTTTTTATATTTTCATCCTTCATTTTGGTAAAAATGGTCAGTTTGGCGATATTCTTGTATGGGGTCTTTAAAAAAAAAAAAAATATTAAATAATAATAATAATAGTAACAGTAATATAATTATATAATATTATAATAATAACAGTAACAATAATAATAATAATAACAATAATAATAACAATAATAATAACAATAACAATAATAACAACTCTGCCAAAATGATGAGTTTGGCGATATACTTTTCGATAATTCTTGTGTTATTATTTCTTGTAAATGAAACTGAGGAGAGATGAAAAAATTGCCATTTATGAAGTATTCTCAAGGAAAGAGAACTCTATATTAAAAGCATTCGTTTGTCAACTTTTTACACGCCATTAAAGCATTTTTACGAGTATTTCGGAGGTGGGGATGTTTAAAATACCTTAAGAGGCATTACTACAGAGATTTTGAACAAAATCGTTTGAGCCAATTTTTAGCCCCAATTACTAAAAAACATGATTTTTTCCAATGCCAACTACCTTATGCGCATGCGCGATTATGACGAAAACTTTATTGGTAGGTTCCTGTGCCACCACCGACCCACACACCAAATTTGAACATCGTAAGTCAATTTGTTCGGGACTTATGCTGACCACGTACACACAGGCAGACATTTTTCTCTATATAACTTTTTTGAAATCAGGGTTTTCCAAAGCGTGAGGAAATGCAAAATGGACCGAATACTATACTTTCATTACCCTATGTATACATATCAGTAATTGAAAGTAAAATATGATCAGTTAATAAAATGACATAAATTAAAAACTCGAAAATAGATTCTAATATATTTTATTTTATAGCCTTATTGTAAACCTTACAACAATGCACATGCAGTGGACCCACCTGTTTTTGTCTTTTGCTCTTTTGAATTTTCATTTATGATAGATAAACCTTAAATGAAAACAATGACGTCATTTCATGAAGTGATCATTTTCGTACCTACTCACCAAATTTGAAGGTTTCATACAAAGTAGTTTCCTAATGCACTGTTATAGAAGATTGTAACATAGCGAGTATAGGGAATGATCTTAACCCTATGTCTTCCTCTTAAGCAAATGAACACTTACAAAAATAGTCTAAGCGTAACAAACTTGGCCGGATTTAAGAGAATGCCGCTTATAGGCTAAAGTCCATTTGCCGCCCCACTCTGGTTCATATCTGCTTATTACATTTGTCTTATTCAACAAAAGGACAGAATTCATTGATGTTTTCATCTTTTTTTAATTAGATTGCACTACAAGAAAGTTATAACACAAAGATTACGAGGCTGCGAATTTGTATTATGTTATAGTTTCAGAAAGTGGGCTATGTAGAAGGACAAAAACGTATTTTTAAGTAACATATATTCTTTAAATTCGTACGGAAAAAAAATTATTAGCGTCTGAAATACTTCATTTTAAACTTTGGAATAAATTGCCAAAACTGTCGTCCTTGAAAACTGATCTCTCTAGGCTGCAGCCTACTAAACTTTTTTTTAAGAAATACGGTCCTGGTAACAAAATAAAACGTGTTTCCAAATCCAGCGTGGGACCTTAATAAAAATCCCAGCTGATGGTAT
The DNA here is from genome assembly GCA_963978545.1 of Linyphia triangularis. NCBI lineage: Eukaryota > Metazoa > Arthropoda > Arachnida > Araneae > Linyphiidae > Linyphia > Linyphia triangularis. The sequence goes on from OZ021728.1 coordinate 10,278,984, forward strand.
ACATTGGTTGTCTCACAACAACCAAAAGAGCCCTTCCGAAAAGCAACACATTCAGTAGCAGAGTAGGTGGGCTTAAGTCCCGTCGAACCCCCCCCCCCCCTTCAAACCACCCTTAAAACTCTTCCATCACGCCATGCAAAACAGCCCATAACACGCCATATTCCTTTACACCCCATATGCCCCCCCCCCCCCCATCTTTCCCCTTTTTCCAGAATCTCCTGGATTTTCGCTCCGAGATACGACATTGCCTCTGTGTACCATGGATGAGCGGATTTTCCAGGATATATATATACTAACAACCAACAAAAAAAAAAGAAACAGGAAAAGCGGGCCCCTGTAATAAATCAAGATTAATGGTAGTCTCCGGAACGTTAGTCTAAGTCTTTTTTCTCCCGTTTTCTTCGGGAACGGGGGGGGGGGGGGGGATCGGCCGTAAGCAGGATATTTCGGATCGCGTTTGCGTAGGCGGGGTAGGATAAGAATCCGGGAAAGATGCGTTTCATCGGGAATGTCGCTTTTTTCTTTTAAAAAATAAATAAATCGTAAAGCCTTTCCTCAAAAGGAAGAGCTTATATTCGAAGAGATTCGCGTGATAGAGCCTTTACACTGAGTTTATGGTCTACGATGTGTTTCTATGTTGTTCTAATAAATAAACTAACCCATAAGTAATGCTCACTATAAATCGCATGTTGATGTGAGTTGCCAATTTTAAGTTATTAGGGAACAAATGATTTTGTTTGGTTTGGTTCTCAACGACCTATTTTTATACTCAATGACAGCTAATCAGGCCGGGGCCTACGGCTTAGCGTGGATTCCGAACCACAACGAACATCCATGTCCGATCCGGAATTCGAATCTGGCACTTTTGGCATGCGTGGCCAGAGCGTTTATTGGGCTGGGTGATTTGGATCCAACCTTCTATCAATGTGTATTTTTTGTTTTTCGTTTTGCATAAAATACCTTTATGTATTATAAAATGATGTAAATATTTTGCTTCACACTAAATTTTATAATGTACAACATGAAATAAGCTATAAAACCAAATTTTGTTCAGAACTCATTAACTTCAAAATTTAAAAAAAAAAAAAATAATAATAATTGGGGGATATTTATTTCATGTTGTTTTATATATTTTTGTCTTTTCTATTGGTTAATTACTTTTTTTTCTACTCAAAATAAAAGTATGTTATATTTTGTTTTAAAAAAGCAAACTAAGAACTAATTTTAACATTTATTGCTCTTAATAGTCACGGTGCAAAAATGTAAAATGTGCATTTCCTGCTTATCAATGCAGTATGCTCTGAAAACGTGTCTATGTTCCAAGTTTGAGTTCGATTGGGTGACAGCAAGTGGGTCAATTAACCCACCAAAGACTTTGCCAACCACAAAAAAATGCACAAATAAAATTAAATTTAATAAATATATAGGATTAAACAGTAACTTTTTAAAAACGAGATTAATTCAAGAGTAGTTTTGATTTAGAGTATTTTGAAATCTAGGCCAGCTATTTAAGGAAAAAAAAAGAAAAGCTATTGATAAACCTGCTTCCTGCAATCTAAGAATTGAGGTCTAGAAATGGAAAATGACCCAAGTACCAAAAAAATCGAAAACCTTTTTTTTTTTACGGAAAAATGTCCTAAAGACCAAGCTAAACAAAGTGGAGAACAGTTCAAATTCAATCTGATACTTAATCATATAGCCTTAAGTACCACATGCGAGTGTTTTTCATTTTTCGGCTCTCCAGAAAACTTTTCTTTTTTGGACTTGGGTCGCTCTCCATTTCTAGTCCTCAATTGAGTAGGTTATCTTTTCGGTAATAAATCGAACTACCAAGATTCAGTTTCGTTGAAAAAATAAGCCCACCCAGAAAACGCATCAAGATTAATGACAAAAGGAATGCGTTACTCTAAGTTAACAACACTCGAGAGCTAAAGGTGGGAGCATGTTAGGGGCTGAAACGTGTAGTTACCGTAAAGCTTTCTTATCAGGATCACGATTTGCAAGAAAGAAAAAAAAAAAAAAGAGAAAGGTATAGTACGGGAAAAACCTCTTCCTGTTGTAATCCATTCTTCTTCCTTGATGTGTCTCATTTTCCAAGTAGCACTTTCTTAAATAGATAAACACTCGGAGAAAACACTTCGGGTGATTAGATATATGTTTTCTTCAAAGAACAATTTTCTGGATATTAATTCCGCGATTTATAACATCGATATAGATAAACAACTGGATCGACTGCTTAACGCTGGGAAAATGAAGCCGTTGCCAGTTCGTTGGGTGGACAACAAAATACCGATTGCCGGGAATTGAAAATAAAATCTAGGGTTGTACACATCAGAACTGTTAGTAGTAGTCTTTAATTAATAATAATGTGCACACAAAAAAAAAAAAATATCTACTCTAGGAATTTATAAGGATTTTCGCATTCCCACCGAACTATAAAAGTAAACTGTGATTGGTTAATCGTCCGCCCTTCATCATCATCAACCAATGGCGTTCTTTTTTACTTTCAATTATCCATATGTATACATAGGGTAATGAAAGTATAGTATTCGATTTAAGGAAAAAAAAAATCGATTTTTTTTTTTTTGTGCATTTCTCCACTTTTTGGGACATCTTGATTTCAAAAAGTGATCTTGAAAAAATGTCTGCCTGTGGTGTCTGTGGTCAGCACAATTCCCGAACAAATGGACTTACGATGTTCGAATTTGGTGTGCGGGTAGGTGGTGGCCATGGGACCTACCATTACAGTTTTCGTCAAAATCGCGCACGCGTATAATGTAGTTGCCATTGAAAAAATCATGTTTTTCAATGATTCCTAAAAATCGTCTCTAACAATTTTGATCAAAATCGCTGTGGTAAGGACTCCTTAAAGGGGTTCTAAACACTCCCATTCTCGTAAAAATGTTTTAATGGCGTAAAAAGTTGAAAAACGAATGCTTTCAACACAGAGTTCTCTTTCCTTGAGCATACTACACCAACTATCATTTTTTCTTCTCCCTTCTGTTTCGCTTACAATAAAGGATAATGTAAGGATAATCGAAAAGTATATCGCCAAAATCCTGTTTCGCTGAGGGTGGACCAACAAGAATTTTCGCAAAAAATTATCGCCAAACTGACCATTTCTTCTATACTAAACTTCAACTTAACTAGACATCACTTAGACGGTAGATCGTCCCAGTGCTCATAGGTATTTAATCCATTTTGGCGGCGTGAAAGCATAATGTTCGCCAAACCACAACCCTGTAGAGAAAAGAGGGCTGTAAAGGTTTGGCGAGAATTATGTCTTCACTCCCGCCAAAATGGATTAAATACCTATGAGCACTGTGACGATCTACCGTCTAAGTGATGTCTAGTTAAGTTGAAGTTTAGTATAAATGAAGGAATGAATGATGAAAGTATAAAAACGGTAAATGACACAAATCCGCATCAGTACTCTAGTGTAATTGAAAGTTGTGCGATGTTCCTAACCCCTAGTCTCTTTTACATTGCCATCGGAGCAGTTTATCTATATCGATGGATATATGTAGTGTGCATTTTATAAAGGCCTCCTTAACTTTGAAGTGTCATAACTTGCCAAGTAGTGAGAGATTAAAAGAAGAAACAAGTCTTATGGTGGAGAGACAGGAATGGAATTTTAATCACACTGGATTGTGAAATTAATTACAGTATTGAACAGATGATTTGCGCATTTTTTTTTAAAACGAGTGAAATTAGTTTATATTCATGAAGAATTTCTTTCTGATTCTAAATATTTAAACAACAATTCTTTAAAAAAAATTAGCTATTTAAATATTAAGAAAAGAAAATGCCCCAAAACGGCGCCAAAACCAGTCCCATCAAAACACTCCGCTATAGCTGCGACGTCATGACATCCTTCCGTTCTCTATGGTTATCGTGAGGTTTCTGCCAAATAGAGGTTTGGTAGACAGTTGCCGTATCCCGCACAGGTTGGTGCGATTTGCGAGAAACTTGCAAAACTGATTTCCGCTGCTGCGTTTCAAAGCAAGTTGTTTCATATCAAGTGACGTCACATTCAAGTCGAATGTGTCGTTATCTCTCCAAAGTCTAGAAGGTGAACTTGGGTTACAAATAAAAAAAAAATAAAAAAAAAGAAAAAGCGCAATGAGAAGACATTTTTTTGTTAATAACCTCTTTGAAACATTTAGAATTAAAAAAAAAAAGTAAAAATAAATTAGGGAATTGTCCATTGTGGCAACAAATTGTTGTAAAATCTAAAAGTAATGGAAAAAGGTTTTTTTTTTTTTTCAAAAATAACTCAATGTACCTTTTCCTGTTTTTTTTTTGTCCCAAGCGGTCACTTTTGCGGAATGCACTAGTTATGCAAGACACACAGACGGGATTTTTATAACCCCATAGGCACCAGTTTTGTCTGCTGATAAATCCGTCCAAATGAAAATGGACCTCATCGGTAAGCCATAAGCAGACGTTATCAACTTTACTACCGTTAATCATTTTTTTTCTAAACGCTGAATTTAAAATTCCATACATTTCTATCTTATACATCACTTGTCTCTTTTTTTTTGTGTCTCCTACTGTTACGCAATTCTTAAATAGACAAATACTGAGAAAAAATACATTTTAAAATTATGTATATGTTGTACAGGGTAGTCATAAAAAACTTTGCCGGTATATGGTCCTCTAGCTACCGTTCCGTTCGACAGATCGTGATGTGATTTCAGGTATAGTTATTCAGACGTTAGAGCTCGAGATTCTGCGAATGACAAGAAAATGGCTCACACGGTTACGGTTATATGATGGCAACATCTACTTTTTTCTATCGCAAAATGGTCAGAGCACACAAAAACATTAGAGAGCATTGGAACGGTACGTGTATCACAAAAAACGGAAGCGTTATGCACGCCCAAGAAACAGCTCTGCGAACTGTCAACAAAACCACGATTGGGGTGCAAAGTAGAAATTTGCATATGATAGACGTTCGGATTTCTACGATGAAATACATGGCGAGCAGCCTCCGTGTGCCCCGATCGAGAGTTTCTGTTGGCCATTCGCAGAGCTGTTATTTGTGAGTGCATTTTTTGTGATACACATACCGTTGCAACACTCTTTACGGTGGTTTTTGCATGCGCGCAGCATTTTGCTATAGAAAAAAAGTAGGTGTTGCTATTCGAAAAATTTCGAGTTTCTGTAAGTATAATCGTAACCGTGAACGTCATTTTGTTGCCATTCACATAATCTTGAGCTCATACCTCTGAATAACTATACCTGAAATCTCATCTCAATTTATTGAACGCAACGGAAGCTAAAGGTCCATATATCGGCATTTTTATAGCCACCCTGTATATGTTGGTTCCGATGAGCTCAAACTGACGAAATTTCGACAATATAAGTTTAACATCCAAAGCAGAAAACTCGCGACGTCGCGAATTTGTCGCAGTATTTAGTAGGATTTTCTGCAGTTTTTTTTTTTTTTTTAAGGCAATGTTAAAAATTTACATTTTCTAAACACGTTGGAAATAACGTGTTTTGGCACTTGTAGTTCAAGGTTTTTCAAATGAAATATTGATCATATGAATCGCCTGCATAGTTTAGAATAAGATACTGTTTTTGAAATGAATCTTGTAGTATATAAATGAGATCATGAGAAAAAGGATATCTTAAAAAAAAAAAAAAAAAAAAAAAAAAATATATATATATATATATATATATATATATATATATATATATATATATATATATATATATAATAGGCGGGTGTGGAACATCGCACAACTTTCAATTACACTATAATACTAACGTAGATTTGTGCCATTTACCGTTTGCATATTTTCGTCATTCATTTAGAAGAATTGGCCATTTTGGCGATATTTTTTGTAATTAATTCTTGTATGGGTCTTTAAAAAAAAAACTCTGCCAAAATGGTGATTTTGGCGATATACTTTTCGACAATCCATATAATATCCTTTATTATAAGCGAAACTGAGGGGAGGAGATAAAACAATCGTTGATGAAGTATGCTCAAGGAAAGAGAACTCTGTGATGAAACCATTCGTTTTTCAACTTTTTATGCCATTAAAAAAAAAATTTAAGTAATTTTAAAGGTGGGGATGTTTAGAACACCTTTAGAGGCGTTATCACAGCAATTTTTATCAAAATCGTTCAAACCGTTTTTTAGCAATGATTGAAAAACATGATTTTTTCAATGGCAGCTACTTTATGCGCATGCGCGATTTAGACGAAAACCTTAATGATAGGTCCCGTGGCCCTCATACCAAATTTGAATATCGTAGGTCAATTTGTCCGGGAGTTTTACTTATCACAGACACACACAAAGAGAGATGTTTTCTAGATCACTTTTTTGAAATCAGGAAGTTCCAAAACGTGGCGATTGCACAAAAAACAAACAAAAAAAAACAACATTTATTTTTAGACCGAAAGCTATACTTTCATTACCCTATGTATACATATTTGTATTTGGAAGTAAAAGTATTAAAATTGTTGAACATAACGGTTCAAGTACTTGACATATATTAAAAATGTATTGGTTTACATTCTTTTTGACTTAAAATTATACTATCGCTTTAATTCAGGGAAACCGATGTCAGTTTAAAGGGAACAAATCCTTTATTATCCATTGCTAACTTGTATGCGCAATCGCTACTTATTTAAGCGATTTGGAGCTGAGATCGAGTTTTCATCGCGCAAGTGCACGACGGAAAAAAATATCCATTCAGAGTAGAGGTCGGAAATATCGATCAAAATAAATATCGATATTATATCGTTGCATAGAAAAAAATATCGATATATCGAAACATGATTTTTTTTAAAAATTTTATTTTTAATTTTGCCAGAAACAAAGTTTTTCCGGCAAATTTATATTTTTCACGATTCCTTTTTTTGTAAGGTAACTACTTTTTCAACAGAAATGGATCTATTACAATAAAAAAGTAATATTTTCGCTTAATTGGTGCAGTGATTTTAAGAAAAATTTCGGTAATTTTCAATAGCTTTTAAGTGTATGGCAAAATATTGAATATTGATGACAGTTTAACTGTCTCTCAGCCAAGTTCAAGCTTTAGTTTTGAAGTTTTGGAAAAGGGAATAAAGAAAATGGAAAAAAAACATAGAACTACAAAACGATCATCAAAAAATTAAAAATTTCAAAATATCGATAAATCGATGACTTTTATCGATATTTTTAATATCGATAATTTTTTAGAAATATCGATAAAAATATCGTCGTATCGATATATCGCCGACCTCTAATTCAGAGCCATTAACTAATATTGTTTTCTTCCAAAAAAACTTCATACAATGCATTGTCATCAACAGCGAGTACATCTGCTAAATTTCAGCTCGAATGAATGACGTCACGTGGGGTAATTAGTTCTCCAAAACGACAATAGAAATATGTGTAAAAGCGACTTTTTAATGACAATCCCAAAACCTTGCAGAATGCATTGTCATCAACGAATCTATCTGCAAAGTTTCAGCTTGATTAGATAACGGCAAGTGGATTAATTGGCATTTTGCAGATTTATTCGCATACACAAAAATAGCTTAATATAACGGATTTAAAAGAAAAATCGTTATTTTTTATAATCATAACGGTTCATAAAGTAAAAACTCCATGATAGGCATATAAATTTTATCAATTTCCTTTCCTTTGATTTAAAATTCCATTCATATAATCGCTTGCTTTCGGGGAAAACTGAATTCTAGAGGAAACATAAAATAGTTGTTTACTGTAAAACAACAATCAATCTTCACAAAATTACAGTATTTTAAAGTATTGAATACAAATCCACATCCGTATTTCATCGGGGGGGGGGGAGAAAATTCGAAATCAGAGAGCTCTTTCCCGCCAAAACGGGATCGAATGGTCATCTTGTTGTATGGGACCCTTAAGCCAACGCTTCCCAAATTCGAATTCCCCCGTCACACGTTGCCATTTTCGCGATTGAAATTTCGGAGAAGTCAGATGGCATCGATTCTGTTTTCGGGGACTCATTATCGGAAGAGCAGGGGGCCAGAAATAGAAAATGACGGAAGTGGCCGGAAATTCCGGCGCCCTCCGAGGGGAAAACCGTCCCGCTTTCCAGCACCAGATTGATTTCCGTGTTTACATTTTCAATTTTTGAATTGTTTCTCTCCCCCCCCCCCCCCCCCTCGTTCGGAACCACATTTCCGGTAGTATGATAGAGTTCTATATGCGCAGAGAACCGACTCTGGTGGTCAATCGACATTTTGTTCTCAACAATGGGTTATGTTGTTTTCAGATATTATCTGGCTCCGTCAGCAACACGAGGGCTATAATGCGCCGAAGCCTTCGTCATTAGACATGCCAACATACATTTACAAACACCCATGCCTAACACGGGACTCACTCGAACCCGCAACCTCGCGGTCTCAACAATGGGAGGGAAAATAGAGGATTAAAGCATAGTCCCCTAATATTAGAGCATGCATTGGACGCAATTTTATGAATAATAAATGCCATATACGTACTATTTTGCACGTCAGCCATCAGCAACGACATCCTTGGCGACTGCAGAGCCACCATTTATAAACGTATTTATACTCATCCTTTTTCACCATCTCACTGAAGCAGAGTCTGTACTGTCATACTACTCGTGAGAACTTAATCAAGGCTTATTAAGCCAGTCCCTGTAAAATCCCCAAATATGCTTCATTAAAACAATGCAAAAGCAAAACTGCATCTTTCATGACTAAACACCATACACTCAGTCAAAATATAAATGAGGATATTTCTAAAATATTATCTATTTGTACTATAAAAAAAAGGATGTTTTATATATATATATATATAACCTTTTTTTTATAGTACAAATAGATAATATTTTAGAAATATCCTCATTTATATTTTGACTGAGTGTATGGTGTTTAGTCATGAAAGATGCAGTTTCGCTTTTGCTTTATAAGATATATATATATATATATATATATATATATATATATATATATATATATATATATATATATATATATATATATATATATATATATATATATATATATCTTATAAGCACCATTAAATCGTGAAACTAAGCACCAAATGTTGGCTGCAGCTAAATGGGAACCAATTTTGGTGCAAGAAGGAACACAATTTTTAACAGTGTTTTAAAAAGATGATGACACCTAAAATGTCTGAAAAAAATCCCATAAATTATATAGCTGAGAACTAGAATTATGCTTTTTGTTAGTAATAGTGATTCTGATGGTAGAATTTCTAAAAAATAAATCTTAATTATAATTGTATAGTTAAATTATAACGTCAAATATATATAGTCAAATAATAACATGCAGTTGTATTGTTAAATAATAATAACATAAAAATTATATAGTTAAATAATAACAACTTACAAATTATATAACTAAATAATATAAAAGTTATATAGTTAAGCATATAAATTTTTTATCTTATTATTTAAGTAATAATAACGAAAAAATTAAATGAATAATTAAATAATAATAATACTATTCAATTAATTTGAGTTTGTTTGAACCAAAGAAAAGAACATATAATAAGTTTTTATTACATTTTATAATCATTAACAAATTTTTTTATTACAATAAATATTTTAAAATTCGAAAAGAAATACTTATCGTAGCAATTTTGTGTTTGAAGATTTTTAATATTACACTTTGAAACCCTTTGGGAATCATTAAAACTCAGTGCTTGAAAGTTTTGAAAACTGCGGGGAACTTTTGAAGTGCTTAAGCGTTTCATTTTCTCTCAAGTTAAATATTTTGTGATTATCCCTAAAGTTTAGATTAAAGATTTATCCTCAAAGTTTAAGTTTGACGGAAGCAACATAAAATACGTTAGAGGTTTTAAAGTTTCGAGTTGCTAATATTAATCAGTTAAAAATAAGTTACATTCACGATGCAATATTTTTGTGTTTGCACTTTTTACAGGAAAATTGGACAGTAAGAACCACTTAAATCTATAATGAAATCTAAAGCGAAATAAAGCAAATTTTATTTTTTAAAAAAGTTTTTATGTTCTTACATTTAAATATTCTCATTTCTTTAAATCCTTTATAGTTCGAGAGGCGACTGCAATTTTTGGACCCCATCGAAAATCATTCTGAATTTTTTATAGAAATTAATGAAAAGTGAGTAGATTGCGAATCTACTGGTCAGCCGTGGCAAAAATGGCCGAAACTGATCAACAATCGACTCGGAATGAGTTGAACTAAAATCCGATTGCCAAATATGTCATAACTAGCCAAAAATAGAACAAACTTATTCGTCTGGCAACCCACTTCATTTTGATTTTCAATGAGAAAAAGCGCAAACTATTTCTGATCTTTGGCTCGGAAAACTTATATATTTTAAAAGTAAGCCAAATTGGCGACATCAGTTACGTCATAAGTGACGTAATATTTTTGCCAACTTGGCTCCCTTTTAATAGATGCAAGTAGACCGTCGCCAGATATCTGAATCGTCTGAAACCTTTCTTAATTGAAAATTAAAGAGTGAGGGTTACCAAATTAAAAAAAAAAAAAATACTCCTTATTTGGCAAGTTATGGAGCATTTGGCAATTGGATTTAGTTCAACTTATTAAAAGTCGATTTTTGACCAGTTTCGGCCATTTTTGCCACGGCAGACCAGTGGATTCTTAATCTACTCACTTTTCTCCAATTTCTATAAAAAACTCAGAATGTTGTTCGATGAGGTCCAAAAATTGCAGTCGCCTCTCAGTCTATTATATTAACTTCGATTTTGTTTGTGGCTACCGGGCAAATCTACGGAAATTCAATTAACCCACTTTCAGTCATCTGACCGAGTTGAAACTTGGCAGGTAGAATGCACTGTCATCTACATTTAATCTATCAAGTTTTGGGGGCTGTTACTAAAGAATCGCTTTTACAGACGCTTCTATAATCGTTTTGGAATATTAAATAAATCCCATTTAAACTACTGTTGTTGAAACTTTTTCCTGCTGTCAAATTTTTTTTAATCGGAACAAATAAAAAAAAATATTCGGACGTGAATGTCCTAATTCACATTAATTTTTAATAAAAGAAATTTCGAAACGTAGCTTTCCTCATATTTTGCTGATAGAGATGTTTTTTAATTTATTGTTGCGTGTATGGGTTCGAAAGATTTGATGCCAAAGCTGATCAAAACTTGCAGATATTTATTCCGATAGAACTCTTCGCAGATTACTTTACAACTCCAGAACTGCTCGTTCTAGTACACACAATACAGCTCTATACACAACAAAGCACAAACAGCAGTTAAACTTGACACACAACTGCTAAATCGCCGCAAAAGACAATGCAATACAGTTCGCTTTAGAACTACTCGGAATGATCACTGAGACTCAGTATCTCAACTCAGTAATTCCAGTCAACTAACTGACTAACCCAGTCAACTCATTCAGTCTCAAAATCACGGACTCAACTCACGGCGGGCCTTATATAGGAGTCAAATCTTCTTGAAATTTCTAGAGGTAGATATTTGGAGAACTTTTCAGATCGTAGTCGAAAAGTCCTATATATGTACATGGGGACCAAAAATGTCGCCAAGTTTGGCGACATTTGGCGATTTCTCGCAAAATTTGGCGACAAAAATTAGTCGCTAAAACCGTCGCCAACTTGGCTCTATCTCGCCAATTTGGCGAGATTGCCATTACCATAATGTTAAATGCCCTGCTCCTTGTAAAACTCTCTTCCCAGCGTTACCTCTGTAAAACTCGTTATCAAACAATAAGACACACATTGCGGGGAAGCAAACTAACAACGAACTATTGCACTGCCTTATGCGAGATGTACATAAATTTTCCTATTTACAAAATTAACACTATGAAATATTTACAAATATACAAAAATTCGTAACAATATAAAATGACACACAAAAGCCAAGCTCACACTGACAACAAAATCGACGCTGAGTAAATGAATATAAAAATTGTCATTGCAAATAATGAATGCATATTAGAAACTTTTTTTTTATGGTTTATATTTTTTATTAGAAAGCGAGCAACTATTTTTTATAACAAAACAAATCATACTTATGGGAAAAGAACTGTTTTATAGGAGGCGCAAAAATCGATAACGTTCTTCATAAATTCACAAGCAGTTATGGAACGTATTCTTCACTAGCTATATAAGCAATATTTTGAAACTCAATAAACAATAAAACATATCACTCAATATGTTTGTTGTTTATGTTTCTTGTCTAAACTGAATTACACACGAATTATTACGTACAATCGTACAAAACTTTTTACGTAAGGTATATATGAATAAACCAACCCTATTATGGCTTTTTGTACTGCAATATAAATACATTTTTAAACGAAAGTCATTCATCATTTTTTTGAAAGAAATGCGTTCTTTTTGTCAGTTTATTCTTAAAACTACTTACTTTTTTTTATATTGTTGAGTTATTTGTCAAGAAAATTCTTGCGTTGGGTGTTTTAAACTTATGGTTTGTATAGCTTTGAAATACTACCAGTCAAAATTATATTTGACATGCAGTAAGTGTTTTCACTGTATAAAATGAAATGTGTTTTCTTTTTCAGATGCCGTTCTTCACCACCATTCTGATTCAGTATCTCATCTTAGCAATTTTGTATTCATCAGTAATAGGTATGAGAAAGTTAATGTATTGTTACAAAAATCGTCTGTATAAAATTGTCAATAACGGCGAATTTATTTTAAAGTTCTATTTTATCTTATTTTATTCTGTATATAATTGTAAATAATGACGTATATCTTTTAAAGTTCTATTTTATTTTATTTGTGAACAGCGATAATACAGTTTAGAAAAAAGTGGCAACACCTAAATCAATCGGGACATTTCTAGGCATTTCAATCAGTTGATTGGTTAGATGTATTTTGCCAGAAATTTCTGCCGCGAGTCTATTTAAAGAGGAGGAAAATGACTTAATTCACTACCTTACTGTTCGGAAAGCATCGGATGTTTGTTAACTTTCCTGAATTATGGCTGTGTTCGAAGTTTTACGTACAGAAGCTTGTATTGAAACTTGTTAGCAATTGTTTAGTTGTTCCGAAAATTTGTTTGAGCCTTCCAAAGCAGGATAAATTATAGTTTTTATTTACTGCCTCATCATTTTCTATGAGAAAAATTCTTTACAGTATTGTTTAATATTATACAAGTTAGTTTAAAAAAAAAAAATGTAAACCGGTGTATAATAAAATTAGTATTTGTAAAAGCTGAATTTAAAAAAAAATACACCCAATATTATGTGAAAAAAAATATATATATATACAATAACAATAATAATAATAATAATAATAATAATAGATTTTTAAATTACAATTCATCTTTTATTTATCATTACAGTTGAATCATTTCGTTGTTTCCCATCAGTGTTTCTGATGGGAATTTATTTATTAATTTTGTTTTAATTTTATAAATGATTAGTTCTGATACGCATAGCTTTGATACATTTAGCTTTATAACATTAAAGATGTTACCGAAATTCTCCAAAAATGGGTAAGTGCAAATGTTTTGAGATTTTTATCACACACTTGCACTTGATGGTTTTCTTTCTTATCATTAGAACAAAACTGAATTCTAGAAAACTTATGCTTGGCGTACAAAGCTTCACTACAATACAACATGGAAACATTACTAAATTGGAAACTTCACCAAACTGCAACTCCAAAGCAGTCACTGACTAACTGACTGACACACCTACTATGGCTCATCACTAATTCTCCCACTTCTCATAGTCATAACCTTGTAATATGGTATAAATTCTAACAAGAGCAAAAGTAGAAAAATATGCTATTTCAAACTTTTTTTTTTCCAATGGCAGGCCGAAGTGCTCTCAGCCACTACAAGGCCGGTAACGATTTGAGGTCGGCGATATATCGATACGAAGAAATTTGTATCGATATTTCTAAAAAGATATCGATATCAAGAATATCGATAAAAGTCACAAATATATCGATATTTTCAAACATTTTTAGTTTTCTGATGATCGTTTTGTAGTTCCATGTTTTTTTTTCGAGTTTCTTCATTCCCTTTTCAAAAACTTCAAAACTGAAGTTTGAACTTGGCTGAGAGACAGTTAAAATGGCACCAATATTCAATATTTTCCATACACTTAAAAGCTATTGAAAATTATCTAAATTTTTCTTAAAATCACTGCACCAATTAAACGTAAATATATATATATATATATATATATATATATATTTTGTAAATTTCTAGCAAAATTGAAAATCAAATAAAAAAAAAATCATGTATCGATATTTTTTTCTATGCAGCGATATAGTATCGATATTTATTTTGACCGATATTTCCGACCTCTAGTAGCGATGGCCACTTGTGAAGGGGCACCCAGTAGGAGGACCACTGTTGCCCCTAACATAGGATATCCACGTTTTACATCTATGTCTTTTACTCCGGAATCGAACCGAGACCCACCAGCGAGGTAGTCTGATGCGCTAACCACTATACTGAATGGGAGACGCTATTTTAACCCACTGGAGGTCATGCACGTATATTAGGAGTCACTTGAACTTCAGTTTTCCTAGCAATAAATAAAATTTTTAAATTTATAAATAAAATTTAAAATAAAATATTTTTTTAAATATTTTTATTAGGATGATAGTTTATAAACTATCTAAAATATATGAATAAAAAATAATTTACAAAATATATATATTTGAATTATAAAAAATATTCAAAATTATTGCAGGGAAAACAACTGTAGAATTTTGCCTGTTTCCTTGACCGTCAGTGGCTCAATTATATAGTTTTAAGGAGTAGAAACGTTCTAAACGAGGGTTATTCATTCGTCTCACTTCCAATGCACTCACTAATATTAGTTTCAAATGTTAAAATGGCAAGCAAGCTATTCAGACTTAGATTAACTAACTTTCAAGGGTTAAAATGTGGAATGCACAGATGTCTTTTGAGTGTTAAAATGCACATGGTTTGATTTATTTCCAAAGCACGGGGATTCAGTTAATAATACATAAATAATGTGACCAGACGTCCCGCTTTTGGCTGGACAGTCGCGTTCTTCGCCTCGCTGTCCCGCTGACCCGAATGTCACACCTCGCCAAATTGTTCCGCTTTACCGTTAAAGAGTCCCACCCTAAGAGGTCCCGCTTTTCATCTCGCCGCCCCCCCTGACCGAATGTCATGAAAAATTGTTCCGCTTTACTGTCCCACCAAAGTCCTTCCAAACCACGACCAGGAATATTTGTAGAGGGGTGCAAAACTAGATTTTAATCAAAATCATTAATTTTCCAGAATTATTAATTAATAATTATGAATTATACTCTTTGAGAATAGTTTAAAAACAAAATTTACGGTTAAAATTTTTTAAAGCACAACCCTATTAAGAGAAGAAAAAAATAATAATAATATTAAAAAATATATGTTTCTTATCATCCAACTAGATCTCACAGCATTCAAGAAACAGTTCTTAGAACAGAGAAATACGAAGATGCAAAAATACAAAAGAATAGCTTTTTATTCCTAGTATATATATATATATATATATATATATATATATATATATATATATATATATATATATATATATATATATATATATATATAAATTAAACATAAAGGCAGTATTGAATACGTTCAATCGAATTCTAAATATAGATTTCAAAATAGTATATCTGACGACTTAAAAAGCAAAACATTATCCTAGAATTTTGAAAACTACACACCAAAAGATTATACAATAAAAGGAATAAGTACTTCAACTCATCCTCTAATAATCCTAGACAACAGGCGCCAGAAAATCGTCTCACAATTCGCTATAAAAATGATATAGAAGAGAAAGGCTAAAATAATCGAAAAACAAATGAAAAACAAAACGGCATATGTGTTTTTTTCTTCTTTTGTAATTTACACCTTTTATCAATTATTATTATTATTATTTTAATATTCAAGAGCCAAGGGCGGCGCCCATGTTCTAAAACAAAGCAAACATGTCTTCAGAACTTGAAAACAAACAGAGTAGGTAACTGATGAAGTATCTGGAGATAGAAAAATCTGGTCGCGTTATGCATAAAGCGATTATAGTTTTCTAGTCGCAATACAACCTTATGAAACAGTTGATAGCAGGTTCATCAATATTTTGTTACATACATGGCAGCGTGTTAACTGGATAACTTTCAAAGAGTGTACACAAGAAAATACAACATGGCAAACAACATTCCCCAACTTAGAAAAATTCTTTTTTTTTCCTTCACCAAACTCGGCACAATTCCGCCTCAATCCTTGCCAAAAATAAAAAACGAAACCAATTATTTCCGGAATCTACTTCCATTCCCCCCCCCCCCCCTCGTAACTTCGTTGCAGTCCGACTGTTCCACGCCCAATCAACGTCGTCGGAATATTGGCAGGGACCAAAATGTCCGATAACATCAGCCCCCCCCCCCCCTAAAACATTGGCGGTGCCTCTAATTAACTTTTGGCGGGAACGGTTTGTTCAATCACGCTCATGGACAGTCGATAATGAACTTTCTCGCCGATGGTGCCAACGCTAGAAAAACAAATAAATGGAATCGCGTGACACATTTCAGGAAGAGATCTGCACCAAAGGTGCCGGGGCGTGGTAGAAGGCTGACAACGAAAACCGAAGCGATGTGAAAGAATCCGCGGTAGAGTTTTAGTGAAACAACTGCTGTAGTCCTTTGGTAACCGATGTCTATCAAAAGAAACCCTCAAGGTAAAGATATGTTATCAGCTTTTATACTACTGAATTTGTTGTAAACTAATTTACAGTTGGAAACTTGCAACGCCACCTATTGACGGCTGCTGCATTACTCTTCCTCTACAATTTTATCAGAGATAGAATTCGATACATGATACCACCAATTGATAGTTGACATTGCGTAATCGGGATGATATAAGTTCAACGGTATATCTATTTTTTTTAATGTATTTATTTTTTTTTGTTTCTGCTTGAGTGGTGAAATTTTTCAGCAATTAACAAGTAACTGTTAATTGCGTACCATCCATCGTAGAATTAGTTTTTGCCTGTTCACTTTATCGTTGTTCAGGTCACCAATGTAGCTCTTTTGTAACCCATGTCTACCAAAAGGATCCTCAAGGTAAAGATCGGTTACTTGGCTTTTATATTGCTGAATTTGTTGTAAACTAATTTACTGGTGGGAACGTGCAACGCCATCTGTTGGCGGCTGCTACACAACTTTCAATTAGACTATAATGCTGGTCACTGCATTTAAGTTTTAAATGGATTGTTGAAATTTATCATTTACGGTTCTATATTTTCAATAATTTAGAAAAAAAAAAAAAAAAAAAAAGGCCAGTTGTTGATAACTTAAGCGATAATTATTACATTGGCTAAAAGAAGAAAGAAGCACCGCCGAATTGGAGAAAATACAATATGATTGGCTGTAATTATTACATTACTCTTTTCTATAAATGAAAAAGAGGAGAGACAGACGTTGATGGACTACTAAAGAGGAGTTAATTCTATGTTAAAGATGTTGGTTTTCAATTTCTTACACTTTTACCGAATTTTTACGAAAATTCGGGGTGGGGAGGAGGTGATGTTTAGAAGGCCTTACCACTGGAATTTTTATTCAAATCGTTAGAGCCGGGCTTTTTTGTTGTAGTGTTTTTTTTGGCAATATTGTTGTGAAATATTTTTCAATGACAGCTACCTTATGCGCATGCGCTATCTTGATGAAAACCTTAATGACAGATCCCATGTCCACCAGTGACACGTGTACGATATTTGAACATCGTAGGTACATCCTTTCGGGAGTTATGCTGACCACAGACATAGAGATATTTTTTTTTCTAGAACACTTTCACCGAGATATTCAAAAATGTGTTGAAAAGCAAAAGATTTTTTTTTGTTTTCCTTGACCAAATACAATATTCATTACCCATAGCTGAAAGTAATAAAACCCATTAAAATGAACTTCCAATCCTCTTCCCTTCTTTGTGATTACATAACTTTTGAAGGAAATAAAAGCGCGATTATACACAGCAAAGAAACCGAACTCCAAAAAAAAAAAAGAAACTTTCCTCCCTCACTTCACTTCCTTTCATAAAAAAAAAGAGACGAAAATATTGCTTATCCGGAGCGAAAGAGCAAAAAAAAAAAAAGACAAGTAAATTCCCCCCTCCCAGATGGACTTTATCGCTTTTTCCCAGTTCTGGTCGCCCATTAAATGGCCTCCCGGGGGCCTGATATAAATTCGCCTTATTGACCGAAACTTTTATTCTTGTTTTCTGAATAGCCGGCGGAATTTCCGAGCAGTTTACTCAAAAGCTTGAAGACGTTTGCCACGATCATGTGTGCCCCTAGAGAGAGAGAGCCTTTTATTGTTTTTTGTTTTTTTTTGTTTTTAGATTAAAAAAACTAGGACTGTGGAAGAACGAGCAGCTTTCAATAAATTATACTATAATACTGGTGATTGCATTCAAATTTGATTTGGTGTTAATTTGCAGTTTTCATACCTTCACTCATGTAAATAAATATGGCTAGTTTGGCGGTATTTTCACTAATAATATTGTTGCGTGGATGATGGGTACGAAAGACTTGAAGCCGAAGCAAATCAAAACTTGCAGGCATTTATTCCGATATAAGTCTTCGCAGATTCTCTTACAACTCCAGAGCTTCTCGTTCAAGTAGACTCAATACAGCTCTTTACACAACAATAGAGCACAAAACATCAGTTAAAAACTTGACAACACAACTGCTACAAATCGCCGCAAAAGAAAATGCAATACAGTTCACTTTCGGAACTTTCTGAATGCTAGCTGAGAGACAGCTAACTCAGTAACTCCACTGACTAACCCACTCCCCCGCTCTCTTGGCCGGCTTATATAAGAAAGTTAAACCTTCATGAAACTTCCAGAGATAGAAATTTGGAGGACTTTCCAGATCGTAGTCGAAAAGTCCTATATACGTACATGGGGACCGAAAATGTCGCCAAATGGTCGCCAAGTTTGGCGATAAAAATTAGTCTTTAAAACCGTCGCCAACTTGGCTCTATCTCGCCAAATAGGCGAGATTGCCATTACCATAATGTTAAACGCCCTGCTCCTTGTAAAACTTGCTTCCCAGCGTTATCTCTGTAAAATTCGTTATCAAGCTTCAAGAGACACATTGCAGGAAAACAAACTCTTGCATTGCCTTATGCGAAATGTACATAAATTTATCTTTTTACATAATTAATGCTACGAAATATTTACAAATGTACAGAAATTCGTAACAATATTTACATGGATAAACATGGAAATATATATAAAAAAAGACGCCACCATTACGGTGCAATGGACAATTCCCACATTTTTTAAAAACGAGTGAGGGAGTTTATGAAGAATTTCATTCTGATTCCAAATATTCAAACAAAAGTTCTTTAATGAAATTAGTTATTTAAATAATAAGGAAAGAAAATGTCCGAAAACCTCATCCGATCGCTTTTCTATTAAAACGCTTATTTATAGCTGTGACGTCAAGAGATCCTTCCGTTTCCTTGGTTATCGTGATGTTTCTGCCAAATAGTTGGTGTGAGTTTTTTCGGACATTTGCCATATCCCGTGTCGGTTGGCGCGATTTGCGAGAAACTTGCAAAACTGGTTTCCGAGAAAAGTGTGTAGATTACGAATCCACTGGTCTGCCGTGGCAAAAATGGCCGAAACTGGTCAAAAATCGACTTTTAATAAGTTGATCTAAAATCCGATTGCCAAATGCGCCATAACTTGTCAAATAATGAGCATTTTTTTTTATTTGGTAACCCTCACTCTTTAATTTTCAATTAAGAAGGTTGCTGACGATTCAGATATCTGGCGACGTGTCTACTTGCATCTATTAAAAGAGAGCCAAATTGGCAATAAACATTACGTCACTGATGACGTAACTGATGTCACCAATTGATACCAAGTTTTACCGTGCCAGAGATCAGAAATCGTTTGCGCTTTTTTTCATTGAAAATCAAAATACAGTGGGTTGCCAGACGAAAAAGGTTGTTCTCTTTTTGGCAAGTTATGACATATTTGGCAATCGGATTTTAGTTCAACTCATTCCAAGTCGATTTTGGACCAGTTTCGGTCATTTTTGCCAAGGCAGACCAGTGGATTCGTAATCTACTAACTTTTCTCCAATTTCTATAAAAAATTCAGAATGATGTTCAATGAGGTCCAAAAAGTGCAGTTGCCTCTCGTACTTATAGAGACCGCGCGTCCACTTCAATGGACACACTTTTGAATTTTTTTGCATAGTAAATATTTTTAAGGTCAATTATTTGTATGTTTTTAGACTCCCCCCAAAAGTGAAAAACGCAACAAAAATTGAAAAAAAAAAAAATATTCTTCCAAGCTCAGGTCTGTAGAAGATATAAGCAGAGTTTGGAATGTAACCAGTGTTAAAGTCATCGATATAGATAAACAACTGGATAGACTGCTCCATTGTCAATGCAAAGAGAAAAACGCGCCGGGGATTGCGAAGCTGGTGGGAAGATTAATCAATCTCTGTTCACTTTTACAGTTTGATGGGAATGCGAAAAACCTTGTTAAGTGTTAGAGTAAATATTTTTTTGCACATTATTACTAATTAAGGTCTACTGTTGACATTTCTGCTGTGTACCACCCAAAATTTTATTTTCAATCCTCGGCAATCCGTATTTTTTATCCCACCAATTGCATCTGGCAACGGCTTCATTTTCCCAGCGTTAAGCAGTCTATCCAGTTGTTTATTTATATCGATGGTTAAAGTAGCCAGAAGAATGACAAATGCACCCTGGTTATGTGAGGAACAAGATCATCCAGAGAGATTTGAGCCTGAAACTCAATTGACAACCGTATCTTAACTATGTCGCGCAATCATCACGTTAAAATTGAAAATAGTGTACACCCCCTACACTAGAGCCATCCTTAATTATTATGATCCTATTGTGGAACAGAAGCTCAAGAGACCCAGGACAATTCATCACGATCCATCGGGGGGAATCGTAATGAGTTTTTAGAATTTAAATTCATGCAGCGGCGGATGCAACATTTCATGATTGTATTTACGTTTTATCAATTTATATTTTCTTGAAGACAAAGGCCATGCTAGTTTAAAACCAGGGTATTTTTATTTTAAATGCACCTGTTTTTAAAAATTTAACTTACTGTCATAACTTTGACAAGCATGCCATAACCTCTTATGTTTTTTATGTACTCTACTTTAGTACGAGCATCTGCTTAGCCTGCTCCCCTCCCTCCACTTGTTCTTTGCTCTGGTAAGCGCTCAGAGCTTTATTCTCTTTTCTTATTCCCCACTGGGAACTACCAGAGATGAAGTATAGTAAGGGCCAACTCCTCAAGCAAGCACTACAGAATTTATTTATGACTAGCTGAATACCCGTGCTTCATTTTTCCATGTGCAATTGTTTAGTTAGCTGCGTGGCTCCGCTTTGTGAAGATCCGTCATTGGTGTATAGGTCCCAACTTTTGGCGATTCGATGACAGGAAGGTTCATTGCTACGCAAGACAGATCTCTTCACTCGTTGAAAAGTTCATAATAAGTTCAGGCTTATTTCGCTCGTTGAACAATTCATTGCTATGCAAGCATGGGCTCGCTTTTCTCGCCGAAAGGTTCATTGCTGCGTAAGGGTAAGTTCGCTTCACTCACTAAAAACTAATTCTTACGTAAAGCATTAATATTAGAAGCCCCTCACCTGTCGAGGGAAAAAAAAAAAAATCCCCATTAATACAATAATACAGTACCTCTTTAAGATTATTTTAACACGCGTTTGTGAAAAGCAAAATTAGAAGACCAACACTACTTATGGGGATACTTTCAGAGCTCTAGGCCTATTAGGAGTCGCTTTTTGTGAAAATATTATAAAATATTTAAAAAAAAAAAAAAAAAAAAAAGATAAAATTATAAAATTCTGTTGTTTCTTATCCTCCACCTGTCTGACGAAGTCAGACAAGATCCAACAAATTGTTGACCCTCAAAAAGTCGATGACAAGAAGTGGTGTAGCGTATAATAAGTCCTCTTTGGAAAGACCCAAGCAGTCCAGGATATGTTCGGCAGAGGCCTGCTGAGCTTCACATTTGGAGCAGACAGGGTAAGTTTTTCTACCCTCAGAGTACAAGAGACTCTTCGTGTGTCCACTTGCCAATCTGGAAATTGCCTTTTCGAGACGCTCTATCACCAATAGATACAAGTGAAGAGCCCGGTTTCTTGGCTGCATACAAGTGATGAGAGGGAAGGGGTCTTCCACTTTTTGGAGAGATGACTTTTGATTCTGGACAGATGCTCCGAGTATGAAAGAGCTGAAGAGGAAGGTGTTGAGTGACTGCAACCCTCCTTAGCTAAGCGGTCCGCTTGCTCATTTCCAAAGATGTCAACGTGGGATGGTATCCACTGAAAATGAACGTCGTGGCGCTTTGAAATAAGTTGAAGTTTAAGAAGGATGGAGATGCTTGTTTTGTCTCCAACTTTAGTCCAATTGTGTAGATGTTGAAGGGAGCTTTTCAACTGTCCGAAAGGATCCAGAGATCTCCAAAGTCACGCTCATTGATTATAGCTTCAATGCCCTGCTCAATTGCGATTAATTCACTTTTAAAGACTGAAGTGAAATCAGTGTTACGGAGACAGATGGACAGATTTTGCCCAGGTTTTTCAATGAAGACACCACTACCAGCTAGGTCTCCCAGTCCACTACCGTCTGTGTAAATTTTTATGGCCGTCACTGTGAATCTCTCCTATAATTTCCAAAGCCAGCTGCCTGAGATGAGCTGGAATAAGATTTTTTTTCTTGACCGGAGCAGAAAAGCCGAAGTGGAAATGGACTCTGGGGATTCCCTCTGAGGGATTCAGACAAGATTTTAAGGAGTGGGGCTCAACGTCTTCAGAAGGCAGATGCAGAAGTTCGGCATGACTGAATGGACTGTCTTTTTTTAGTCGCTGATTGTTGCGCCAATTGTTAAGGTATAGAGATGTTTTATTGTGGTGGCCATAGCTGGAAAGTTTGTTGAAAGAATTGGTGAGGTTAGCCTTTCTTCTAGTTTGGAGAGGTTGAAGATCAGCCTCAAAGAGGACAATTTCTTTAGGGCAACTACGTTTGAGTCCAGTTATTATTCTCGCAGCACTTAGTTGAACCCTTTCCAATTTATCCAGATTGGTGTCAGAAGCACAGCAGCACACAGGAAAACCGTACTCCAGGATGGGTCTAATGAGAGTCAAATAGGTATTATAAAATTCTGTTTTTCAGAAGTGAAATTAGAAGTTCAAAACTACTTATGATGAACATTTTAGAGATGTAGCCCTATTAGAAATCGCTTTGTAAAATAATTAAAAATTAATTAAAGAAATTAATTAATTAAAAAAAAAAAAATTCAAATTTTAAATTCTGTTTCTCAAAAGTACAATTAGAAGGCCAAAACTACTCATGTTGAAAATTTCAGAGCTCTACTCCAATTTTAAGTAGCTTTCTATTGATCCATAGACATGCAGCTTGTTTTAATATTATAGATCTAAGATCTAACCAGCGCCTTCGCATATAATTCAACACCTTAAGTTCCTAGTTCGACAATCTAAGTGTTGCTTGCTGTAACAGTATTATGAGTTCATATCAATTAAAATTTATTGAGTTTTAAAGCCCGCTCACTCTGATTTATTTCATCAAAATTAGAGTTAGGATGTAATAGTCCGAGAGGCGACTGCAATTTTTGGACCTCATCGAACATCATTCTGAATTTTTTATAGAAATTGAAGAAAAATGAGTAGATTAGGAATCCACTGGTCTGCCGTGGCAAAAATGGCCGAAACTGATCAAAAATCGACTTGGAATGAGTTGAGCTAAAATCCGATTGCCAAATATGTCATAACTTGCCAAAAATATAACAAACTTTTTCGTCTGGCAACCCTGCATTTTGATTTTCAATGAGAAAAAGCGCAAACGATTTTTGATTTCTGGCTTAGAAAATGTGTATCTTTTAAAAGTAAGCCAAATTGGCGATATCAGTTACGTCATCCGTGACGTAATGTTTATTGCCAACTTGGCTCCCTTTTAATAGATGCAAGTAGGACCGTCGCCAGATATCTAAATCGTCTGCTACCTTCTTAATTGATAATTAAAGAGTGAGGGTTACCAAATAAAAAAAAAATGCTCATTATTTGGTAAGTTATGGCTCATTTGGCAATTGGATTTAGTTCAACTTATTAAAAGTCGATTTTTGACCAGTTTCGGCCATTTTTGCCACGGCAGACCAGTGGATTCTTAATCTACTCACTTTTCTCTAATTTCTATAAAAAAATCAGAATGATGTTCGATGAGGTCCAAAAATTGCAGTCGCCTCTCAGTCTATAAGACACGTTACGAGCTTTAGTCTGAAATCAGGGAGTCCTTCTGTGATAAAGTTATTATGTACGTGCTGGAGGCTACCGCTGACCTGTCCAGCCCTATAGCAATAATTTTTACATGGGCAAAAATAAAAAAACTTGGTGTGTGGAACATCGCACAACTTTCAATTACGCTACATTACTGATGTGTATATGTGTGTCATTTATCGTTTTTATATTTTCATCATTTGCTTAGAAAAAATGGTCAGTTTGGGGATAATTTTTGCGATAATTCTTATATGGGTCTTAAACAAAACAAAAAAAAACTTCGCCAAAAAGGTGTTTTTGGCGATGTACTTTTCGATAATTCTTATATTATCTTTTCTTAATAGCGAAACTGAGGAGAGGAGAAAAAACGATCGTTGATGAGCTATGTTCAAGGAAGGAGAACTCTGTGTTGAAGGCATTCGTTTTTAAACTTTTTACTCCGTTAAAGCGTTTTTAAGGGAATTTCGGAGGTGGGAATGTTTAGAACACCGTAAGAGGCGTCATCACAGCGATTTTGATCCAAATCGTTAGAGCCGATTTTTAGCAATCATTGAAAAACATGATTTTTTCAATAGCCTCTACCTTATGACCTTATTTTGACGAAAACCTTAATGGTAGGCTCCTGTGCCATCACCAACCCGAACACCAAATTTGAACATCGTAGGTGAATTTGTTCGGGAGTTATGCGGACCATGTACACACAGGCAGACATTTTTTCTACATAACTTTTTTGAAATCAGGATGTTTCAAAACGTAAAGAAATAAATATATATATATATATATATATATATATATATATATATATATATATTGTTTTTGACCAGATGATATACTTTCATTTCATTTGGGTAATTGAAAGTAAAATAAAAGCAAGATGCTGCCAATACGGTGCAATTAGCAATATGTTATTCGATAAACATAACTTTCTTGTGCTTGAAACAGTAGAAAATCAATTGATGATGAGCGATGCTCAAAAGATATGAGTTAAAAACATTCGTTTTTCAACTTCTCTCATGCTTTTATTCCTTTTCTACGGGAATTTTAGAGGCGGATATGTTTAGAACATCTTAATTATGAGGCATTAGTATAGCGATTTTAATCAAAATTGTTAGAGCCGTTTTCTGAAGCAGTTGCTGAAAAACATGATATTTTTTCAATGGCAGCTACCTTACGCGCAATTTTAACGAAAACCTTATTGGTAGGTCCCTCGGTCACCACCAACCCGTACACCAAATTTGGACATCGTGGGTCAATTCGTTCCAAAAACCAATAGTCCGAGAGGCGACTGCATTTTTTAGACCTCATCGAACATCATTCTGAATTTTTTGTAGAAATTAGAGAAAAGTGAGTATATTACGAATCCACTGGTCTGCCGTGGCAAAAATGGCCGAAACTATTCGAAAATCGACTTGGGATGAGTTGAACTAAAATCCGATTGCCAAATATGTCATAACTTACCAAAAAGAGAACAAACATTTTCGTCTGGCAACCCACTGCATTTTGATTTTCAATGAGAAAAAGCGCAAACGATTTCTGATCTCTGGCTCGGAGAACTTGAATCTTTTAAAAGTAAGCCAAATTGGCGACATCAGTTACGTCATAAGTGACGTAATATTTTTTGCCAACTTGGCTCCCTTTTAATAGATGCAAGTAGACCGTCGCCATATATCTGAATCGTCTGCAACCTTCTTAATTGAAAATTAAAGAGTGAGGGTTACCAAATAAAAAAAAATGCTCATTATTTGGCAAGTTATGGCGCATTTGGCAATTGGATTTAGTTCAACTTATTAAAAGTCGATTTTCGATCGGTTTCGGCCATTTTTGCCACGACAGACCAGCGGATTCTTAATCTACTCACTTTTCTCTAA
The DNA here is from genome assembly GCA_963978545.1 of Linyphia triangularis. Lineage (NCBI taxonomy): Eukaryota > Metazoa > Arthropoda > Arachnida > Araneae > Linyphiidae > Linyphia > Linyphia triangularis. The sequence goes on from OZ021728.1 coordinate 10,305,173, forward strand.
TTTCTATAAAAAATTAAGAATGATGTTCGATGAGGTCCAAAAATTGCAGTCGCCTCTCAGTCTACAATGTTTACTCCTTGATTAGAATCCAGGAACTGATACCATTCCAACCAAATTCCGTTGTAACAGGATGCACAAACTATTAAATTTCGGAAATGTCATGCGGAACACACATTAATTAAAAGCATTCTATATAGCCACAGTCCGTGCTTCAATCTATTCCCGGGTCGTTATTCATAACCGCGTCGCTTGGATGCCATTATGTCTAATTATTCCGTGACCCCCAAACAAGCATCGCCTTGGCTAGCTCATAACCACAAAAGCCATTATAGGTCAGTTCGTTGTTGAAGTATGGATTCGTACCACTAATTAATTGAGGTCCTAGTTTCGGATTGTAAGCTGCCATTATTCAATTGATGAGTAGAATTGTTGTATTGAAATCTATTCGATTTTAATTTTCTGGTACTTTTTAATGAGGATTTTTCTGTATGTCAAGCGATGAAAAGCCAGGGATTTATTGCGAGTTTTGACTGCTTTGATCTTACGTGAATTGAGTTAAAATTGAGAATTATGTAACTTTTTTAAATAAATCACTAATGGAAAACGTTTTAATCATTTTATGATTCCTATACTTATTTTGAGCATTTTTTTTTTTTTAAAAACTACACCGATTCCTTTTCTCTAAAAGTTGATAGTAATAACTTTTTAAGGACACTATATATAGAGTGTCCGGAAAAGTACTAACACATTTGAAGGAGGAAAAAAAAAAAAAAAAAAAAACTCTCCAAGATACAATTCTGCATTTTTTTAGGCAACTATGAAATTGTATCCCTCAATTTTCAAAAAAAAAAAAAAAAGTTACCAAGTTCACTAAAAGATGGCGCTATTGATTGAAAATTTAAAAAAAAAACCAGTCTGAATCTGTTACTAAAAATTACAAATCAATGTTTCAATTGCGGCATGTTGTTGTAGGAAATGGTTATTTTGAATGGTTATTTCTTAAGGAATGGTTATTTTCTTAATTGACGCGAGAAAATTCTCTAGCTTCCCAAGTAGAATGCAACAAACAGAATATTAACACCGTTCTAATTATTATTATTATTTTTTTTTCCCAATTATATATGTATACATAGGGTAATAAAAGCATACTATTCGGTTTCGGAATATCCTGATTTTAAAAAAAGTGATCTAGAAAAAATGTCTGTCTGTGGTCAGCATAACTCCCGAACAAATCGACCTACGATGTTCACATTTGGTGTGTGGGTTGGTGATGGCACAAGGACCTACCACTAAGGTTTTTGTCCAAATCGCGCATGCGCATAATGTAGCTGCCATTGAAAACAATCATATTTTTCAGAAATTTCTAAAAAACGGCTCTAACGATTTTCTTAAAAATCGCTGTGGTAATGTCTCTTTGAGGATGCTCTAAACATGCCCACCTTTAAAATCCCATAAAAATGCGATCTAAGCGTAAAAAGTTGAAAAGCGAGTGCCTTTAACACAGAGTTTTGTGCCCTTGAGCATCGTACATCAACGATTAAGTTTTTTTGCGTGCCACGCACAAGAAAGGACATTGTAATGTCTACGGAATAATTTCACCAATTTTGCTATTTTGAAGTTTTTTTTTTTTTTTTTTCCTTTTCTCATTTAAAAATTATTGCCAAACATATCGCCGAACTGGCCATTTTTATTGAAATACTTTTACAGTTTAAATACTTTTATTTAAAAGTTAGGTCACGTCGCATTGTCACGTTGAAAAAAAGATTAACTTCTGTTTTTTAGACTTTGATTTACCAATAATGAAAATTATTAATTTTTTAAGCTCCAACGTTAGTCATACACGAGCCGCCTCTAAATGTTAGTGGTGAACACTGCACTAAAGGCTGCTACATAAAATAGCAATTGCTATTTTTTCATGTCAAAAAAAAAAAAAAAAAAAAAAATTAACTTCATGCGATATTGATATTTCACAGTTAGAACGTTGAGCTCCTTTTCAACAAATGAATATTATTTAATGGAGATCGAAATTGATGCTTTTTTTTTTCTTCTATGTTAACATTTGTACTAAATTTCAGAGTTGTGACCATTGAAAGTGGGAGAATTAATCATGAGTTAGTCAGCCAGTTTGGGCATTGCCTTATATTGTCACGAATTTCTGTATATTTGTAAATATTTCGTAGCATTAATTACGTAAAAAGATAAATTTCTGTACATTTCGCATAAGGCAGTGCAATAGTTCGTCTTAACTTGGCTTCCTTGCAATGTGACACTTTTAATGCTTGATAACGAGTTTTACAGAGATAACGCTTGGAAGCGAGTTTTACAAGGAGCAGGGCATTTAACATTATGGTAATGGCAATCTCGCCAAATTGGCGAGATAGAGCCAAGTTGGCGACGGTTTTGGCGACTAATTTTTGCGGCCAAATTTGGCGAGGAATTGCAAAATGTGGCCAAACATGGCGACTGTTTGGCGACATTTTCGGTCCCCATGTACATGTATAGGACTTTTGGACTACGATCTGGAAAGTTCTCCGAATGTCTATCTCTGTAAGATTCACGAAGGTTCGCCTCCCCTATATAAGACCGAGAGAGAGTGTGATCGGGTTGGTTGAGTTCGTTAGTTGACTGAAATTACTGAGTTGAGATACTGAGTTAGCTGTCTCTCAGTGAGCATTCAGAGAGTTCCGAAAGTGAACTGTACTGCATTGTCTTTTGCAGTGATTTTAGCAGTTGTGTTGTCAAGTTTTCAACTGCTGTTTTGTGCTGTATTGTTGTGTAAAGAGCTGTATTGAGTCTACTAGAAGTTCTGGAGTTGTAAGAGAATCTGCGAAGAGTTATATCGGAATAAATTTCTGCAAGTTAAGATCTGCTTTGGCTTCAAATCTTTCGAACCCATCCACGCAACAATATGTATAAAGATTCAATACTAAAAAAAAAAAAAAAAAACCCATAAAATAAAAGTTTTTGTTATAAATCCCATATATGCATTGCCAACTTTTACGTGCAATGAACAATTTCCGATTTTTTTTTTTTTTTTAAATTTTTTTTTTTTTAAGTATTTTATTCAATTCTAAATGTTTCGAAAAGGCCATAAACACAAAAATTTCTGTTCACTGTGCTTTATCTTTTTTTTTTTTTTTTTTTTTTTTTTTAATTTGCAACCAAAGTTCGTCCGTTAGATTTTGCGAGAAAAATTACATTCAGCTCGAAGCGAATGTGACGTCGAAAGATCTGAAATAACTTATGGCTTGAAACGCAGCAGCGGAAACCATTTTTGCAAGTTTCTCTCAAATCGCGCCAACCGGCACGGGATATTTCAACTGTTTAAAAAAACTCACACCAAATATTTGGTAAAACTCTCACGATATCCATGGAAACGGAAGACTCTCTTGACGACACAGCTTTATAAAGTAATGTTTTAATCGGAAAGTGATGGGACGAGGGTTTTCGGGCATCTTGTTTTCTTAATATTTAAATAACTATTTTTTTTTTCCAAAGAACTTTTGTTTAATTATTTGGAATGAGAACGAAATTCTTCACAAATATAAACTGATTTCACTCGTTTTTAAAAGATGCGGGAATTGTTTTTTGCGATTTGGCGACTTTCTTCTCAAATAAAACTATAAGTAAAATTTTTTGAAAATATGGTAACCTTTCATAGTAGAGCGGCTAAACGCCGAAAAATAGCCGAAATCTGCACTTCATGAAACAAGTCTGTAATTTTGCATACTGATGGCATATTTCATTCTAAGAAGTGGTGTCCCTCGGATTTCACTTTTTTGCAAGTTCAAACTTGCGCATAAAATCTTCGTTTTTATCAATAAAAATAAGTTGGCTAACCTTTTTTTCCAACCAAAACTTGGTTAAATGCATTGCCTTTGACAGCGGGTCTATCTGCTAAATTTCGGTTCGTCCGAATGACGGCAAAAGGTTTTTTGGTTGTATGGATTTTAATGGTACAAGAGCCGAGATCGGCTTAGCTACGCCAAGACAACAAGAGGGTAAATTAGCCCCCCGCAGATTTACAAACAAATGCACAAATAGAAATTTAATTTGATACAAGAGTTTTATAAGGATTAATATAGAACTGTATGTACAGGGTGTACAAAAAAAATGACCCGATTCAAAATTGTTGTATTTATTTGACGACGAAGATCTCGCGAATGAAAGTTATGCCACTGGACGAGGCTTGATAGAGTTTTTAAAGACTTGCCATTCGATAGCTCTCCGCGTGTGAAAGACGGAGAAATCGCCATGAACGTAGTCTGTTGAGAAGATGAATCATTCTTTTTGATACACCCTGAATTATAATTTTCAAAGAAAAGAGGGGTTTGAATGTTCATATTCTTACTTAAGAGAACGTGGACTTTTTATGTCATAAACTCCCCCCCCCCCCAAATGAAGTACAATATATGTACAGTGTGTATCGAAAAGAATGACCCGTCTTCTGAACAGACTGCGTTCATGGTGATTTCTCCGTCCCTCACACGTATAGAGAGCCATCTAGTGGTGATTTCCCAAAGCTCTGGGCCACTCTCATCCAGTGGCAATAATTTCCATTCACGAGATCTTTGTCGTTCGATAAAGGATGATTTTGAATTACTGAAAATGTAGAAAACCCTCTAAATGAAGAGAAATAAATAACGGGTGTATCGAAAAGAATGACTCATCTTCTGAACAGACTGCGTTCTTAGAGATTTCTCCGTCTTTCACACGTTCAGAGCCATCTAGTGGCGATACCCCAAAACTCTAGACTACGCTCATCCAATGACATAATTTTCATTCACGAGCTGTCGACCAAACAGTATAGTGGTTAGCGTGCTAGCTTCTAGACCGCGAGGTTGCGGGTTCCGAGTCCCGTGTTAGGCATGGGTGTTTGTAAATGGTTGTTGGCTTGTCTAATGACGAATGTTTCGGCGCCTTATAGCCCTCGTGTTGCTGACGGCGCCAGATAATCTGAATACAACCAACCATTCACGAGCTCTTTGTCGATCGATAAATATAACGATTTAAAATCGAATCTTTCTTTTCGATACACACTTTATCTTTAGTATCACCGAAAAACAAACAACATTTAACAAATAGTTTTTGTTCTACTCATATATATATATTTTCCCAAAAAAAATATCCATTTAATTTCTTGTAAGGAAACCCTTTCCTCGACAATTCTTCTTTTAACAAAAACCCACTGGCGAAAGATGTCCGATAAACAATGCCTCCCCTATATAATCGTCTGATCCCTGTGAAAGTCAGCTCGTGTGCGGATGAAGTGAAGTAATGACAGAGCTGTCGTCAGCAGCCGTTGCGCCACGTGACAGGTCCTTTGTGTTCGAAGAAAGAGAGAGAGCAGGGGGGGGGGTACTACTACAAAGAAAATCTGTTGTCGAACTCAGACAAGCGCGAAAGAAATTCATTGGAGAAAGTTAAGACTCCTTTTCCCTCTCCCCTTCTGCTAACATTCAGAAATAAATTTGTACCAAATGGACAAGGAAGGATTTATCGATGTTTCGACTTCATTTCTGGCGGAAAAGATCTTTGGAAGGAAGAAAAGAAGAGCTTTTTTAATAAGAGCAATCTTTGTATCGAACGCTTTTGATTCTTACTCGAGAAAATATTGTCAACAGGTAAGGAAATTGGATTATGGTAAAGAAGTGTTCAAACTTATCTTAAAACAACTTGATTATTTTTTGAGCATTTTATCGAGTTAAATTAGTACTTGCAAGCAGTTTCTCTTACTTATAGCATCTTTTATGTATTGTTATGAATTTTTCCACTGAGGCAATGATGGCACAGTTTTTACGGAATAAAAAAAATATATTTATTCTCTCTTCAGAAAACTCACAAAATTTATTCAAAGGCAACAGTATAATTATTCTCAAGCTCCAACACAAGCTTCAACAAAAACAACTTCGAATACAGCGATTATACAAGCTCACTCCAATAGGTAAACAAAGCGATCAGCTTTCATCGAAGTCCGAAGTCAATCTGAAAACTTTCCCGATCTCCGGTCTTTATATACCAGGCGCGTGAGTACATTCCCGAAATTTCCAGCCAATTCATCGAAAAAGAAACATCTCGAAATTTCTCGATTGCTTTAGGTGTTGCCACCTTTTCTAACTTGTATAATCGCTGTTAATAAATAAGATAAAATAAAATACAATAGAATTTTAAAATAATACGTCACTATTTACACTGTATACAGACAGTTTGTACAACAGTATTATTTCTGGAAGGTGATTCTTTTGATATGATCTTTTTACGTTTTTGTTTTATGTAATATTAGTTCGAGGCAAAATTGTATAGCATTTTTTTTTTTAACTAGTTAAAGTGCCCGACTACGTTTAAAACGGCAAAATCAATGAAAATTTCAATTTTTTTTTTTTTATTTCGTTTCATATGAATTGAAAATTTCTTTTTTCAAATCAGTTTGTGTTTTTCTAGTACTTTAAGTATAAGTTCAGTTACAGTCGTTCAGAAACGGTTGTTAAGGAGAAAATCCATTCTGAGAAAAAAATCAAATCGTGAGGTTGCGGGTTCGAGTCCCGTGTTAGGCATGGGTGTTTATAAATGTAGGTTGGCTTGTCTAATGACGAATGTTTCGGCGCATATAGCTATCGTGTTGCTGACGGCGCCAGATAATCTGAAAACAACCAACCAACCTAAATCGTGTTTTCTAAGGAATAGATTTTTCGCTAATACTGAAATACGACATTTGTTTTATCTCCAAATGTATTTATGATAGAGTTGTAATTTTTTGTACTGTTGTTCGTTATACTATGTTGAGTATAATGACCTACAGATTTTATTGTACCTATTTTTTTCAAAAAGTTGTTGCTATATATACATAATAATATGTTGCGAAAATATTGAAATTTATAATCTTATACAACAGCCTATATCTTTTTTATTTTTGAAAATATAACTTAGATTTTAGGTCATTATACTCATGAATATTATAGAATCATGTAGTAAAAAGTAAAACAAATATATATATATAAACTTTTTTTTTTATAACATTCCGTTTTGACAAAATATTGGTCAATTTCGACCAAAAAGCTCCTTTTTTTAAGAAAAATAAAATTAAAAAAGTTAATATTTTTCTCAATTTCATGTTTTTACCATAATATGAACAATTTAATGCAATAAAAACTTTCATTAATAAGGCATTTTAAAAAAATTGCTCCGAACGTAGTCGGATACCTTAAATATGCATTCATAAAAAAAGGAAAAAAGAAAAAAGAGAACCGCCCTACATCATATTATTTGACGTTTAAGAAGAATTAAGTATTGGATATAGGTATATAGTTTTGAATCGTATAACTTATATACGATTATTTTGGTAGAAAATGGTACAATGAATACAAGCTTTAAGACTTGAAACCTTAAATCAACTTTACTGGAGAAGTGCGAAAAATTTATTTTGATCGTTCTTTACCGTAGTCCTTTATTTGAGATTGACTGTCGTTAGAGCTATAGTACAGTGCTTATATAGACTGAGAGGCGACTGCAATTTTTGAACATCATCGAACATCATTCTGAATTTTTTATAGAAATTGGAGAAAAGTGAGTAGATTACGAATCCACTGGTCTGCCGTGGCAAAAATGGCCGAAACTGGTAAAAAATCGACTTTTAATAAGTTGAACTAAATCCAATTGCCAAATGCGCCATAACTTTCCAGATAATGAGCATTTTTTTTAAATTTGGTAACCCTCACTCTTTTATTTTCAATTAAGAAGATTGCAGACGATTCGGATGTGTGGCTATAGTTTACTTGCATCTTTCACAAATGAGCCAAATTGGCAATAAACATTACGTCACTGATGTCGCCAATTTGGCTTACTTTTAAAAGATACAAGTTTTCCAAGCCAGAGATCAGAAATCGTTTGCGCTTTTTCTCATTGAAAATCAAAATGCAGTGGGTTGCCAGACGAAAAAGTTTGTTCTCTTTTTGGCAAGTTATGACATATTTGGCAATCGGATTTCAGTTCAACTCATTCCAAGTAAATTTTTCATCAGTTTCGTCCATTTTTGCCAAGGCAGACCAGTGGATTCGTAATTTACTCACTTTTCTCCAATTTCTATAAAAAATTCAGAAAGTCGTCTCAGGTTCGAAGTAGAGGGTGGTCATAAAATAACTTTGCCAATATATGGACCACTAGCGGTCATTTCATTCAACAGATCGAGATGAAATTTCAGGTGTAGTTATTCAGAGGTATGAGCCCGAGATTCTGTGAATGACAACAAAATGGGGCTCACTGTTACGGTTATAGTTATGGAAACTAGAATTTTTTTTTTTTTTTTTTTTTTTTTTTTGTGATGCACGAACCATTCCAACGCTCTTTAGGGTTTTTGCATGCGCTGAGCATTTTGCAACAGGAAAAAACTAAGTGTTGTTATTCGAAAGTTTCTATTTTCTGTAACTATACCCGTAACCTTGAGCGCTATTTTGTTACCATTCACAGATTTATAGTGGAGGCGTCTACGTCCTCACCCGGAGAAAGCATTGAAATAGCAACTTCACAAAATTCCTTCTGCACCGAAATGATTTAATTCCCCCCCCTCCCCTTTTTTTTGTATTAGTTCTTTTTTTTTTTTTTACTTCATCCTGTTCCAGAGAGGTGGTTCTCTCACATGTGTACGCGGAGGCAGGTGCTAGTTCACAAAGTCCTTCCTTTCCAGCCGACCAAACGGTGTAGTGGTTAGCGTGCTGGCTTCTAGACCGCGAGGTTGCGGGTTCCGAGTCCCGTGTTAGGCATGGGTGTTTGTAAATGTATGTTGGCTTGTCTAATGACGAATGTTTCGGCGCATTATAGCCCTCGTGTTGCTGACGGCGCCAGATAATCTGAATACAACCAACCAACCAACCTTCCTTTCCACTCCCAGCCGGGAGTTCAACCAACCAACCAGATTTACAGTGGCTAGCCACTATAAAAGAATCTAGAGCTCATATCTCTGAATAACTATACCTGAAATTTCATCTCGATCTGTCGAACGGGATGGTCTTTAGAGTTCCATATATTGGCAAAGTTATTTTTTATTTAAAATCCTTACGCCAAAGTCTATACAGTGGTTCCATCAGCAGTAATTTTAATTTTTCATTAATAATCGATAGACATTAAATGAAAATAATTTATGTCATTTTATGAAGGGACATACTCACCAAATGTCAACGTTAAAGTAGTTTCTAAATGCACTGGGCCAGAAGATTGTAACATAGCGAGCATAGGGGATAGATCATTACTTGGACTCCCTCCTAAATTAAAGGCCGCAATGAAACTGCAGTGGACATGACGTCATGATGAACAGACATTATGCGACGTCGTAATAACTATAACTTCTACTACGGTGCGGTTGGATTAATACTACTTTGGATTCGAACAATCCACCTTTTTTTTTTCACGTCCGGGTCACCAGTGTCGTGAGGCTAGTTAGTGTATGAAATTATAAATATTAAATAAGCAATACATGTTGCACGTTACTTAATGAAGTCTATTATTTAAGGAAAAACTAAATTAAGGCCGCAATGAAACTAAAAATAAATAAATCTCTGGATATGATAAAGTAACTTCATATTTCATTCATTTTTCACTTATCTCTTTTTTTTATCTATCTTGCCGAATAAATCCAAGGGAAAGAAGTTATTGAAATACCTCCTTCAGTCTCCTTTGTCTTTAGAAGATCGATCCAATGGCACTCATTTAGAAGCATCCGGAAGAGAAAGGGTCCTTTCTTCGCTATTGAATTGACTTCGCAATCATCATTACTGTAGTCCTTTCCCATTCTTTAGCTCTCTCTCTCTTTTTTCTCTTTTTTTTTTGCCTCGGTGCTTCTCTTGTTATTACATCCACCTGAAGAAAGAAAAAAAAGACATTGTGCTTGTTCATTAATCTGAAATTTTGTTTTCATTGTTTATGACGAAAATATTGGCAACATTAATAAAGAGCGTCTCTAATGATGAAATTGAATCTGCTTAGAGCTAATTCTAATGAACATGTTTTCGTAAAATTTAGTATATTTATTGATTTTGGGAAAGGATTGTTTATACTTTAGGAAGAATTTGCCTCGTTGGAAGTGGACTGTAAATTTTGATGTTTATTTAATTATTTTAAGAGATGATACAGTACGCAAAAAAAAAAATCCGAACGATGGCTATATCTTCGGTTCTAATTATAGTAGAATCTTACGGTTTACACCAAAATGTTCTGTTTACGATTTTCTATATGTCTGGTGCATATTTGTTTTTTCTTAGGTTATTTTTTTCTGATACTAAGTAAATTGAACTCTATCTTTAAAAATTTCAATACGAACCCCTATTTTTTACGCTTTTATTCGATTTACATTTTTGCTAAAATATTGAGAACCAAAAATCAAAATGGAATGAAAAAAAATTCTGGAAAGGGTTTTTCGACTATCATAACTCTAATGGAAGCAAAAAAAAAATCTTTCTATTTAAAAAAAATATATATATATAAAACTTGTTTTATTAATTATTAAAAAACTGTTTAATAAAAGAGTTGCATGTTTTTATGTTTGGCCTTTAATAAACTATCGTGTGAAACAAAAATTGCTGAAATATATTAACTGTTTAAGAATTTATGGCTAAGAAAACAAATTTTGTTGTTAACATTAATTTGCTATTTTTTTTGACATCATTTAAAATTGCTAACCACTCATTGGGAAAATTATGAAATTTGGTATTTAGACGGATTTTTTTTTTTGGATTCTAAATCTAAATATGGTGTAATATTATGGAGTTGTCATTGAACTTTTTAAAATTTGGTTTAGTTTTGATATGGTAGATGACACCTCATCATAAAAAAAATTAATTAGATACAATTAATAAAGACCATCCACGATTTACAACGATGCTTGTCGTTTTAAATTTCAGCAGTTAGAATACACGATATAGCCATCGTTCGATTTTTTTTATTGATTTGTTTTTGTTTTTGTTTTTTTGCCTACTGTACACCACACACATCGCACCCTCTTCCAAAACTTTCAGGCCGACCAAACGGTATAGTGGTTAGCGTGCTAGCTTGGTTCCGAGTCCCGTGTTAGGCATGGGTGTTTGTAAATGTATGTTGGCTTGTCTAATGACGAAAGTTTCGGCGCATTATAGCTCTCGTGTTGCTGACGGCGCCAGATAATCTGAAAACAACCAACCAATCCAAAACTTTCAGAGACGCTGCTGTTATGCTCTTTTTTTACTAGATGGCGCTGCTGCAACAGCGCTTAACTGAATAGTGACATGTGAATCAAATATGTAGACATATACATGGGAAATGATATTGAAATTTTCAGTTAAAAAAAAAAAAAAACTAATAAAAATAAAAAAGTATTGACCTAATTGCACAAGTATTGAAAAGTATTAAAATTGGTCTTATTAATGGGAGTTATGTAAAATATATGTATTATTATGTAAAAGAGTTGCATTTATAATTTTAAATTGTATACTCCCAAACATATGACTTGAGACAAGTGTCCCTAAGGAGTGGGTCAAGTATCCCTCTACATTGGGATACTTGACCCAAGTTGAAGATTTTTAATGTTTAATATTTTACCACCTTTGCTATTAATACTTCAGAAATATATTCATAAATATTGTGTAATACATAATAATAATATATAAATATTAATTATAAATAATAATTCATAAATATTGTGTAAGCATAATAATTAATGAAGTATATATATACATAATTAACACACTCATAAGTAATGTAAAATAAAAACTTCGCACCCAAAACTAAAAATTGGGTCAAGTATCCCTAGTTCCCCCCTATTGCTGAAAACGACATATTTCTTCGGTCCATGTCATCAGTGTTTTCTTGCATTGCAGGTCGTTGCATCTTCCAGTTCCACAGTGGCCACAGTGCAGAGGGTAACTTCTCGTCGCCCCTCTTTCCGGGTAACTATTCCGAGTCACTGGAGTGCGTGTACAACTTCCAGGGGAAAGAGCACGAGACTCTGAGGCTCACCTTTCACGAGTTCGACCTGGAACCACCTTTCAAGAAGGGGTAAGTTAATTAAAAACTCTAGAGCCCTTGACCAGCTCTAATGGACCCTTTTAGCGCTAAGGACCAGTGGCGCAGTGGTAGGGCATTGCGCTGCCACGCCACAGGTCCGCGGTACTAATCCCGGACTGGCCTTTCATTGCCTCAGCCTTTCATTCCTTAAGTGGGTCGATTAAATGAGAATCAAGCATGCTTGGGAACTAATACTTGGGGGTTCCGCGTAAGACTGGCCATCTGGCGTGAACGTTGCTGTATGGTATCCCGGGGCCCATAGTTAAAGTAAGCTGGATTGAGCACAGTAAGCAATAATTCATTAGATTCAAAATGAAACCATTAAATTAACAAATTAATAGTACCATCTTTAGCATTATCTTGCAAATATTCCATCTAAAAAATATTTTAATGTAAAAAAAAAAAAAAAAAAAAAAATCGCTTTTTGAACTATTTTGCGATATTTGAAGTGTGTATGCACTATACCTTAAGGTATTAGTCAATAAACATATAATTCAACCCTACAAATGGGTCACATACAAAATCGCATATAAACAATGTTATTTTACCTATTCCAAAACTCATTGAACTGCTCAATTACTAGTAAGATATTTGTTGTTGGATTCTTCTTACTTTGAATACCAGTGGGACTTCATGTTCCCAGCTGTAGCCCCAGTGGAATATATTGCCCCATTCCTCTGAATTACTTCATCTTCATAATATGATCAATACACAGTCAACTCGCGATAACTCGAAGTTCAAGGGATTGGCCAAATTCTTCGAGTTATTGGGTTGGTTTGGTTGTTTTTCAGATTATCTGGCGCCGTCAGCAACACGTGGGCTATAATGCGCCGAAACATTCGTCATTAGACAAGCGAACATACATTTACAAACACCCATGCCTAACACGGAACTCGCAACCTTGCGGCCTAGAAGCCAGCACGCTAACCACTATACCGTTTGGTCGGCCTTCGAGTTATCGGGAGTCACTCGGTAGTTATTTTCTATTCAAGGCATATTTCGTCAGACATTTTTTGCTCGTTCATGTGGAGTCCGGAAGACAATATTGTGTCTTTTGCTTTAAACTTTTCTAGCCATCCTGCACTTGCTATAGATCGTTCAACTTTTAGTAAACGAGTTAAAGTCCCAATTCTTTTAAACTCATCCCACTAAGAGGGATTTTGGAATTCTGGTTTCGATGTGTCTCAAACCATTTTAATACAGTAGCTTTGACACCAAAAGATAGGCAATCACTCATTTAAACGATGGATCTAGTTTCGATGCATGTCTTCTCAAAATCGCCTCTTTGTTTTTCAAAATGGTTGAAAGAGTATTCGGAGGAATTCTGGACTTTAAAACAACGTCTTTCTTCTTACATAGCAGAGACCGTATAGTGGTTAGAGTGCTAGCTTCTAGACCGCGAGGTTGCGGGTTCCGAGTCCCGTGTAAGGCATGGGTGTTTGTAAATGTATTGTGGCTTGTCTGATGACGAATGTTTCGGGGCGCATTATAACCCTCACGTTGCTGACGGCGCCAGATTATCTGAATACAACCAACCAACCAACCAACCTCAGAATTTGTTCAGTTTCATTGATCAATTTAACTTTTTGAGTTGGACAAAGCGTATTCAATTTACGTTTCAACATTATTCAAAGCCAACGGAAACCAACACCATTGACTCACACTTTAAATATGCAATGGATCGTAAAGGCAAAAGCCCATTTACTTTCTATACGCGTCAATGCAAACGGGTTTTTCATGGTAACAAGTAAAATTGTAAAACACGATGTAAAAAGGGAAAAATAAAAATCGGGTTTTTTCTCATCTTTTTTTTTTTCAATTATTATTATTAGTATTTTGTGAGTATTTTGTATATTATGATAGTAAAATTTTAACAAAAACTTCGACTTAAAAGGTGCATACTTCGAGATACGGAGATAATTTAGTGTTGAAAAACATTAAATTGTCTTGGGACCTAACGGTTGGTTGGTTGTTTTCAGATTATCTGGCGCCGTCAGCAACACGAGGGCTATAATGCGCCCCGAAACATTCGTCATTAGATAAGCCAACATACATTTACAAACACCCATGCCTAACACGGGACTCGGAACCCGCAGCCTTGAGGTCTAGAAGCCAGCACGCTAACCACTATACCGTTTGGTCGGCCTTGGGACCTGACGAAAACTTCGAGATAAACGAATATTCGACTTATGAGACTTCGAGTTATCGCCAATCGACGTATAAAGAACGCATAATGCAAGGATCCGAGAAGGTTTTCAAAATAAAAATAAAATAATAATAGTTTAACGATATTATTTAGAGCCTCTTAAAAGATTTAATATGCACACTATTGAGAGACCATGGGGGGGAAAATATCAGATCGAGTACATGAAACCTATAAAGAAAAGTTTCATCAGCTTACGAAGTTATAAAATCGGTTTCGCACCCTCCATGAATAAAAAAAACATCGTATAAAGTTCAAAATTCATGTGTTCACTATGTGTTTTCCCCCCAACTTTTTAGCGTATATTCGAAATCACATTTCTTTAATAATCCTGCGAGTTATTTCGAACTGAGACTAGTAACTACAGTTGAAGGCCCCTAAACTGAACAAAGTTCTTTTAATGTGTGTCAATTTTTCTCATTTTATTTTGTTTCTTTTAAAATAAACAATAACAGTTTTTTTGTGCATTAACACTTTAATAATGTCTTATACAAATCATACTAGAATCTTCATAACTACTACCGTAATCAATATTTGCTATGTTCTAAACTGTTTGTGACGATCCAGTTGGAGGTTTAGTTTCGACACTCAATAAGTTCTTTTTCAACAAAACACTAAGATTTTGTTTTCTATCACGTTATAAATTTCAGCTATGGTACGCCTCCCAACAAAATAAAACTGAAGTTCTCACTAAAGCTATGAAAACCAGTAAAAACACATCTAATTACCAAAAAAACTATCAGAAGTCAAACCACTTTAAATAATACTGTTGCACAAATTGTCTGTATATAGTGTAAATAGTGACGTATTATTTTAAAATTCTATTGTAATTTATTTTATCTTATTTCATTTATTAGCAGCGATATTACAAGTTAGAAAAATGTGGCAACACCTAAAGCAATCGAGAAATTTCGAGATGTTTCTTTTTCGACGAATTGGCTGGTTATTTCGAGAATGTTCTCTCGTGCCTGTATAAATAAGACTGGAGATCGGGAAAGTTTTCAGATTGACTTCGGACTCCGATGAAAGCTGGTCGCTTTGTTTACCTATTGGAGTGAGCTTGAACAATCGCTGTATTCGAAGTTGTTTTCACTGAAGCTTGTTTGGAAGCTTGATAGTGTCTGTCCTTCGAATAACTTTTGTGAGCTTTTGAAGAGAGAATAAATATTTTTGTACCGTAAAAACTGTGCCATCATTTGCCTCCGTGGAAAAATTAATAACAATACTGTACCGCAAAGCCACTGAATATAATTAAACCCAATTTTTTATAGTTTAAACTACATTTAAAGTACTGAATTTTTTTTTTTGGGGGGGGGATGCTTAAATCTGTAGAAAAAGAGTCATGCCTGATTAATTTGCATAACCACTCACAACCACCATTTGCATAAATATCCAGAATAGGTTTAAATAGGGTTGTCCTGTGCAATCTCAGAGCTGGTTAATGTCTAAAAAATAGGCTAGTCTGACAGGGAATTTAATTTTTCCTAGTTTAAAATTATTTCTTTCCATATAAGTACTTGCCTACCTTAATGTTTTTTTTTAAGGGGTCCTGTACCCAAAATAAAAAAACTTTATGAATATTTTACATCAAATATTTATCTTATCTATGAGATACTATTTATATATCTATCTTTGAGATGTTTTTTTTTTTTAAATATTGCTTTTTTTTTTTTTTTTAAATTAAAAATCAATAAAAATCCATGATAATTGAGGTTTACGTATTTCGATATAAGTCAAGATTTTTTTTTTTCCAAAGTGTAAGCTTTCTGTAATACATGATTATATAAAGAAAATTTTGCCATCACAGAATTTTGATGAATTAATTAGAAAAAATTCACGAAATTCTCAAAGTTAAAATATCCAAATTTTTGCTTTTTTTTTATGTTATCCTTTGCGCAAAATGTTGCATTTTAAAACAGAATTTAAAAAATAAAATTCTGCGATGACAAAATGTTTAAAACTATATAAATTAAAAGCTCCAAAAATTTGAATAGCCAATTGTCAATGGTTCTGGAGATATATCAATTTGAATTTACATCATCTGTGAAAAACACTTGTGCTCGAAAAACGCACTTTTAAGTAGACGCTTCAAGGCGTTTTGGTCATTAGTGATGTTTAAATAACAGGTAATTTCGTGGCGTTCTAATCACCGGAGGAATAAGATAAAAACATCATTCTCTTCAGGAATATATAAACTATTTTTTTAAAATGAGAAATAAAATTTGGAATGTTTGACGAAATTTTGGTACTGGACACCCTTAATGCTCAATATATTCAAATCCCAATCACTCACTTCTCCAGCCGCCCGATTTTATGTCACAGTACACCCTTGTGTCTAATTCATTATAGTCCGAGAGGCGACTGCAATTTTTGGACCCCATCGAACATCATTCCGAATTTTTTATTGAAATTGGAGAAAAGGGAGTAGATTACGAATTCACTGGTCTGCCGTGGCAAATATGGCCGAAACTGGTCAAAAATCGACTTTTAATAAGTTGAACTAAAATCCGATTGCCAAATATGTCCTAACTTGCCACAAAGAGAATAAAACTTTTTCGTCTGTCAACCCACTTCATTTTGATTTCCAATTTGAAAAAGCGCAAACGATTTCTGATCTCTTGCTCGAAAAACTAGGACCTTTTAAAAGTAAGCCAAATTGGCGACATTAGTTACGTCATCAGTGATGTAATGTTTATTGCGAACTTGGCTCACTTTTAATAGAAGCAAGTAGACCGTCGCCAGATATCCGAGTCGTCTGCAACCTTCTTGATTGAAAATTAAAGAGTGAGGGTTACAAAATCAAAAGAAAAAAAAAAAAAAAAATGATCGTTATCTGGCAAGTTATGGCACATTTGGCAATTGGATTTAGTTCAACTTATTAAAAGTCGATTTTTGACCTGTTTCGGCCATTTTTGCCACGGCAGACCAGTGGATTCGTAATTTACTCACTTCTCTCTAATTTCAATAAAAAATTCAGAATGATGTTCGATTGGGTCCAAAAATTGCCTCTCAGTCTATTAGCCAGTGTGCGTATACTTATTTCTTTCATTCAGTGATACTTTTATTCAGCGTAATAACCCTTCTTTTCCGTGCACCAGCTGCCTGACCGACTACATCGACGTGTCCACCATCACCATCATCGGCTCCAAGTTCCTGGTGGGGCGGTACTGTGGCGCCAGTATTCCCTCTTCCATGCTCTTCATGAATCCGCACGCGGAGATCATCTTCAAGACCAACCTTGTCATTCACTCGAAGGGATTCCACGGGGCGTACCACTTCCAGGATGAAAGTGAGTCATCGATTTCCATATCTACCGGAAACATTGTACGCCATTACCAGTAGACATACCTGTTCAAAGAGAGAGAGAGGTAGAAAATTAATTAAATAATAATAATGGCTCGTGAAAATAATGGTTCTTCTTCTCCTTCACTTAGAAGACTCGACATCTAATCACATGAATTCCAAGGAAAACTAATAAAGAGACAGAAATAGTTATAGTCCGAGAGGAGACTTTAATTTTTTGGACCCTATCGAACATCATTCGGAATTTTTTTTTTAAAGAAATTGGAGCAAATTGAGTAGATTACGAATCCACTGGTCTGCCGTGGCAAAAATGGCCGAAACTGAACAAAAATGGAATTGGAATGGGTTGAACTAAAATCCGATTGCCAAATATGTCGTAACTTGCGAAAAGAGAACAAACTTTTTCATCTGGCAACCCACTGCATTTTGATTTTCAATGAGAAAAAGCGCAAACGATTTCTGATCTCTGACTCAGAAAACTTGTATCTTTTAAAAGTAAGCCAAATTGGCGACATCAAATGTTTATTGCCAATTTGGCTCATTTGTGAAAGATGCAAGTAAACCATAGCCACACATCCGAATCGTCTGCAATCTTCTTAATTAAAAATTAAAGAGTGAAGGTTTCCAAATAAAAAAAAAAAATGCTCGTTATTTGGCAAGTTATGGCGCATTTGGCAAATGGATTTAGTTCAACTCATTACAAGTAGATTTTTGTTTGGTTTCGGCCATTTTTGCCACGGCAGACCACTGGATTTGACTCTGGATTTCTCCAATTTCTATAAAAAATTCAGAATGATGTTCGATGGGATCCAAAAATTGCAGTCGTCTCTCAGTCTATTAAGCAAAATAAGTTTATTCATTGTAAAAATTCATAACCAAGACAATCGACATTAATAAACCTAATTATTACAGACATATCTTAATCCTACTAATTAACTTGTTAATTATAGTTATGTTTGGCGGAGAGAACGGGATTCGCATACACTGTAAAAAAAAACCGTCACTTTTACGGAAATTCCCAGTAATTGTAACGATTTAAATCCGTAAACCTGAATTTACGGTTTAAAGCAGTTTTCACAGGCAAGACTACGGTTAATAACCGTCATTCACCAAAAATCGCTCTCTGCGCATGCGCATTACACCATCTTCAAAATAGACGCCGAACGGCAAGGATGGCATTTTTGTTTTGAAAGAAAGTGGCTTCCTTCGTAAGTTTCTTTTCATTATACAATTAATTTCTAAATTAATGTATGTACATAAAATTACATCAGAATCAGAAAATGTTATTCTTTTATTTAATGGGAAAACACACAGCAATTGTTGTTTTATTGCATTTCTGAAACATATGCCTGTGATATAGAATATTGTACGTAATATTTCACGAGTTTGTAAGAGTTGTAAAACTAAATGAAGTTTAAGTAACTGCATTGGCTATCATTTAGAAATGTGCTCTTTAGTTATGTAATAACGGTTTTATTACTTATATTTTAATTTGATTTTATTATTGTTTATGTTTTAACTTATTCAGTTACCATGTTTTTGATCTTGTTTTGATTTTTTTTATCGCCAAATGTCCTACTACATCTGCTCCATTGTGTGAAGTCTCAGTCAAAAGACACATCAGTTTCATTGCGATTGTTTCAAATCAGTCTGTTGGGATTGCATTAGAAATCACTTGGGAACATATTCAGTCTCTTACATGGCACCCACCGCCTTTGACTGAGGACTTTGACTTCCTCAAGATTATATAGCTTGCTTGTCAAGACAAGATCATCTGTCATAAATGTTATCGTACTTGGTCACTGGCAAAAGTAAGGGAAGGGCTGGTGATCTTTGGGATTGAATTAATCGCAAAACAGATACTTAAAATGTTGCTGTTTTCAAGTACTATAGCATTGGTGTGGTGATATAGCCTTTCAATGCAGGGTTTAAAAGACCTCTTCATTTTATGAAATGTGTTACTTGAATTAATGTAAAATTCTTTACAAACGTAGCTGAAAAATGAGCCTATGTTTGTGAGCAAAGAAAAAAGATTTTCTTTCGATAAATTTCTTTTTTTAGCGTTAACGGATAGTAGTAATTGAGAATTTCTAATCCATTCCTTCTGCAAATTATCGTTTTATCACTTATAACATTAAACGCCATGGACCTAATGATATAATAAGAAATATTGTTGTGTGAAATATTGAGTCTTTATTTTAAGGAGATAAACTTAAATTTTATTTTTGAAGGTGATTTATCCCATCCCTAGACTACCCACCTGATGTGCAGATCCATATTTTAAAATAAGGTTTTTAAAAGACGATTTCATGCTAGCTAGTTCATTTGACTCTTTTCACGAGTGTAAATATATGTACATAAGGATGATAAATTTTACAATATTTTTCATATTTTGTACAGTTTATTGGAATTTTTCCAAAAGAAACTACCAGTTGTGCTGAATGCCTTGAAGACTTCGAAAGCTCTCTGCACTTTTCAGGTAAACTATAGAGATTATTTTATTTTGTTGCTGGGATTAAGCTGTGGGTGCTGTTTTAACAAAATGCTGTGTGTTAACTCAATGAAAGTGTTTTCATTGAGTTAAATTAAACATCTCGAGGGATGTAGCTCGTAACCATTTTAGCATTTTGCTGAAATGAAAATTGTGACTTAAGCTTTTTTGCTGAAAAAATTTTGTACAGCAGCTTCAACACTGCTTTATACATAGGATTTAGGGACAAATACAACACTATTTATTTGAAGTGAGAATACTGTTGGAATAAATTGTAGTGCTTTTAGAATAAATTTACTTAGTGTATTATAATTAGAATTAAACATTTTTATTTCTTGCAACGTTCCGTGGGAAGATAAGTTTTACAAGAACTTGCTTGTTTCACCTTTGTTAGAAGTGCTATACTTAAATGACACTAATACAGAGTGGCCAGAAAACCTGGAAAAATGGAAATGTCAGGAAACTTTCTCATTCTGGAAAAAATCAGGAAATTTTTTTAAATTTCACAAAAATCAGGGAAATTTTCTTTGTTCTGAAGGCACGTTTCCCTGTTCATCCACATTTTGGCACCATTTACCCAGAGAATTGTGGCAGTAATCGTTGAAATTTTAATGTTTCTGAATAATTTGAACTTTTCATTACCGCCAAAACTATTTTTAAAAAATTGGTACGTTATCTCTTTAGCATACATGTTCTATTTGATCAGGATGTCTACACTTCTGGATAAGTTGTGGAAATTGGATAAAAAGTTTGCAGTAAAATCAGGGAACTTATTTTCGTAAATTTTGTGGCCAGTTTATTTCATTTACTATTTGAGGTTTGTTTTAAAAATAGTTTTGCTTTTGTGAATGCTAATTATGACATTAGTATTGTAACAGAGCTATGCTAGTGGCATTTAAAAAGCTTAAACACTGGTTGTAATTGCACATAAAAGTTGCCAATGCATATAAAGGATTTATATTAAAAACTTTATTTTGATCTGTATCACAGGTGCTTCTGGGTATGAATCCAGACAAAGGCTCAGTCACCGCAATGATGTTCCAATACCCTGTAGCATTCATGGTCTGCTCTACCACAACCACAGGTCCCAGAGACGCCCAAGAGAACGTCCCCCCGTGTATGACCTACTGTACATTGAGGGAGCAACTATTCGCCTGAAAGAAAGAGTATTCTGAAACGGCCATCGCCGTGATGAATGACTATTAATCAGACCAGGCAACTCGATCAGGCCGATATCCTTGCTAAGGAGGGTTGCAGGATTTCAACATCTCCCTCTTCCACACTTATTTTTTTGGAATTGTACTCTCTGGAAAAATCAAAGATCTCGGAGGAGTACCTTGTACCATAATTGGTACAAGGGCTCAAAACCAGGTTTGTCCCTTGACCTCCCGTGTGACAGACATACCCGAACTGTTCTATCAAGGCTTGCTAGCGGTCACATCAAGTGCCTCACTTTCAACGAGGGCAGGAAAACTTTCGCCACCTGCACCAAGTGCCAAAATCATCAGGCCTCTCCTGAGCACCTCTTGGATTACATGGGACTCTCTAAGGAGGGTCTCTTTAGCAATCCTCTCCTAGTCTTCGACTACCTTTTAGTCAACGAACTCGTGGATCTTGTCTCACTCCGTCAGACAGTGAGGATTAGCAACAACAACAACAGGCAACTCGCTCCCACACACAGAAGTAAGTGAAAGAATGATTCTTCAGACTCTCCAGCAGCAGTTAAATACCTTAAGTATGTTTACTGTGGTAAATTGGACATTTTATAAGATGGTTATTTTGTAGAGTCATAATTATTCAGATATAACTTGCATTGGTCAATTCTGAAAATTTATTAGATGTGTTCAATAATTTGTACATTCCGCAATCTAAATTTTTCCTTTTCGTATATTTTGCATATTTTTCTTAACTGAAAAAATAATAATGACTTTTATATGGCCTTAAAAGTTGCCGCAGCTTGTATTGAAGGATATGATTAATTATTCCTAGATACTTCCTAGAAATTTTTTATATTTTGTTTATTAAATAAAGTAATCTGAACCACTTTTCATTCGTGTGTATTGAAATTTTATAATTATGTATACTTTTATACTGTCAACTTTGAAAATTTATTAGATGTGTTCAATAATTATTAGATGTGCTTCAATAATATTTTGTTTATTAAATAAAGTAATCTGAACCACTTTACATTCGTGTGTATTGAAATTTTATAATTTATATTTATTAGATGTGTTTAATAATTTGTACATTTTTCATTCGTGTGTATTGAAATTTTAAAATTATTATTTATTAGATGTGTTCAATAATTTGTACATTCCGCAATCTAAATTTTTCCTTTTCGTATATTTTGCATATTTTTCTTAACTGAAAAAATAATAATGACTTTTATATGGCCTTAAAAGTTGCCGCAGCTTGTATTGAAGGATATGATTAATTATTCCTAGATACTTCCTAGAAATTTTTTATATTTTGTTTATTAAATAAAGTAATCTGAACCACTTTTCATTCGTGTGTATTGAAATTTTATAATTATGTATACTTTTATACTGTCAACTTTGAAAATTTATTAGATGTGTTCAATAATTATTAGATGTGCTTCAATAATATTTTATTTATTAAATAAAGTAATCTGAACCACTTTACATTCGTGTGTATTGAAATTTTATAATTTATATTTATTAGATGTGTTTAATAATTTGTACATTTTTCATTCGTGTGTATTGAAATTTTAAAATTATTATTTATTAGATGTGTTCAATAATTTGTACATTCCGCAATCTAAATTTTTCCTTTTCGTATATTTTGCATATTTTTCTTAACTGAAAAAATAATAATGACTTTTATATGGCCTTAAAAGTTGCCGCAGCTTGTATTGAAGGATATGATTAATTATTCCTAGATACTTCCTAGAAATTTTTTATATTTTGTTTATTAAATAAAGTAATCTGAACCACTTTTCATTCGTGTGTATTGAAATTTTATAATTATGTATACTTTTATACTGTCAACTTTGAAAATTTATTAGATGTGTTCAATAATTATTAGATGTGCTTCAATAATATTTTGTTTATTAAATAAAGTAATCTGAACCACTTTACATTCGTGTGTATTGAAATTTTATAATTTATATTTATTAGATGTGTTTAATAATTTGTACATTTTTCATTCGTGTGTATTGAAATTTTAAAATTATTATTTATTAGATGTGTTCAATAATTTGTACATTCCGCAATCTAAATTTTTCCTTTTCGTATATTTTGCATATTTTTCTAAATTGAAAAATTAATAATGACTTTCATATGGCCTTAAAAGTTGCCGCAGCTTGTATTGAATGATATGATTAATTATTCCTAGATACTTCCTAGAAAATTTTTAATATTTTGTTTATTAAATAAAGTAATCTGAACCACTTTTTATTCGTGTGTATTGAAATTTTATAATTATGTATACTTATATTATGTGTATTGAAATAAAATTATATTTTTATCAAATTTAATTTTTTTTTACTTAATACTTAATACACAGTGTCATAAAATACATTTAAATCCTGTCGCGTTAAAAAATATTTTGAAAGTTAGTAAATTATTGCATTTTTTTAATGTTTTAATCAAATTGAAAGTCTAGGTAATCATAGTATAGATAACCAAATAAATTTATTATTATAGTTTGATATAAGAAAAGACTGATAGCTATTAATAAATTATTTTGTGTGACATGCTCATTTTGTGATATATTTTTTACCTTTCTATTTATGTTGAAGGATTACCTTATTGCTTCGGAAATTTTTTTCGCTTTAATTTATAATGGGACATAGAATATTTTGCTGTGATACAGAATCGTACTTTAATTTTTATGATTTTCATCCATTGAATATGGTCATTATTACTAACAAAACCTTTAGCAGAACACAAATGCCTCCTTGATATTGTAAACTGTTTAATACTAAAATTAATCATATATTTTGTGGCAGAAGCTTTTCCATCTACAATTGTAAACTACTTTTAATATGTAAAGTTTCTTAATATTTTGCAAAAGCAAACCGTTCACTTACATTTGTAAACCTTTTTTGTCACTGGAAGTTTTTGTATAAGAAAAACTTCGCTTATAGGGGTAAACTGTTTCTTATACAGAAAAATTTCTGTGTATTTTATATGAAATTTATTACAGAAAGTTTCCGTGTACTTTACGGGAGAAATTGTATTTTATATGGAATTGACCTTATTCAACACAGAAATTCTGTTTATTTTACAGGTGGAAATTGCATTTTGTATGGAATCACCGTACTTAATACGGGAAATTTTAATTTATTTTACGGGAGTAAATTATTTTGCATGAAATTACCGTATTTAATACGGAAAGTTTACGTTTATTTTACGGGGATCAATGTTAGCAACCAGTCAATAACCGTTTTTAATACGAAAAGCTTCCGTTTATTTTACGGGAGAAAACTGTATTTTGTACGGAATGACCGTAATTATTACTGAAAGTTTCCGTTCATTTTACGGGGAAATACTGTTGCAATCAGTCAAAAACCGTACTTAATACGGAATGTTTCCGTATTTTTTACGGTTTTAAACTGGCGACCCAGCTGCCAGTTTAAAACCGTAAATTTGACGGGATTTTTTTTGCAGTGTAAGAGAGACCAAGGAACTTACCGGACATCGTGACGTAGTTAGATGCTCTTTTTAGCTTAACTTCAGGAGAACTTGCATCTTTTCTGTTCAGGGACGAAATGCGAAGTGGTAGATTTTTACTCCAGCTTAACTAGACAAAACCCCGTCAAAATTTCCTGATTGGATAAACTCCCAACCCTTACTTGGCATAACCCAATAAATTTAAAATAAACCTCATTTCTTGTAACCAAGCGTGGACGGAGTTTCTTCCGGTCAAAGGGTCGAATGATTCATTTACCACACGGATGTGGGAGGAAATCTCCTTTATAAAAATTACTTAACTTTAACCACTTAAGTTTTTACCAAGAAAGAGATGTTGTAAGAATTCATGTTACAACGATACCAGTTGTGAACACTAGTCTGACGTCAGTGCCAAGACCGTCTAAATGCTTCGTTCCCGTCACAGGAGAAGACAGTTTGTCTTGTGACCATCTCTAGCTGACGTCACCAGTAGATCAAACGTTTTTATTTGGTTTCGCGTTGACCACTCCCATCTTTTCACCAAACGTTATTTCCGTGACCACTGACCGACAGCGTAATGCTAGCTCAATTGCTGGATTGTTCAAGCTGCGGACATCGTGTAGACATAAAGCTGGCATTCCAACAAAAACGTAACAGTGACCTTCAAATCAACTTACTGGCTGGTTTTCCCAAGAACTGACAGCTTGTAAGTTAGCTTTGATTTAAGCTGGATTCACATTCTACCTGTCGGGATTCCAGTTTAGACCACCAGTTCTGTGACGACAGCTGAGCGACCGCTACACCGCCTGTCGGTGACCATGGGAGAGCTCACGTGATTGGAGGATGGTAATCGCTTGCACCAATAAAGAAAAAATGTTTCATCTACTCGAGACAGTAGCCGGGTGACATGACATCACAGACTGGCGATCTCAACTGGTACGGTGACTGGTAGAGTGTAAATCGGCCTTTATAAGTTTCCAGTGGCTGGAACGCTAGTTAATAAGCTGCTGTCAGGCGTTGATTGGACTGCCAGCTTCGCGATTACAGTGCCAACAGCAGGAACACTACAGCTATTGAGCGGGGATTTCCCCCCCCCCCCCCTTCTCCCCTGTCGGAGGTCGCGGCAGAACACAGGTGATTGGAGATACTGGAGTTGACAACTGAAACGGTTTCGGTTAACCGGTGTTTCGTTCGATCGGTATTCGGATAATCGATATTCTTCTGTATTCGCTACGGAAAAAGGACTCGGTTTTGAGAAATTGTAAATGTAAAAGAAAGAGCATAGTTTCGTTTGGAAACAGAACGGAATTCTGCCAATGAGTGTTTCGTGTTACACTGCCGTCTATCACAAGATTTGTCTCTCTCCACTTTATCTAAAGTTTTCTGTTACCATGGAAACAAGGCTGGCCCCGAATTTCCACGGGGGATTCCTGGAGAACGACATTTGCATCTGCCGTATTGCAATTGAATGCCAATTACCTGCATGCGTCACCCATATTTTAAATCGACGAGTCTTGTGTTTATACTGACCAACACCATTTAGATTATCTGGCGGGAGGTTTTCTCCTGATGGACAGCACAAGCTATGTTCCAGTATATCTTAGATTAGAATGAACCAGCTGTTTAATTCTCAGCTACACGTAAACAATTTTATATCTTTAATGACTTTAGCTTTACATTCAAGATTTATATTCATTTTCCCAATACCCCAGTAGCCAATATCGGCTCGACACTGGCCAATCCCGATGTGGACCGTTGTAGACTGGCCGTTGTTATGGAACTTGGCCAATCTTACCCAGAGCATTAAAAATTAAATGGCAATTTCGAAATACTGATGCAGAGTCTGAAAATTGAAATATAGTGTTATAAGAACGGATGGAAGGGTAAAAAGCATATTTGGAATAATTTTGAAATGCTTTTCTTTTTTTTTCTTCATTTTATACTTTTTTTTTTTTTAACTGTGTACTTTGGAACGATGCTCGGGATTCGGCATGAACCGGTCAATTTTCGAAGAATCTCTGTTTCCGACATTGGTCAATATACCCATGAAACTACATTACACTGATGAAAAATGTACCACCTCATTTAGCCGCGTTTTATTTCGTTCCGTAAAGTGAAGATAAGATATTGAGGAAGTTAGCTTTAAAATGGTTGACAGAGAAATGTTATCGGGATAACAAATCATTTAAATACTGTTTTATACTTTCAATTACCCGTATGTATACATAGGGTGATGTCAGTATAGTATTTGGTCAAATATATATATATATATATTATATATATATTCATTTCTTCATGTATTGGAACATCTTGGTTCCAAAAAAGTAAACTAGAAAAATTGTCTGCCTGGTTATCTGTGGTCCGCATAACTCCCGAACAAATTGACCAACGATGTTCAAATTTGGTGTGCAGGTTGGTGATGGCACATGGACCTACCATTGAGGTTTTCGTTAAAAGCACGCATGGCATAAGGTAGCTGCCATTAAAAAAATTATGTTTTTCAGTAATTGCTAAAAAACGGCTCTAACGAATTTCTCTCGAATCGCCGTGGTAATGCCTCTTAAGGAGTTCTAAACATCCCCATCTCCGAAATTCCCCCTAAAAATGCTTTAATGGCGTACGTACAAAGTTGAAAAACGAATGCCTTTAAAACAGAGTTCTCTTTCCTTGAGCATACCTCATCAACGAACGTTTTTTCTGTTCTCCCCAGTTTCGCTTACAAGAAAGTAATATGTGAAATTTATCGAAAAGTATATCGCCAAAGTTTAAAAAAGAAAAAAAAACATACAAGATTCATTGCAAAAAAATATCGCTAAACTGGCCATTTTTGCTAAATGAATGATGAAAATATAAAACGATAAATGACACAAATCCACGTCAGTATTATAGTATAATTAAAAGTTGCGAGATGTTCCACACCCCTAGTTAAAAAATAAAAATTATAATTCTGAAAATAAGGGAAAAACCTCGTGAGAGGAATTATCGTTTTAACACCAAAGTACAGTGTGTTCATAAAGAATTTCCCCCTCTATATGGACCTCTAGCGGCCGTTCCGTTCAACAGATCGAGATGAGATTTCAAGTATATCTATTCAGAAGTCTGAGCTCAAGATTTCGAGAGTGGCAACAAAATGGATATCACGGTAAGGGTTATAGTTACAGAAACTACTTTTACGCACCTACTTTTACCTGACTGAAATTGTTCAGAGCATGCGAAAACTCTAAAAGAGCGTTGGAACGGTACGTGTATCACAAAAAACGAGCGCGTTATGCGTACAAAAAAAATCGGCTCTGCGAACGGAAATTTACTCATAGCAAAAGCAAGACACCAATAACAGAACGCCACTAGTCAGATATTCAGCGAATAAAACCTTGCTTGTGATGCACCCATGTGAACTTTGGCCTCTACCATATAAGAATTTCCTCCGTGCGCCCCGATCGTGTTTTTGTTGGCCGACCGCAGTGCTGTTTTTTTTTTTTGTACGTGCATAACGCGTCCGTTTTTTTGTGATACACGTACCGTTCTAACGCTCTTTAAGGTTTTCGCGTGCGCTGAGCATGTTGCGACAGGAGAAAGTAGGTGTTGCCATTCGAAAATTTCGAATTTCTGTAACTATAACCGTAACCGCGAGAGCCATTTTGTTGCCATTCTCAAAATCCCGAACTCATACCGCTGAATAACTATATCTGAAATCTCATCTCGATCTGTCGAACGGGGAAGTCGCTACAGGTCCAAATGTCAGCAAAGTTTATTTTTTATGACCACCCTGTATTTTATTTGACATTTCCTTAAAAAACATCTCACGACAATTTTTTACAGAATGAACAGTCAATAAATTATTAGACTGTGTCACCGACGCATTAGTTCCCCCCCCCCTCCTTCCCTTCTTCCCCCTTGTGTCGACCCATAATTGCGCTTTTAAAGATAATAATTCAGAATGTTCTGAAATAAATTGAAAATGGCATTTTTTCTTAAAGCGAGCGTCAAATTTCATTATGTAAATAAATTTAATAAAGACACTTTTTATTGCATAAACCTTTGAAACTGCCAATATATATTTAACCAGATGAATCATTATTTAAGAAGACAATGTCCTATATTTCTTGGGAGGATTACGTTTTTTTTTTTTTCTAATAAGGTGTCCTTTTTATTAAAAAAAAAAGACATATATTCTATCAGTTGAGCTAATTAATTATCCGCTTTATCATGGGGGAATTTTATCGAGTGCAAATTGGGGGAGCAGGGATAACAAAGGAGGAAAAAAAATCGCTATTTGATCGATATCGGCAACTTTGGAAGTTATAGCTACAAGTATTAATTATTAAATAATTAATCAATTAATCATATTTAAATCTATAAGCTGTCTAAAACTTGATTTTTAATGAAATGAATTGTAGCTGACAATTATTTCAAAAGTCAATTTTTTTTTTTTTTTCATTTTTTAAAGTTTAAGGTATTGAACCAACTTGTTTGACTGTAACTAATTTTTATTGGAATGAATTAAGAGGGAAAATAAGATTACTTTCTCCTCTAAAATATTATTATTATTATAATTTTTATTTTGTTTAATGTACCTTCTTTTTCGAGGAGTCGAAACTTAAAATTAAGTATTTGTGATAAAATAGAACTGAAAAATAAAACCCATAAAAACAAAGTTTTTTTTAATATAAATCCTTTATATACAATGCGAATTTTTATATTCACTAACACAGTGCCAATTCTGTCGTCAGCGTGTGCTAGGTATTTGCATCTAATTTAAAAAATTAAAAACATCTTTATCAGCAAAATATGCAGTAAACTACGTTTCTAAACTTAATTATTAAAATTGAATGGGAATTTATACATTTATGTCCAAGTATCTTATTTATTATGATTAAAAGAATTTTGGCAAAAAGGAAAGAGTTTAAACCATAATCCGTTAAGTGGGATTTATTGGTATTCCAAACCGGCTATAAAAACGTGTGTAAAAAGTTACCCCCGTTCAGTGACAGTCCCAAAAACTTGGATCAAATGCATTGTCATCGGCATAGAATCTATCTGCCAAGTTTCAACCCGATTAGATAATGGCAAGTGGGTTAATTCGCAGATTTGCCCGGATGCCACACACATAAAAAAAAAAAAATCGAAGTTAATATAAAGGATTTCAAAAAGTAAGACACTTTGTCTGAAACAAAGTAGCCAGAAGAATGATAAATTCATTCTGGTATGTGCGTAACAAGATCATGCAGAGATATTTGGAGATCCTGGATTCAATTGATAACTGTATCATGTTAAGATTGAAAATAGTGTACACCCCCTACACTAGAGCCATCATTAATTATGATCCTATTGTGGAGCAGAAGTTCAAGAGACCCAGGACAACTCATCACGATCCATCGTGATGAATCGTAATGAGCTTTAGGCCTCTTTCACACGAGGCAGTTTAGTTCATTCAACTAAGTTGCTTGGTAAACTCTCAACTAGTAGATTGCCGTGTGAACTAGAGGTCGGCGATATATCAACACGACGATATTTTTTTTTAAAATATCGATACAAGTCACCGATATATCGATATTTTCAAACATTTTTAGTTTTTTGATGATCGTTTTGTAGTTCCATAGGCTTTTTCGATTTTCTTTATTCCCTTTTCAAAAACTTCTAAACTAAAGTTTGGACTTGGCTCAGAGACAGTTAAAATGTCAGCCTAACCAAAAAGAAAACGTAATGTAATGGAAAGATAAGATCGTTTATTAGTAGTCATTAACATAGCGCCGTTTCTGTTGCCAAAGTATGCCTGGAATTTGCGTCTAATTTTAAATATTAAAAACATCTCTATCAGCGAAATAAGCTGTAAACTACTTTTCAAATTGTCTTCTTTAAAAATAAATCTGAATTTTTGCATTGACATCCAAATGTATTTTATTTATTCTGATTGATAAATTTATTTATTCTGATTGATAATGTAATTTATTTATTAAAACAGTTTTTATTATTTATTAAAACAGTTTTTATTATTTATTAAAACAGTTTTTATTATTTATTAAAACAGTTTTTATTATTTATTAAAACAGTTTTTATTATTTATTAAAACAGTTTTTATAATTTATTAAAACAATTTTGGCATGAATTCATGAAAAGTAGAAATTTGCCTCGAAAAACTTCGTTTCTGGCAAAATTGAAAATCAAATAAAAAAAAATCATGTATCGATATATCGACATTTTATCGATACTTTTTTCTATGCAACGATATAGTATCGATATTTACTTTGATCGATATTTCCGACCTCTAGTGCGAACACTCTTTCTTGTCACTTTCACACCAGGCAACTTGTGGAATCAACTTCTCTTCGTAACGGGAGGTCGGTGCGATATTAGAACCCGAGGAATAGAGAGAATAGAATTGGAGATGTTTAATGTTTGAATTTTTAATGTACGAAAACTATTCCTATAGGCATGGTGCGATGTTGACATTCGAAAAATCTAGATAAATTTCGTAATTAAATAGTGGATAAAGTTGCGTAAGTTGGTGCTCCACGTGTTTTTAAATGTAACAGTTATAACCAGTACTAATCAATGTGATGCTGTTTGAAGGGTAATGTAAAGAGAGTGACTTATGTCAACATAGTTACATCAAATAAAAAAAACAATAATAAAGAATATATTTCTTAGAAATGAACAAATAAAAATATTTTGTTATAGACAATTCGGCATGTAAATATTTATTTTTTATTTAAAATAAAGTATAGCTTTTATTTTAATTTTGGAGTTTGTTACCATTATTAACTCCATTAAAAAATAACAAATGAACTTTTAAATTTGAATGGTACCGACTACTTTACGGAGTAGACATCTGTATTTATTTATATCAGTATTTACTTAATGTATATAGGTTTGATAGTAACATATCGCTGGACTACTAACACAAATTTCTTCGTTCAACTTTCCACATTGTAACTTGCAATTGCAAAGCTTTCCATAGTTGATTCAACTAAGCGACTGGTGTGAATGGACGAATATCGATAATGTCTTTTGTGTTGAATCAACTAGTTAGGAAGAGAACGTTAGCGGCACCTGTGTCTGCAAACAAACCGCCTGGGAGGACGAGTTGACTGCGTGTGAAAAGGGTTCAGGCGATTCCCTATCATTTCTTATATCGCTGCACACCTTATCAACCGCCTGATAAACTTGCTAAATCAACTATTTGCCTCGTGTGAAAGAGGCCTTACAATTTAAATTCACCCAACAATGGATGCAACATTACATGATTGCATTTTTGTTTTATTAATTTATATTTTCCCTACGATATGGGCCATGCAAGCTTGTAACCTGCGTATTTATGTCTTAAAATTTACTTATTTTTTTAAATTTAATTTACTGTCACAGCTTTGACAAACATGCCATATCCTCTTATGTGTTCCATGTACTCTACTTTAGTACGATCATCTGCTTAGCCTGCCCCCCACTTGTTCTTTGCTCTGGCCTTAACCTCAGAGCCTTATTCTCTTTTTCTTTTCTTATTCCCCACTGGAAACTACCTGAGATGAAGTGAAATAGTAATGGTCAAGGTCCCTTCAGGCAAGCACTACAGAATTTTGATATCCCCCCCCCCCCTTTTTTTTTTTAATTCGTTCTTTTTTTTTACTTCAACCTGTTCCAGAGAGGTGGTTCTCTCACATATGTACGCGGAGGCAGGTGCTAGTTCACAAAGTCCTTCCTTTCCACTCCCAGCCCGGAGTTCAACCAACCAACCATGTTTGTTATCGTTTGTTTTTGGTTAATCGTAAATCTGCACCTATATTCGTGTTTTAATCTGAGAAAAGAATATTTTGGCCTTAGAAAAGAATAAAACAAACGAAAGCGTGGAATCAAAAAAAGGACTCGTCTTAAAGAGCAGCCCGAAAGTGGTACCGTATTATTTCCGTTCTTTGCGGAAATCGTTAGAGAGAGCTTTCGGATTCTTGGCTTTAAACGACTGCTTGAAGCCCCCCACTTGTGACAGACAGTTATTGGGAAAAGGGAAGACACACGCTTTTATCGTTTGCAATTTCGAATAAACTTTTCTCGTTGCGAATTCTTCGGATTGAGATTCAAGTATAGCTATTTGTTTCAATGTAAAGGTATGGTTAAGGTGATATTTTATTATTTTTGAAAAAAAAAAAAAATATATATATATACAAGATATTTCTTATTTTTAACTAATTAATATTAGTGTTAGAGTTACCCATTTCACTGACTCACTCCCTGCCTAACTGACTCACTGTATAAAGCTGTAAGTTAAATTTAAACCGATCATTGTTGAAAATCTTTCATACTGCCAAAATTGTTTTTATCATAATAAATAAAATTTATTTAGACGTGAATGTATGCATTTCCGTTGATTTTTAATAAATTAAATTTTGAAACGTACTTTTTGCCGCACATTTCGCTGTTAGGGATGTTTTTTTTTGTTATTTATAATTGGATGCAAACACCAAATACACGCTGACAACCGAATACAGCGCTATGTTAACGAATCGGAAGAGAATCGATTTGATTGATGGTAACTCCCAAATCTAATGTAGCGCCGATTATGTTGTCAGTGAAGATCCAAATGATGGCCTCGATTTCACTGTTGAATTTCCACACAATGTAGTTTATCATGAAAAAAAAACTTTTGTCAAATATTATTTTGTATCAGTTCATTTATGTAAATCAGAAATAAGTTTCATTGCAATAATATTAAAAGAA
This sequence comes from Linyphia triangularis, assembly GCA_963978545.1. Classification (NCBI taxonomy): domain Eukaryota; kingdom Metazoa; phylum Arthropoda; class Arachnida; order Araneae; family Linyphiidae; genus Linyphia; species Linyphia triangularis. The sequence goes on from OZ021728.1 coordinate 10,338,537, forward strand.
AAATTGAATTTTTTAATAAATACTTCTTGTACATTAAATTAAAATGTTTGTTATATTCGTAATTTTTCCACGAACGGCGTCGGCAACTTACAACTTTCTAGTTATTCTAGATTTAAAAGTGTCTTAATTCGATGAGTCTTTTAAAAAACTAGGGGTGTGGAACATCGCACAACTTTCAATTACTCTATATTACTGATAGACTAAAGACGACTGCAATTTTTGGACCCCATCGAACATCATTCTGAATTTTTTATAGAAATTGGAAAAAAGTTAGTAGATTACGAATCCACTGGTCTGCCGTGGCGAAAATGGCCGAAACTGATCAATAATCAACTTTTAATAGGTTGAACTAAATCCCTTTACCAAATAATGAGCATTTCTTTTTAATTTGGTAACCCTTACTTTTTAATTTTCAATTAAGAAGGTTGCAGACGATTCAGATATCTGGCGAAGGTCTACTTGCATCTATTAAAAGGGAGCCAAGTTGGCAATAAACATTAAGTCACTGATGACGTAACTGATGTCGCCAATTTGGCTTACTTTTAAAAGATAAAAGTTTCACCCAGCCAGAGATCAGAAATCGTTTGCGCTCTTTTTCATTGAAAATCAAAATTCAGTGGGTTGCCAGACGAAAAGTGTTGTTCTCTTTTTGGCAAGTTATGACATAGTTGGCAATCGGATTTTAGTTCAACTCATTCCAAGTCGATTTTGGAACCAGTTTCGGCCATTTTTATCACGGCAGACCAGTGAATTCGTAATCTACTCACTTTTCTCCAATTTCTATAAAAAATTCAGAATGATGTTCGATGAGGTCCAAAAATTGCAATCGCCTCTCGGACTATGATTGGAATTTGTGTCTTGTACCGTTTTTTATGTTTCCATCATGCGTCCAGAAAAAAAATGGCCAGTTAGGCTATATTTTTTTGCGATAATTGTATTATGGTTCTTTTTTAAAAATAATAATAATAATAATAAAAACTTCCCTTAAATAGAAATTTTGGCGATATAATTTTCGATAATCCTTATATTATCATTTCTTATAAGTCAAACTGGGAAGAGACGAAAAAACAATCGTTCATAAACAATAATGGCATAAGCATAATAAGCAAATAATACATAAATATGGTTTTCAAAACTCTTCCGAAAGTTTACGTTTCAATATTTCAGATTATTTTTTGGTTTTGAAATTTCAAAACAGTTTTCATGAAGAACCTTTTTTTTTTTTTTTTTTTTTTTTAATGAATTGAAAAGAAAAAATATAAATGAATGTAAAATGCTCTCTTTCCAAATCTTTGAATCATTTCTAATAAATTTTCAAGATTTCTTCTGATGAGTTACATAATGAAAAAAAAAGAGGATATTAACTAAATAAGAAATACCATTTTCTAAAAGAATGTTTAAATACGCTTATTTGTTGTGTTTGTCTTAAGTATGCAATTCACGTCAAGAACAAAAATATTTCAAGTACAGATTTTTTTTTCTTTTTTAATACTTTTAATAAACATACAATCTCAAACTTTCGTGACGAAGTGAATTTAAGAAATTCATTATAAGTTGTTTTTCTCAAGTAGAATGAATGATTCTCTTTCGATTTTACTCTCCAATTATATTTCTGCGTGCATCTTAAGTGTTCAATGTATTTTATTTAATTTTTTACTTTTAAATATTATTGTATAAAGCAGCTACTACTAAAAGCAAATTTGTTTTTCCTTTTATGTTAGTGCTTAGTTTAAATGCTTTGACTTATATTTTTTGCTTTTTGAATTCTTAATAAGCAGTATTATCGAAGCGTGACAAATAGAGGTTTGTGATTTTGAAGTGTGATTTGAGAGGATTATAAAAGTAAATAAATTTCTTTCAATTTATTTTCCACGTTCACCGAATGAATATTCATGAGAAAAAGTGCATTGCCGTGTATGAAGACAGTATTTAAAATGTGTTTTCTCCCTGTGTTTGTTTTTATGCAAATCTAGAGTTTTGTATTTTGTTGCTAATTGGATTTTCGGAAATAACTTTTTGATTACTTTAAAAGAGTTGGAGTTACATTTAAATACACTTTTCAAAATATATTTTTTTTTTTTTTTTAACTGTACACTTTTCAAAATATTTCTGTTTCTAAATCGCTTGAAACTTAGAACCACCTATTTAAACATACATAAAGAATTTGTAATTTAATATTTTTGCAGATATATTTATATATTTAATATATTATTATATATTTAATATATTATCATATATTTAATATATTATCATATATTTAATATATTATTATATATTTAATATATTATTATATATTTAATATATTATTATATATTTAATATATTATTATATATTTAATATATTATTATATATTTAATATATTATTATATATTTAATATATTATTATATATTTAATATATTATTATATATTTAATATATTATTATATATTTAATATATTATTATATATTTAATATATTATTATATATTTAATATATTATTATATATTTAATATATTTGTAGATATTTGTAATTTAATATTTTGAGAAAAAAATATATATTTATTAAATTAAAATTAAATTTTAAGAACTTTAGGTACCTTGTTCTATTTAACTATTCTAGGTAAAAGCATTCTGTTTTTAAGAAATAAAACCACTGCTCAAAAATATAAATTTATTCTTCTCTAGTAACTTGTGTAGTTACTTTTGTAATTTATTCTAAATGTGGAACCAGAAACATTTAAATTTTATAACAGATGTACTTTAAAAAAAACCTGAAAAATTCCTTCTTAAAAAACGATGCACGTGTGTTTCCTTTAAGATATCAGTAAAATAGATTTTTTTTTTAACGAAGTAGGGGTGTGGAACATCGCACAACTCTCAATTATACTATATTACTGATGTGGATTTGTGTCATTTACCGTTTTTATATTTTTATCATTCATTGAGAAAAAATGGCCAGTTTGGTGATATTGTTTTTCAATAATTCTTATATGCGTTTTTTTTTTTCTTTCTTTTTTTTTTTTTTTTTTTTTTTTTTTTTTCCTTCTAAAAAAAACACTTCGCCAAAATGGTTATTTTGGTGATATTTATATCTATAATTTTTATATAATCCTTTCTTATAAGTGAAACTGAGTAAAGGAGAGAAAAACGATCGTCGATGAGGTTTGCTCAATGAGAGAGAGAGATCTGTCTTAAAGGCACTCGTTTTTCAACTGTTTACGCCTTTAAAGCATTTTTACGGTTGATTTTGGAGGTGGGGATGTTTAGAACACTTTAAGAAGCATAACCACAGCGATTTTTTTATCAAAATAGTTAGAGCCGTTTCTTATAAATCATTGAAAAACATCATTTTTTCAATGGCAGCTACCCTGTGCGCATGCGGGACTTAGACGAATACCTGGCCATCAAATGGCCACCACTAACACTAATACCAAATTTGAACATCGTAGGTCAGTTTGTTCGGGAGTTATGCTGACCACACACACACACACAGACAGAAATTTTCTCTAGATCACTTTTTGAAATAAGGATGTTCCAAAACGTGAACACACAATTTTTTTTTTTTTTTTGGACCGAATGCTCTACTTTCATTACCCTTTATATACATATGGGTAATTGAAAGTAAAAAAAGTACCCTTCCACAATTTAATAAGGAGTTTGACAATCTTTTCTAGAAATTCCAACAAATAATTTTAAAGTTTTATTTGTGATTGTTCTTATAAAGGACAGGAGTTGCTTAACCTTAATTTTTTTTTCTTGAATGAAAATGAAGTTTGACGCAATTTTCCACACGAATCTATTGTTACATTACCCTTTATTTTTTTATTAAAACAGGAACCAAATAAGATTATTTCAAAAAGATCGCAAGAGGGTTTTTCGCATTTCTTATAACACAAAAGAGTATTTCAAGTTGTCAGTTAGACTTACATAGGCTTCAACTGACTCCTTCAAATAAGTTTCTTGTCTGCCTGAAGCAAAATATTTCCTGGTTTCATATACTGTCTACATTCGAGAGAACACTTTTATAGAAAGTTCAACGGATTTGACAAAAATTGACATTTCTTTAGAATCCTTTTTATATATATATATTCCGTAACACACACAAAAAGACTAGGGGTGTGGAACATCGCACAACCTTTAGTTACACTATAGTACTAACGTGGATTTGTGACATCTATCGTATTTATGTTTTCATCATTCATTTAGTAAAAATGGCCAGTTTGGCGATATTTTTTTGACAAAATTCTTAACTCCGCCAAAGTGATGATTTTGGCTATATACTTTTTACAGGGTGCATACACTTTTTTGGAAGTGAAATTCAAGGACTTTCAAGGCCCTTTTCAAGGATATTTCAACAAAAATCAAGGCCCTATTTTACCGTTGCAGATTCGATACCAAAATTTAATTTTTATATATTTTTTTTAATTAACGAAGTTGCAAAAAGAATTAAAATACTTATTACTTAACAACTAAGATGCAACCACATATATTTATTGATAATTATACCTCTTACCAGGATAAGGAAAAAAACTAGGTTAAAAAAAAGTTTTTTTTGGGTTTAAACCAGGTTTTTTTTGTTTAAACCAGTTTTTTTTTTTTTTAAACCGGGTTAATTCTTTTCTAATTACACGTACACGTATTTATAAATAAAATTTGTCATTAACTAGAATAATTAATGTTTAAATAATAATTAACATTTTTTTCTGAAAATAATTTAAACTAAGTAAATAAACAATTATTCCTACTTATGTGGACATTCAAATCACATTAAATTTTAGTACTTTATTTAGAGATACTATTCTTTAAACAGGGTTCATACACATTTTCAGAAAAAAAATTCCCTGAGGTTTCCATCTCGGAGTCGATAATTTTTAGCCACAGAAATAGATATAGCCATCATTTTCACAAGTTCTTCGATAACTCGAAAAAAGCGAGTAATTTTTTAAACCCCCTCCTTCGGCTTAGAGTAAAAATACGATTTTGGAGCAGCAAAATGTGGTTTTGGAGCAGAAAATTATTACATTTAAATTAGTGATGAAGCAAATATTTTTGTATATTTCAACCTTGATATTTCAAATTAATATAAAGTAAAAAAAAGGTGCAACTTGTTCATAAATAAGTTTGCATTCTAAATTTACAATTATTAATTTGATTGCATTACTCAAAAAATAAATTAAAAAGCATGGCATTTATTAACCTCTTTGCCAACAATTAAAATATTAGGAAGTTTTCAATGATGACATGATATCATAAGGTTCGGGGCACAGCATGGCCCTAGTGTTGCTTTTGCGCCACAAAAACTAACCAACCAATCATAAGGTTCGGTTCATCACTGAAAGTTTTTCGAAATAATCTCAGTTAGAGCTACTTTTAACAACTGATGAAATAAGATTTTTTTCTTTAAAAACTCTAGTCTGCCTAGTACCAATTACCTATAGAAGTTCTTCCCAATAATCCAAAATAATTTAATTCGATACAAAGTACTTCCTCCCCCCCCCCCCCCAAGCAAAAAAAGTGAAACAAGGCTGCTTAGCGGCAAGCATTAGATTTCATAACTTGTTTGGAATGATAGCTTCACTTAAGCAGGTTTTTTAGGGCTATTTGTTTATTGGAAGATAATTTTTTTTTAAACTCAAACAAATTAAAACCTCTAACTGAAATTAGCCAATTATACTAGCATTTAACATAAAGAAATAACTTCTAATGTAATTAAATAATAAACTAAAACAAGGCAAGCTGAAAAATATTAATTTTTGTAGTGGTTTGTTTTCTAACACTCTCCACTGTCTAAATGGATTATAGAGGGTTCCCATGTGAAATCTCAAGGTCAATGGAAACAAAATGATCTTAAGTCTGTGGTTATTTGGTTAGTTTTTTTTTTTTTAAATATGTGGCAAAAAATAATCATGCACTCTTAAAGTACTAAGAAAAATATTTATTATTTTTACTTACAAACAGGCAAGAAAAAAATATCCAAATTGGATGCATAAAGATTGATTTCATGCCTTCTACAGTTTGAATTTAAAGCGCGAATCCCTGGTTGGTTGGTTGAAGTTTAACGGAGCAAGGGGCATACTGCCGCGAATCCCTGATCTTTCCTATCGCTAATTTAAAGGAACAAATATTTGTAAATACAAGAAATCCTTACTTTTTTTTAAATAAAGACATAGCTTAAATCCCCCATTCAAGTTCTTCGTAAAATTTCTAGTCTAGGTACGACTTTGCGCTTTTTCTGGGAATTGGCTACAATAAAAGAATGACGTAATATGCGTTTTCCCGTTCGTTGCCAAGTCAAAATCATGATCCAACATCCAGCGTTGCCAAAAAATCATTTACCAATAGTCACCAATCCTTCCAGATAATCAAAAAGGCAAGTTCAAAATTCAAATCCCGTTTTACCGATGACTTAGAAATTAAGCCTGGAAATGTTTGGGGAGGGGGGCTGTCAATTGGATTAAGTTTAGAAATTAAAAAGCTTTCTTTTAGCTTAAAGAAAGCTATATATTTCTTTATTATTGAAACCAGGCAAGAGTGCAAATCTAAACCAGATGCACTAAGATTGCTTGTGTGAAAAATACAATACTTGTATTCTATTTTTAGCACGAAGTCTCAGTAAAAAAAAAACATGTATTCTATAAGTATATAAAAAAAAGTATTAATTTTCTATACCTAAAATCAGCCAAGAAAACAGATTTAAATCGGATACACACTGATTCATTTACTACTTCTTTATAGTTTGAAAAACCTACAACAAAACTGAGAGATTGTAATATGTATTTTCAAGTGCGAACCTTTTCCGGCACGTTAACTGACGAAAAACGCCCTTGAAGGGCAAAATACTCTTTATCGCTTTGTTGGTGACGTTTTTGATAATTTTGAAAAATTTCGGGACAAAATTCTAGCCAAGTAGTTTTTCAAGTCAAAAAATGATTTTTTGGCGCAGTTCGGCGCAATCTTAACCGAAAAGAGGTTTTTGGCTCAGTTTGGAGCAGGGTAGTCAGTTTGGCGCACTTTGGCGCAATTGGAACAGCTCTTACATCCCTGTAATTAGAATTTTTTTAATGAGCTCAAAATAAATTTAATAAAATTGGAAGGTTTTTTTTCCCAGCAACCTTAGTTAATAACTTTCACGGCTTTAAAGTAGGCCATTTTAGTAATTAATATAAAAAATTACATACCCTTCACCTTCTACAGAAAAAGAAATTCTTCTTTCTTTAAATAGGAATCGACATAAATGAAAGAATGATATAAATCATAATACAATACCGAAGCGTAACTGCTATTTTCTCTGTAGGCGATATACTCCTCCGATAGTTAGTGTCGGGTTTTTGCAGTCTGGAACATAATTTCTCCACCAACTCGTCGAAGCTCTCAATCGACATCCGGAAAAAGTTGAAATTTTTTACTTTGTCTTCCCTTAACTGCGGGTAAAGACAGAAGAACATACCGAATGTTGATCGGCTCTAAACAATGGGATGAATCCACATAGTGCGATTAATTCGATTCTTTTTCCTTCGATATTTTATATACAAATATGCTAAGCGCGCTCTTTTTCATTCCATTTCCAACAAACACAAAATCCTCTCAGAGGAAAATTTTGGTCGTTTGAGAATGCACCTAATGAGGGAGAGAGAGAGAAAAGCGAAAATATACTGCATATCAAATTACACCCTCTTTCCACCGGATACTCATCGTGCAACTTTTTGTCCCGTTCGGGGAGAGGTCAAAGGTCATAGTGACCGTGCCGTTCCAGGGCCGCTCGGGAGGAACCAACGGAGGAACCGATTCAAGTGTGATTGACAGATCCGCCAAAAGTGAACCGGCTAGAAAGTGTGACGTCAGAATAATGGTAATACGGGAACGAGAATTTTATGGAATGGGAAATTCAAGGACTTTCCAGGCTTTCTTAGAAATAATCTTATTTTTCCAGGCTATTCAAGGCCTTGAAAAAAAATAATGAAATTCAAGGACTTTCCAGGTTTTCCAGGCCGCGTACGCACCCTGTTTTTAATAATTCTTATATTCTTCTTCTTATAAGTGAAATTGAGGAGAGAAGAAAAACGATCGTTGATGAGGTATGCGCTCAAGGAAAGAGAACTCTGTGTTAAAGGCATTCATTTTTCAACTTCTTACGCCTTTTAAAGCATTTTTCAAGGAAATTTCGGAGGCGGGGATGTTTAGAACTCCTTCAGTGGCATTACCACAGTGATTTTTATCAAAATCATTCGAACCGTTTTGTAGCATTCATTGGAAAACTTGATTTTCTCAAAGGCAGCTACCTCATGCGCATGCGCGATTTTGACAAAAACCTTAATGGTAGGTCTCATGGTCACCACTAACCCACACACTAAATTTGAACACCTTGGGTCAATTTGTTTGGGAATTATGCTGATCACGTACACACACAGACAGTTTTTCTTGACAACTCTTTTGAAATCAGGATGTTTCAAAACGTGGAGAAATGCAAAAAAAAAAAAAAAAAAATCGAAATATTTTTTGGCGCGAAAACTCTACTTTCATTACCCTATGTATACATATAGGTAATTGGAAGTAAACCTACTTAACATTTCCTTTCTTAGATAATCTGTAAAACTCGTTTTCTTTCGTGTATATTTCGCAGAGAAATAATGCTCCAGTTAGTATAGTGGTATGGAAACTATAAATCCATATAGGAAAAAACTTTTAACAGTTTATTTAAAAAAAATTTCATAATAGTTTTAGGGATTGAAAACAGTGTGTGCTATCTACAAAGTAACTGAATCCCACTAAATTCATAGATTTTAAGGATATTGTTTTTTTGTGTGAAATAATTTCAAGTTAAATTTAGTCTTGCGTTTGTAGAAAGTTACATTTTTGATGATTTAGAAGGGTTTTTTTAGTCGATACATTGGTACAACATAGTTTGTTTTTATTTTTAATTTTAGTAGAAAATATTTTTATTTTCTAATTCTGTTTAGATATACAAGTCATAATTTTTACTTTCAATTACCCATATGTATTTATAGGGTGATGAAAATATTATTAGGTCCTAAAACTTTTTGGATTTTTTTGCATTTCTCCACGTTTTGCAAAATTCTGGTTCCAAAAAAGTGATCTCGAAAAAATGCCTGTCTCTGTGTGTGCGTGTAGATGGTCAGCATAACTCCCGAACAAATTGACCTACGATGTTCAAATTTTGTGTGCGGGTTGGTGGTGGCGCAGGGACCTACCATTAAAGTATTCGCCAAAATCACCCATGCGCATAAGGTAGCTAGCTGCCTTTGAAAAAAATTCATGTCTTTCAGTAATTGCTAAAAACCGGCTCTAACGATTTTGCTCAAAATCGCTTTGGTAATGCCTCTGAAGGTGTTCCAAACGTTCCGCACATTCGAAATTTTCAAAAAAATGCGATAAAAGCGTAAACAGTTGAACACTTTTTAACACAAAACTCCCCTTGAGAAACGTCCATCAAAGATTGATTTTTTTTTTGCGTTTCAAGCACAAGCACCAACAATACGAACGGTCTATCGAATAAAACCACCAATTTTTCCCATTTTGGAGGTTATTTTTTCTCTTTTTTTTTTTTTTTCTCATGTAAAAATTACTGCCAAAAATATCGCCAAACTGGCCATTTTCATTTAAATGAGTGAAAATAAGAAAATGATAGGTAACACCATGTTAAATTTTACTGCAATTACTAATATTACATAGTGTAATTGCAAGTTGTGCGATGTTCCACACCCATTGTTTTTATTGCTAAACTTAAAGTCCAGTTATCATGGAGATGATATTTCCCCCATCTTTTGAAGTTGGAATCGATATAAATTTAAAACTGTGTTAAATGCGTGTAACTTTTTGCAGATGTGTTTTAATTGTTTGATGTTTTTTACACTTTTGAAATAATATCTTCTGAATTATTGAAAATTCTAAGATTTTATATATATATATATATATATATATATTAGGGTGGTCCTTATATGGTGTCAAAAATGAAATTTCGTCTTTTTTTTTTTTTCTCATCCCCTCATTTTTTTCCTTTTGGCCGATTTTAATAATACACCAAATTTCATACCGATAAATTAATATTAAACCGTGCCGCAATGAGCCTCAAGTTAAAAAAAATGGTAAAAAAAAAAATTTAAAAATGTAAAAAAAAAAATATATCCGTTTTCTTCGCAACCCCCCTTAATTTTTTCGTTAATAATCTATTATGATAATGTTACAAATTTTATTTAAATACATTAATATCAATCCGATCGACATTGAATTGAAGTTTGGTATACTGGGCACTAAATAGGCAAAAATGCACAAAAATTTAAAAAAAAAACTATTCTCGTAAATAAAATAAAAATCGTTACACAATAGTTACACATTTCAACAAATAAATGAAATCTAACATTCATCCAATAAAATTTTAGCACTTTTTACTGGTATTTTCTTTTTAATGTCTCTTTTTTACAATCAGGCTAGTGCTTGCGGTGGTCGGTCACACATCGCAAAACAAATTCTTTTTGTTCCCCATTTACAGTTAAGAGTCCATTAAAATCTTGCATCAATTTTACTCCTCTTTCTGCAGTGTCATTTACTACATGCAGATTTTTTCAATGCATCTTTGGCATTTTGGTAAGAAGCAAATGATTCCCAAGAGATGGGTGATACTTTTAAAAAAAAATCTGAATTAATGTTAAGCTTCTTAAACAGGTTCAAACTTTTGGCCGATACAAAATTCTCAATTTTCTTATCTAAAATAATAAATATATTAAAAATAAATCACATGCTGTAGATTTTAATAATTTGTAACAAATCATATATTATGTGGTTGAAAATATTTGTCATATCATTTTCCCTATTGCAGGTAAAAGTCAGTAAACTCACCTACCCATAGGCTATGATAATTTAAAGCCAAGCTCTACTAGTTTAAAAATACCATTTACTATGCACCAATTCAAAATATATGGTCTTTAACTTAAGATGTCTTTAATTTTATTTATATTTGCTGTACGAGAAAAATCTAATAAAGCGAGTTTTTCGAGTTAAGATTAGTTACTTTTACAAAATTTTATTATCAGGTAAGTAATTACATTTTTCAAGCATTATTATGATTTTGTATATATTTTACTTATAGATTAAACTGATTTAAGCATTAAGATTCAAATGCAAAAAGAAACTTACCCCAAGATGTTTGTGACTTCACCAGGATGAACAACGTATGTCCTCTCAGTTCCAAAGCTTTCTCGCTCCAAATTTTTTACCATTTTTGTTTTGGTGTCACAGTCGATCTCGTCATCAAAGAGTGACAAAATACATAATTCTTCATTCAAGTACCACAAATGACGAGTGAATTTATTCAGAGCACTTGCAGAAATGGTTTTATTTACTACTTCGAATTTTTTTAATGATTTTAAAAAAACTCAAGTCCTGCTTTGGGGCTCTTATTGCTACTGAAACGTTCATCCATGATTTTAGGTATATTTTCACTAGAAATAAACAAATATCCTTGATGCTAGTGACGTCACTTGGACTGAGAAGCAATTCAAAACAGTACAAAAACATTTTGATAGAATAAATAGCCTTTCCCATCCACCTTGCATGGTGAAAAGCTCCAAGTGGTCTTATTTTTAATTCAGAGTCTACATTTGTCCCCGAAAATATAACGCTCAATTCGATGAGTTCCCTATAATCATGTTTTAATTCTTTTTCTTGTAACATTCTTTTAAAAAGAGTGACCGTTTCTTCCACTTCATTGTTGCAGAAAGCCTTATGTAGATATTCTTTTCCGTTCCGAAAATTCACCTTATTTATAGATTTCCATTTTGTTCTCAGTATTTTAAATACTTCCATATCTGGACTGCTTGTAACTTGAGGTATTTCATTTTTAAACGCCCTCTGTAACACCAACTCATAGATGTGATGACGGGAAATACATCATTTCTCTTCCAGCTAGATGTTCCAAGCGAATAACAGTTCCATTATAACGGCCCCGTATTAGACGCTGTGGTATCCAGAACAAAAAGTATCTGTACTTTGTTTTCCAAACCCCAATCTTGTAAAGCATTCTAAACAGCACGTGATTGTCCAGTTGAATTTGGCAATGTGGGCACACCAAGCAATTGTTCCTGATCTTCATAAGTTATAATAATTAGAAGTCTTTTCAGTTTTAGAATCTCTTATATTTAAGGCGGGAAGCAGCTTACCATCCCAGCGAACAAAGTTAAGATCCTTTTCTTTAAACATGTTTTTTTTTTTATCCTTTCTGCTTGTTTCTTTCTTAACTTTTAACGACACCGTTGAATTGAACTGCGATTGCTTGCCAAATCCTCGACATAGTGTCCCAAAACTTCAGCTGCAGCTTCGAGAACAAAATACAGAATCTCTCAGTTGGCATCTGTCGAGAGCAGCGACTAGTTTTGGAGTCATAATCCTTCCTCTTTTACACAGATTCTTCTCTGAATGTTTCCTATTTCTGGGCTGTCTATGATGTTAGGAATTCTAGTATTACTTGAATCGTTACAAGCCGTAATTTCCATGACTTGTGGATTATTTGGATCTGTGAAGATTTTGACTTGTCTTTCCTCCTCTTTCGCATTTCTAGCTCTTTCCTCTTTTTCCGCCAAATTTCTATCTACTCCTCCAAAACATCCTTGACGTCCTGGTTTTCGTTGTTCTATTAAAAAAAAAACCGCTTATCCTCGTTTATTTTAATCATTTCTAAGGCATTTGCATGAGCAATATCAAATAGATCATTTAAATTCTGAGTAAACTTCTGTTCTCGTTCTCTGGAAGCATGTGTCAATCTATGGGAATTCTTCTGCAGATTGGCCGACCAAACGGTATAGTGGTTAGCGTGCTGGCTTCTAGACCGCGAGGTTGCGGGTTCCGAGTCCCGTGTAGGCATGGGTGTTTGTAAATGTATGTTGGTTTGTTAAATGACGAATGTTTCTGCGCATTATAGCCCTCGTGTTGCTGACGGCGCCAGATAATCTGAATACAACCAATCTTTTGCAGATTGCGCCACTCTGAATGCAGTTCTATAATTTTATTTTCACAATGGTGTAAAGCTCTTGTAGGAATTCTAACTTTCGCCCAAAATATAAAAAGCACTCCTGTGCGACTAATTTCGCACTTTCACTGATAGTCAAGTTCACTTCTCGTATGTTGTAAAACAAGACTGATAAAACCTGTTGGTTTCATGGCAACTTGCTTCCTGTTATCTGATGATTAACTTTGCCAATTAAATAAATGCTTCCACTACTGCTCCTCAAACTGCTCGCCATAGTTTAAAGAAAGAAAAGCGACAAACTAACAGCGTCAAATTGAAATTAAACACTGAACTGAAATGTGGGAGGGCGAGAAAGCACTTGCTTACATTTCTGCCACCCTTTTTCGCCTCGCTGTAAGTGTACTCAAATTACATCCCCTTCAAACCCGGTGGAGTGGTGTCATTTTTACAATAATTTCTTATAGTGTCTGACAGCCGACGGTGTTTCCATAAATGTGAAAAAGGAAAAAGGTCAGTGACATTGCGTATAACTGCTAAATGCGTCTACACGAGGCAAACTTGAACCTCGTTAGGGAACGTTTTAATCATTTTTAATTAAAAAAAAAAATGTCATAGATAATATTTTATTTTCAAATGGAAAATTTAGGAGGGTGAGAAAAAAGAAATTTGAAAGTGGAAAAATAAGGACCACCTCTGCGCAATATAATAAAATACAGCTACAGGATGCGAACTTCAAGCTCGTTGCGGCACGGGTTAATTATTTTTAATTTAAAAAAAAATTGGTCCTAATAATATTTTTATAGCCAAAGGAAAAAAAATTGGGGGGGGGGGGGGGTGAGAAAAAAGAAATTTGAAAGTCGAAAAATAAGGACCACCCTAATATATAAAAGGCACACCCTAAAAAATCAAAAAGGATTTTTTTTTTTTTATGAATTTTTGTGAGTTATTTAGAATAAAGTAAATTAAATAATAAATTTTGGACTTGTATCAAAAATAAAAATACTCAAAATTTTACAGAAATCTAAATAAAAATAAAAAGTGTTATTTTAATCTGAAATAGTTAAATCTTTTTACGATAATTAAATATATCTACTCTAAAAATTTCAGAATGATCATTTTCAACTCGGAAATTTAAGAATTTTTGCGTCCTATAACCCCGCAAGTTCATCAAGTTATAGATGACTCATCTATATCAAAGGATATAGATGACTCAAATCACAAAACTCTTGACTTGATCTGTTTCTACTCTCAATCCTTCATATAGGTGTTCTCCAGTATGAAAGAAAAAGCTCAACAAATTTCACGGCTATTAAATACCACACACTGTTGCTCTGAAACCATATCTCGCAGTTATTGCTCCACAATTTCAAGGTCGACTGCTCTATAAAAATTGGAAAAGACTTTTGATCGTTTCACATTAAAACTTTGAAGAGCATAAGAGTTGATTCTAATACATTGTCAGCTCAAAGTGAAGAGGTTCTATAAGGGAAAAACTCCAAAAAGTCCATTTTGAGATTAATATTGTAAAAAATGCTAAAAACAGTTTTGAATCCGAAGACGCAAAAAGCTTTAATCTCGCTAAATTAGAAGTATTTTTTTTATATATATATTTAGAAAAAAAAAAAGTGTTGTACATCAATTTGTATTATCGTTTTCAACTTAAACGGCCCATGTCTAGCAATTTTGGAGACGTAAGGAACATTTTCTCAAAAACTATTAGAGATAAATGCCTAACATTTTTAATATACATACAGGGTGTCCAGAAAAGGACTCCCTGATTTCAAAATTAAATATCTCGAAAACAAAGATCGATAGAGGAATGCAGTAAACGGTATGTTTATTGTGAAAGCTGTAAGAATTTTATACAGCAGTTTGAAATAATAGTTACAAAAGCTGCTAACAGATGGCGCTGTAATCGCCATACGTAATGCCTAGTATATATATATCGGATCCGAAGCCCAGAGCGATCAGTTCCACTATTGAAGCGTGAAAGGAGGTTAGCGTACCGAAGGAAGAGATTAAAACCATGTACTCCATTGAACAACGCGTTTTTCTGGTGCTAGAGTACCACAGGTTAAAAGAGAGTCCTACGCCAACAAGGCGCAGTTTTCAAGCACGATTTAATGTTCCAAAAGGACCCGAAGTTCAACGAACAGGCAGCGTAACTGATGATCTAGTGGGGAATGTTGGCCGCAAGCAAACTGCAGTTACTCCTGAAAATCTCGCCACAGTTTCTGGAAAATTCAGCAAAATCCAAAGTCATCCGTCCGTAGAATTGCATCTGAGACTGGTTTGAAGCGCTCCAGCACGCAGAAAATACTGAGAAAGAGCCTACACATGTTTCCATTCAAAATTCAAACTCACCAGGCCATACCTGTACGAGCTGTGCAACAAAGGATTGACTTTGCTAATCAGATGCTCACGATGATTGATAGTGAAGGATTTGATGTTGGCTGCATCTGGTTTACAGATGAAGCACACTTCCACCTGAATGGATCATCGATATAGATAAACAACTGGATAGACTGCTCCATTGTCAATGCAAAGAGAAAAACGCGCCGGGGATTGCGAAGCTGGTGGGAAGATTAACCAATCACAGTTCACTTTTATAGTTGGATGGAAATGCGAAAAACCTTGTAAAATGCTAGAGTATATATATTTTTGCACATTATTACTAATTAAGATCTACTATTGACATTTCTGCTGTGTACAACCCAAAATTTTATTTTCAATCCTCGGCAATCCGTATTTTTTATCCCACCAACGGTATCTGGCAACGGCTTCATTTTCCCAGCGTTAAGCAGTTTATCCAGTTGTTTATTTATATCGATGGAATGGATTCGTGAATAAACAGAACTTGCGAGTTTGGGGTTCCGAAAATCCATATTGGTGTGAAGCGAAACCCCTGTATTCTCCTAAAGTTACTGTGTGGGCAGCAGAGGCATTATTGGCCCTTTTTTTATTCGAGAAACGGTCACTAGTGAACTTTACGTTGCAATTTCGGAACAATTTGTCGCCACACAGCAAGTGTTAGAGGATCGACCACGTACTGAATGGTTTATGCAAGAAGGAGCCCGACCACATCGTACCGAAGAAGTGTTTCGCTTTCTTGATGAATACTTCGGGAATCGAGTAGTCATTGCTTTGGAATATCCCAAATTTACTGGTGCAGGCATGGATTGGCCTCCATATTCGCCGGATTTGACTCCCTGTGACTATTTTTTGTGGGGCACATTGAAAGACATTGTCTACCCGAAGCATCCCGCCACGCTGGACGAGCTTGAATTGGCGATCTGTGTGGCATGTGAATCCATTTCTGTTGAGACACTACGAAATGTGATGGCAAATTTCATTCTTCGTTTGCGCTACCTCTGTAGTGCTAATGGTGAACATTTTGAAAACATTGTGATGTGATTTTTTGCAAAGAATGTTTTCATACGATTATTTCATTTATGTATGCTGATAATGAGCTGTACTGCGTACAGCGCCATCTGTTAGCAGCTTTTGTAACTATCATTTAAAACTGCTGTATAAAATTCTTACAGCTTTCACAATAAACATACCGTTTACTGCATTCCTCTATCGATCTTTGTTTTCGAGATATTTAATTTTGAAATCAGGGAGTCCTTTTCTGGACACCCTGTAGATTCTAATCAATATATTATACAATTTTATTGTAGCATTTTTTTTTTTTTTTTTTTAAATATTTTTTAAATTGAAGATTTTATACAATTTTATTGCCACCAAAAATGGCAATTTTTGAAAATTCTCTAGAATTTCGGATCTTTTAATTTTTTTTCGAGGAACAAAACAAAATATTTAAAAATGCTACCCTCAAATTATTTAATATATTGGTAGGAATATATGTTACACATTTCAGACATTTATCTTTAATAGTTTTTGAGTAAATTTTCCTTACATCTTTAAAAATGCCTTTTGAGATATGAACCGTTAAGGTTGAAAACGATAATATAAATTGATGCGCAACACTTTTTAACAATATATATATATAAAAAATACTTCTGGTTAAAGAGATTAAAAAATTTTGCACCGTCGAATTCAAAATTGTTTGTAGATTTTTTTTACTATATATTAATCTCAAAATTGATTTTTTAACGTTCTTGATTGGTTGGTTGTATTCAGATTATCTGGCGCCGTCAGCAACATGAGGGCCATAATGCGCCGAAACATTCATCATTAGACAAGCCAACATACATTTACAAACACCCATGCCTGACACGGGACTCGGAACCCGCAACCTCTCGGTATAGAAGCTAGCACGCTAACCACTAAACCGTTTGGTCGGCCGCATTTCCACGGGAATTTCGGAGATGGAGATGTTTAGAAAATTTTAAAAGGCATTGTCACAGCGATTTTTATCAAAATCTTTCGAGTCGTGTCTTAGCAATTGCTGATAAACAAAATTCTTCGATGGCAGTTACCTTATGCGCACGCGCAATTTTGACGAAAACCTTAACGACAGGTCCCATGTCCACGACTGACTGTTATGCAAAAATTGAACATCGGAGGTCAATCCATTTAGGAGTCTTGCTAACCACAGAGAGACACAAACATAAATTTTTTCTAGAATTTTTTTTTTTAACTTAGTACGCTCCGAAACGTGATAAAAAAACATACATACATATTTTTTTGACATATTGTATTATCCTATGTTAAGATATGAGTAATTGAAACTGAAAGAGGTATTGTCACACAAATAAAAAAAAATCACTGTCCATATTAGACAATTGCAATGACAATTCTTCCTGATTCCAAATATTCAAGCCGACTAAACGGTATAGTGGTTAGCGTGCTAGTCTCTAGACCACGAGGTTGCGGGTTCGAGTTCCGTATTAGGTATGGGTGTTTGTAAATGTATGTTGGCTCGTCTAATGATGAATGTTTCGGCGCATTTTAGCCCTCGTGTTGCTGACGGCGCCAGATAATCTGAAAACAACCAACCAAATATTAAAAAAAAAAAAGATCTTTTCAAAAAATTACTTATTTAAGTATTAAGAAAAGAAATTGCGCCGAAACCCCTTCCGATTGCAATCCGATCCAAACGATCTGCTATAGCTGTGACATCATGACATCCTTCCGTTCTCTATGGTTATCGTGAGGTTTCTGCCAAACAGTTTGGTAGACAGTTGCCATATCCCGTACGGGTTGGCTCGATTTGCGAGAAACTTTCCAAACCGGTTTCCGCTGCTGCGTTTCAAGCCAAGTTGTTTCAGATTAAGTGACGTCACATTTAACTCGAGCCGAACGAATCGTTTTTCCCGACAAAACTAACAAGAAAACTTAGGTTGCACATTAAAAAAAAAAGAAGAAAAAAAAAAAAAAAAAAAAAAAGCAGTGAGCAAAAATTTTTGTGTTTATGTCTTTTTTCGAAATATTCAGAATCGAATGAAATAATTATTAAAAAATGCAGGAATTTTCCATTTAAGGTTTGGAAAATTGATGTTTTTATTTTTTACATATTTCAGGAGACATCCCTCCCCCCCGTTCCACGGCCAACGTGAGCGGTTGTGGAGGCAGCGTTTCGGGGGTCGGGGGAGTGATCGTGTCCCCCGGATTCCCTTACTACTTCCCAAAAGACGTCGAGTGCATTTGGCTGATCAGGGTAGACTACAACATGAAGATCTACGTCAGAGTGCTCGCCATGCAACTCTATGGATCCATAGGTGAGCTCATTCTTTTTGATTGGTGATGTATTCCTTCCAGACGCCGCTACACTGTTGTGTTGTTGTTTCTTATTCCACTTGATCTAGAACAAGTCTCTAGACCAAGTCCAAGAGACCGTACGCCCAAAGAAAGTCTCGAACCAGTGCAGGGTTTCTAAAGAGATCGCTCTTCTCCAAATCCAAACAGGAAAGCAGATGGTCCGGTGAAGCTTGATGGGAAACACACTTGAGGCACACAGGGTACTCCTTTTGTCCCTGAACATATGCAAGTGTGCGAGTATGTCCGGTGATGAGTCTGGTGATGGTTGTTTGTAATTTCCTGTCGCCCTTCAGCTCCAGGGCAGCCCCAGGACGTTTTTGTTCATACCAGTCATGAGTTGGTGGAATCCTCCATATCTTGCTGTTGTCGGCTCTGACCTTCGAGAAAATTTCCCTAAACGTAAGATGACCACAATTTTCGGATGTTACAGCAGAGCCCTCCTTAGCCAATTCATCGGCCAAGTCATTGAAGAAGAGGTCTACATGGGAGGGTATCCACTGCAGATGAATGACATTATGCGAAGAGAAAATCTTTAGTTTGTTCACAATGTCCATGCCGAGTTTGTCGGTAATGTTTTGCCATTTGCTTAAGAATTGAATGGAGCTCTTACTTACCCAAGGCGTGAAGGCCATTCCATTATACCCAGCTAAAGCATAAAGGCAATGAACAAAGTCAGACTTCTTCCTTCGGGCGTCCAAGGTCCAGTACCAACAGAAGCTGCATCTATCTCCTTTACCATGAATCGTTCGCCGCTACACTAACTATGTATTTCCAGACTGCATAGTATAAAACTAACTCATATTAATAATAATAAAAAAAAAAAAATCATGGTGTGGTACATCGCACAACTTTTGGTTACATTATAATAGTGTCGTGTATTGGTGTTATTTAACGGTTTTATACTGTCATTAATTTAGAAATAATATAACAAAAAAACAACAAAAAAAAACAGTTTTTTAAAAATCCTTTATATGTATTGTCAATTTTTATATTCATTAACGCACCGCCGATATAAAAAAAAACATTTCTATCAGCAAAATGGGCAGTTAACTACATTCCAAAATTTATTTATTAAAACCCCCAACTGTAGCTGGGATATTTGAATTACAAAATGCAAATTCACTATATTTTATATAATACAAACAAAAACCCTACAAAACCATACAAAAAAATACAAACAAAAACCATTTTAAAAAAAAGCTAAATTCTCTTTAATTTACGTATTTATTTCCTCACTAACTTATATCATAAAACATGCATAACGATTTAAAAAAAAAAAAAAAATGTCGGTACGCCGTACTAGCTCCCAAAAAAAGTACCGGTACACAGTGCCGGCACATAACGGCCCCACTACACCCTTGCTTAATGACAACAAGAGCAAGAATAGATAAAGTAAGCCATTCCGACTTATATTAACCCATTAACAATAGACAATTCCCGCATTTTTTAAAAACGAATGAAATAAGTATATATTTATGAAGAATTTTTTTCCGATTCCAAATATTTAAACAAAACTTCTTTAAAAAAATTAGTTATTTAAATGTTAAGAAAAGGAAATACCCCAAAATCCAGCCAAAACCAGTCCGATCAAAACAGTCAACAAAATTCGTGACGTAAAGAGATGCCCTGCGTTTCTATGGTTATCGTGAGGTTTCTGCCAAATAGTTATCGTTAAAAAAGTTGGCGTTAGTAGACCATTGCCACATTCCGTACAGGTTGGCCGGGATTTGCGAGAAACTTGCAAATCTGGTTTCAGCTGCTGCATTTCAAGCCAAGATGTTTGAGATATCTCTTTACGTCACGTTCAACGCCAACGAAATGAGCCGTTTTCTCGCCAACCTCTAACAAGGTAATTTTGATCGCAAATTAGAAAAAAAAAAGAAAAAGCGCATTGAGCAGAAATTTTTATGTTTATGTCCTTTTCGAAACATTTAGAATTGAAAAAAAAAAAAAAAAAAAAATTAAAAAAATGTGGGAATTGTCGATTGTTGGCGAGAAAACTTGCCAATGGGAATTTTAGCTTTTTTTCTATGCTAATAAATTGCAATTGTAGTCCCACTTAGTGTTTCTTAAAAATCATAAAAAGAATTTTCCAAAAAATCTGAACTATTCAAATTATATCTTAAAGGATTTAAATAAACATGATAAAAATTCAAAACAATGACTGCTTATACATTTCAAAATCGTCTTTAGTGGGTTAATTATCTTTAAACGGTTGAAAAGGTTTCTATGCCCCCCCCCCCCCCCATACGTGGAATATCCCAATAACCCATTTTCAACAAAGTCGAATTTTTTTTCAAATGACATAGATAAACCAAATTCTGAAAACGGATCAAACGTTGAAAGTATGGAACGGATGTATTTTGATTGCCAAAATGCACACTGCTGAATTTTCGTAGCTAGTTCAACTAAGTTCAATTATAGTTATACAAAAAACACTGAAGGGGACTTGGTATCACTAAATAAAAACTAAATTTTATTTAAAAAAAAAAGTTCACATAATACTCTAAATTTTTAAAATTACAAAATTTTCCAAAAAATTCATCAAATTTCGAACTCTATCTTTTTCATTTTTCAATATTTTGTCCTGATTTTTTCTAAAAAAAAATCTTCCTAGTAATATACTCTAACTTTTTAGGCATCGGATTTAGAATAAGTAAAATAGTTTTCGAGAAAAATGATAATTACTGTACCTATAGGTAAAAAATGCGTAAAAAAAAAAACGGGTATTTTTCAACATTTAAATTTGAAGAAGAAAAAGTTTTTATTTTATTTAAAAATCCATGTTTATTTTTTGTTGAATAGATATTAAGTATGCCACACAAAAAATTTCAAGTTATTTATTTCATATTTGCCGAAGTTTTGGCATTTTGAGTAAGGTGGGAATTTCAAAAGTCACGAACTGTGAAAAAGGCCTCCGAAACATCAAAGGAGCTATTGCAGCAATGCTAAATTCTCCATAAAAATATAGTTTTTCTTCAATTGCAGTAATCGGATCAGCTCAAAAACTTGCCAGAATAAGGAGATGGTTTCAAAGATTATAAACACGCAAAAAATAATAAATTGATATTTTTATTATTTTTTTTTGTGAAAACGGGGGGTACCAAGTGTACCTAGGGGCATACTGGCCATAGGGTTGTTTGGTGCAATCACCGTGCCAGTCAGTACTTGAAAAAAAATTGGCCGGTCCGATACGAATTTTTTTAAAAATTATTTTATTAATATAAATAGTTGCTTTCATCGACGTTGTGTGTTTAAGTCCAATGCTATCAAATCCCAATCATTCCTCAACCCCAGAGGAAGCCTTTCGTTTGGTAGGGGTATTAGACTGAGAGGCGACTGCAATTTTTGGACCCCATCGAACATCATTCTGAATTTTTTTTATAGAAATTACGGAAAAGTGAGTAGATTGCGAACCCACTGGTCTGCCGTGGCAAAAAGGGCCGAAACTGGTCGAAAATCGACTTTTAATAAGTTGAACTAAATCCAATTGCCAAATGTGCCTTAACTTGCCAAATAATGAGCATTTTTTTATTATTTGGTAACCCTCACTCTTTAATTTTCAATTAAGAAGGTTGCAGACGATTCAGATATCTGGCGACGGTCTACTTGCATCTATTAAAAGGGAGCCAAGTTGGCAAAAAATATTACGTCACTTATGACGTAACTGATGTCGTCAATTTGGCTTACTTTTAAAAGATACTAGTTTTCCAAGCCAAAGATCGGAAATCATTTGCGCTTTTTCTCATTGAAAATCAATATGAAGTGGGTTGCCAGACGAATAAGTTTGTTCTATTTTTGGCAAGTTATGACATATTTGGCAATCGGATTTTAGTTCAACTCATTCCAAGTCGATTATTGATCAGTTTCGGCCATTTTTACCACGGCAGACCAGCGGATTCGTAATCTACTCACTTTTCTATAAAAAAAAATCAGAATGATGTTCGATGGGGTCCAAAAACTGCGGTCGCCTCTCGGACTATATAGTAAGAGGTTCTAAGAAAAGTAGACGTTCTAAGATTTAAATATTATCGTATTACCTCTTACTTATTTTATTGCCTTTACTGCTAAATATTTATTATCAGTTCTGATGTCATTTTCTAATAAAACAAACCTACTAGTTAAATTTGTGCACATTCTCTATTTTACAATTTATATTTCTTTGTTTTTGCGACAAACTATCAATGACTTATGGACACTAAGTTCACTCAAAGGACATATAACTACTAGAGACAGAGAAGATTTTCTATTAGAAGAATTATTATTATTATTTTAATTAAATTAATTATTATAACAATTAAACTTTTTTAAATCCATAAATAAAAATAATTTAAATATTGAAAAACAATAATTGAAAACAAATATTTAAAAACAGTAAAATATGTTAATTATTGAAAACTAATTATAATTATTTAATTATTAGAATTATTCTATCAAAATATTATTAATGATGATATTGAAACTTTTGGCCGGTACAAATCTAAAATCACCGGGCCGAATTCATTACCCAAGTACGGCCCCCTGAATGTAGACGAGTGATTGTGTGAGGGGGGGGCAGTGGTAGTAGTGTTGCATAAGTGCTGTTCCGTTCTTAAAGGCGGCCCGTGTTGTTCTTTGAAGCCAACTGTGCCGAGGCCGAACTCGCCCTGTACGACGGTTACTCCAGCATCTCATTCAACCCGAAGGTGCTGCAGAAGTACTGCGGGGACCTCAGGTACTACAAGAACGTCGAGGAACAGACGCAGATCTCGTCCAGGAACAGGCTTCTGCTCAGGTAAGCTCACTGCAGTCGAAAGACAAGTTTAGGTACATCCAATCGAATATCATTCGGGATTTTTTTTTTTTTTTGATAGAATGCAGGGAAATGTTATTAAATTATACATCCACTGGCCTGCCGGAACAAAAATGTCCGAAACTATTTAAAAAAAATCGAATGAGTTGAATTAAATTCGATTGCCAAATGTGTTGTAACTTGCCAAATAATGTACGTTATTTTTTTTTTGTCTGGTAAAACCCACCAATTTTTTAATTTTCAATTAAGAAGTTTACAGACGATTTGTCTTTTTATTAAAATAGTTAGAGCCGGTTTTCAGCAATCATTGAAAAACATTGTTTTTTCGATGGCAGGTACCTTATGCGCATGCACGATTTTGACGAAAACTTAAAAGGTAGATCCCATGACCACCAGCGACTCTCACACCAAATTTGAACATCGTAGGTCAATTTCTTTGGGAATTTTGCTAACCACAGACACACATTTTTTTAGGTCACTTTTTTGAAATCAGGATATTCTAAAACGTGAAGAAATGCTAAAAGAAAAAAAAAAAAAAAAAAAAAAATCGAATACCATACTTTTATTACTTAATGTATACATATGGGTAATTGAAAATAATAAAGATACAAAATCAGCATAAAGTATCTTATTAACGTGTTTTTTTTTTTTTTTTTTTTTTTTTCCTCCGTCATTTAATTAACAAAAAACGCAAAGACTTTATTTTCATATTAGTTAGTAAGACGACCATTAAGAATTTTTTAAGATAAACATTTTATCGGTGGAGACGACAATTTTTCTCCTTTTAATTACATTAATTTCTCCTCATTAACCCGTTGCGATTTTGAGAATGTTAAATGACTTTTATGAATGTATAATGAGGTATCGGAGCTGTCTCTCATTTCTTATTCATTAGCATCCTTCTTCGGTTTAACTTAATTGACAGAAGATACTTTTAAGCATATAATGAGCTCGTACCTGCGCTTTCAGGAAAATCATTAACTAATAAAATATAGTTTTTAAATTACTCATTTAATCTTTTTTTTTTTTTTTTTTTGTAAATTAATCCTCAGCACTTTCCACGAATTAGTCTTTAGAAAAGAAAAAATTGCGAGTCAAAGTGTGGGATTTCTTAAGCAAAAACTATTTGCCTTTTTAAATAGTTTCTTTTCCGTTTTGCTTTAGTAAAAAAAAAGATTCTTTCTGGAAAATATTTCTTACAAAATAACGTTTATAAAATATTATCCTTGAAAAATATCCTGCTTTAAAAAAAAAAAAAAAAAAAAAAAAAAAAAAGTAAAGCTTTGTGTAAAAAAAACTTTAGAAAAATAAAGGATTTTTTTAATAGAAAATTAGTTACATTTCCATTATAGTTCCGTTCCAGAAAAAAAGGTTAAAATAAAAACAACAACGTAATTTAAACCTTTTAGGCTTAAGCAAACATTTTTTAACTTTGTTAAATTTAAAACTCATTTATTTAATTTGTTATTTTCATTTCGTTAAGTGGAAGTCCTAGTAAGGATAATTCCCTATACTCGCTATGTTACAATCTTCTAGCCCAGTGCATTTAGAAACTACTTTCTATAAAACCTTGGAATTTGGCGAGTTAGTACGAAAATCATCACTTAATAAAATGACATAAATTAAAAACTCGATAATAGCGACTAATATATTTTATTTTATATCCGAAAACCTTACGTCGATGTATATGCATACTCCACACGGTTTTGTTTATTGATAATTTAATTTTCATTTATAATAGATATACATTAAATTAAAGCAATTTTTTGTTATTTAATTAGGTGATCTTTTCTATGCCTTCTCACCAAATCTGAAGGTTTTATAGTAAGTAGTTTCTAAATGCACTGGGCTAAAAGATTGTAACATAGCTAGTATAGGGGAATGACCGTTACAAGGACTTCTAATCTAAATACTTTACAATTAATTTAAGGTATACATATACAATTGATATGATTTTCTTCAATTTTTAGGTTATAATTGCAAACTTTTAGGGAGTACATCAGAATTAAAAATGATGCATTTTTATATATAAACTTTTTTTTTCCGTCAATTTTTTAATCAGCTAATTGCAATTAAAGTGACTAATTAGAACATTAATAGAACATACATAAATAAACTTGTAATTAACTTGGAGGTATTATTTTTATCGCAAATAAGAGATATTATATTGACGCATGTTCCTATGGAGAATTTCAAATTTGGCTTTAATATTTATTTAATTATAACTTTTTAAATAAAAAGTAAAAAAAAAAATACATAGTTTTTAACAAAAAATTAAGATTAAAATATGCATAAAAAATATATTTATAGCAATATATATTGGATTCTTCATAGAAAACACATTCCCAACTACTGTCTACAAAACAAATTTAGAATTTTGTAAATAGGACCATTTATTATGAAGTTATGACCGTTGGCGTAAAGTCATCTAACACCAAAATGCCATTCTTCAGAAAACGCGTTTTAAGATGACTTCACTAATGAACGTGATACAAAACAGGTTCACAAAAACTACTGTAATTTAAAAACTAATTCAAGTCTCAGAAAGAAAATGGTATCATTTTAATGGTAATGAATTCGGGAATATTTTAAATTCGAAAAACAAAAAAGCAGATTTGAGTCAAATGTCGCAATTCCTAATGTATACCTTAAACCAGAGTTTTACAATGTTCGCTCATTACAAATTTACTTTTGCATTCATCCAAGGACTATTCTTTTATAAATTTGTTCTTTTAGGTTTAAAACTTCTGCATCTCAAGTATTGAAGGGAGACGATCTAAACAAGAACGCCGTAGGTTTTAAAATTGTCTGGACTGCGGTCGAGTTTAAAAAAGAAGGTGAGTATTTTAGCTGTCCTTTAATTTTGAGCTTCGCGTAAACGTGAAATCTTATCGTAAATTTTTAATAAATAGATTATGTTACCGGCAATGTATTAAATCCAGCATTCTATGGAATACATAGACAATTTATTTAATGCCGAAAATTGGCTGGCAAAGTAGGAAACATTTCACATAGAATACCAAATTACATACCAGCAAGGTATGAAATACATGACATTTAGGCCCAGCGATCTTAGGCAAAGCTTGAAATAAGAAAATTATTATATACTTTACCTAAGCTTTGCATATAATGATTAGGCACGCTATAGAATTCCATTCTATAGTGTTAAAAGTATAAAATATGACAATTATTATATATTTTACCTAGGCATTGTATATAATACATATATATTGTTACAAAAATCGTCTGTATAAAATTGTAAATAGTGACGGATTTTTTTAAAAGACCTATTTTATCTCATTTTATTCTATATATAATAATAATAAATAGTGACGTATTTCTTTTAATATTCTATTTTATTTAATCTGTAAACAACATTAATACAGGTTAGAAAAAAGGTGGCAACACCTAAATTGTTTACCTAAATCACCTAACTTCGAGGCATTTCGATCAAGCGATTGGCTGACTGGATTACTATTTAAAGAGACGAAAAATGAAATCGACAGTTCAGTTGAGAATCGTTTGCTGTTCGGAAAGCATCAAGTGCTTTGTTTACTTTCTGATCCTGAATTAAGGCTGCGTTCGAAATTGCGTGCCGAAGCTTGTATTGCTGCTTGATAGCAATTGTTCTGTTGTTGGAACAAGTTTTGTGAAGCTTCAAAGAAAGAAAAAATTATAGTTTTTATTTAGTAAAAGCTGGGTCATCATTTCTTCTGAGAAGAATTCTTATCAGTATTCTATAGAATGCCCTATCTTGACCCCTTTTTCACAGTGTGCCTAAAGAGCATTTGTCATTCTGGGCGATTCCGCGATAGGGTCAACCAAACAACTAATTTTTCAGAATCATTATTTTTAAACAAATAAAATGTTATTTTAAAGATAACAAACTGAATTTTAAGAGGTAGTTAATTATAATCTGACAAGTTTAGTTTTGAAAAAATTAGGAAATCGATAATACATGTATTTGTAAG
The DNA here is from genome assembly GCA_963978545.1 of Linyphia triangularis. Classification (NCBI taxonomy): domain Eukaryota; kingdom Metazoa; phylum Arthropoda; class Arachnida; order Araneae; family Linyphiidae; genus Linyphia; species Linyphia triangularis. The sequence continues at coordinate 10,365,982 of OZ021728.1, forward strand.
TTGCATTCTGTGATTATGAAAGAAATTTTTTTTTTCCCCTAAATATATATGTATAATTATGATATTTTTAAAATTCATTAATATATTATAAACAATATGCTAAAATTCTTGCTTACGATATTAGTTTTTCGATTTTTAAGGGAATTTCAAAAAGGCAAATGGGTTATTTTACAACCGATTTCAAAACATCTAACAGTTTACGCTGTGTGAATTACATAAATGCGAATAATACACAATTTTGTTTTTAAAGCAAGATTGTACGCCTCTTTAATGATATGTATTAAAATTTTGTTATTATTCAGTAATTCTTATATAAATCATGACGTCGGTCGTAAAAAATACTTTTACAACCGACACCATTTACGACTGACACCGTTATATTTTCTAACACATGAAGCTAATTTAAGCTTTAAATTATAGTTCACTATTAAATTAACTAAAAACATGTTCTATAATTAAAAAACAAAAACAAAAAAAAAGAATAATGTATAGATATTTTTACACTTATTAGGCTGAAGTTGTACATTACTTAGCTTTTTATCTAGATTGTTTAACCTTAATATTGTAGGATGTATTTGGAATATCTATAATAATAAAACAAGCTATGTATGTATGTATGTCTGTCTGTCTATATGTCTGTGGCTCTGTGGATCTATAGAAACCTACTTAAAATTGGAGTAGAGCTCTGAAATTTTCAGCATAAGTTTTGGCCTTCTGATTTTATGCATCACAAACAGAATGATAAAATTTTAATTAGTTCTTTTTTAATTAATTTTTTTAATTAATAAATATGTTACAAAACTGTATCTAATAGGACTACAGCTCTGAAATTTTCAATATAAGTAGTTTTGGCATTTTAATCATACTTTTAAAAAACAGAATTTTAAATTTTTGTTTAGTTTCTTTTTAATTAATTTTTTTAAATAATTACTTAATATTTTACAAAACGATTTCTAATAGGGCTACAGCTCTGAAATTTTCAACATAAGTAGTTTTAACCTTCTAATTGGACTTTAGAAAATTAGAATTTTAAATTTTTGTTCAGTTTGTTATTAATTAATTTTTTTAATTAATTAATATATGTATCATAAAACATTTTCAAATAGGGCTACAGTTTTGAAATTTTCAACATAAATAGTTGTGGCCTTCTAATTGGATTTTTGAAAAAAGAATTTAACATTTAAAAAAAAAAAAAAATTATTTTGTTTTTTTTAATTAATTAACAAATATTTTACAAAACGATTTGTAATTGGGCTACATTTCTGAAATTTGCAACACAAGTAGTTTTGGCCTTCTAATTGGACTGACAAAAAGAATTTTAAAATTTTAATTTGTTTTTTAATTAATTTTTTTAATTATTTTTCCCTAAAAAGCTACTTCTAATAGGCCTAGAGCTTTGAAAGTTTCAACGTAAGTAGTTTTAGCCTCTAATTTTGCTTTCCACAAACACGTGTTAAAATAATCTTAAAAGAGTGTTGTATTAACGGGGATTTTTTTTTTCTCAACAAGGGACAGACTTCCAATATTAAGGCTTTACGCAGCAATTAGATTTCAGTGAGGGAAGCGAGCTTATGCTTACGCAGCAATGAACCTTTCAGCGAGCGAAGCGAGCCCATGCTTGCATAACAATAAACCTTTTAACGAGAGAAATAAGCCTGTGTTTATATGTCCATGATTTTTTCAGCGAACAAAGCGATTTCGATTTTGCGTAGCGATGAACCTTCCTGCGAGCGAAGCGCCAAAAACTGGGTTATATACACGAATGACAGATTTCCGGTGAAGTAAGCAGTAAGAGAGAGAGTAAGGGTAGCATTTTGTACCATGCTCCAAACCCAATGTTTCTTAGTTCCATTTATTCGGGTCGCCCACTTTGGCCATAAAGTCTGACAAACCCTTGATGGAACTAAGGTGTAACTCTTTAGTGTTGGTGACTCCTAAAGTTGTAAGTCGAGTGAGGGCAAGAGCATCACATCTCTCTATATATAAGGCAAAGCCCTCACTCACTCACTCATCACTAATTCTCCCACTTCCCACATAGTCACAACTCTAAAAATTGGTACAAATATTAACAATAGTAAACATAGAAAAAGTAAGCTATTCCTATCTCGATTAACCCACTTTAAGGGCTCGAAAAGGGGTTAAACGTTCCAAACGAGGAATATTCGAATGTCCTACTTCTCATATTTTCACAATTCTGAGAACTGGTGTGAATATCAATAAAGACAAACGCAGAAAAAGTAAACTATTCCGATCTCGGGTGGATCAAGGGGTGGAAAAGGGGTTAAACGTTCCAAACGAGGCATATTCGAATGTACCACTTCCCATATGATCACAACTCGGAAATTTGGTACAAATGTCAAAAAAGATTAAACATAGAAAAAGTAAGCTATTCTGTTCTCGATTAACCAACTTTAAGGGGTCGAGAAGGGGTTAAATGTTCCAAACGAGGGATATCCGAATGTTCCTCTTTCAATGTAGTCATTTTTCTGATATTTTTTTGCAAATGTTAAAAAAATAAGTCATTCCAATATCGATTAACGAATTTTTAAGGGATGAAAAGACAACGCAACATTGAAACTATACGAGGATTAACTTAATGTCTAATTAACTTAATTCCAATACAGCTACTACTTTGAAATTTAGAACTAAGAGCAAACATAAACACAATAAACTATTCCAGTTTACTATTCACAATTATAAATTTCGTTTAAAATGTCAACAAAGGAAAGTTCCTATTTTGATAAATCAATTTGTCGGGATCGAAATGGGAGCAAACGTCTGAAGTGTAGAATACATGAATGTCTTTTGATCGCTAAAATGCTAATGGTAAAATTTCGTAGCGCAGCACGGGTATTCAGCTAGTTCATTTATATAACACGATGTGCCGTTTTCTCGTTTTTGTGACATTTCCTACGTATGGGGTCTTGCTGAAAAAGTCCCATTGTATGAAGGTGTTTTCTGAAATGGTAGTGCCCTGTGATGAAGCCCACAATCGCCTTTCCTCATACATACGTTTATAAAAAAATAATAAAAATAAAAAATCAGTCAATCTGAAGATTTTAAGTTAAATGTTGACAAAAAAAGTATAGTAATTCAGTTAGATTTTTTCAGAAAAAGCAATGCTCACTCATTAGAATGATATCCAATCTGCCCATTGGATACATTCGCAGACAACTGTGTTTTCCGCTCATTCATGGATTGATAGACATAACTTTGAGTATGGTATCTGATAATTTAGAACAAGCAGAATAATCGATTTGAAAATTTGAGGACTATGGTTCTTCGATGTTAAAGGACAAGTTGAGTAGGATTGAATATTTCAATGTGTTTGCAGGTGTTTTAAGGTCACAATTCAAACAGAGATACTTGTTTTCCAATTCTTTTAAATGTCTGAAACATCCCAAGAAAATAATTAACCAGGAACTTTTTACAAGTTCACACGGTAAAGGAATCGTAAATGGAATAGAGGGGTACAGTTAAGATAACTTTCTGGCACCATGTCAAAACAGAAAGGTAACAGTGAACGGCAGCCCAGCAATTTGTTGTAGTGGCTGCAGTAATGAATCCTTGTCTACATATTTAAAAATAAAGTAGATATCAAATAGGATTCAGAAAGTTTACATATATTAAACGGAAGACCACATTACCTGTTCCAAATATACAGTAGGTACATAGCGTAAAGCCTCCTTCAAATAATCATGGGAAAAATTCGGACGTTTACTGTTTGGTACAGATACAAAATTGCCCTTATATTTCCCGTATAAGAAGTGATCTTGAAGCATCCATAGTGATGAAGTGTCGCATAAAACAAATGATCTACTAGCAGTTACTTTTTGTGTAAATAATTGGATTCCGGCGAAATTTGATAATCTCCTATCCTGGATATGCTTATCAAGCGGCTTACAATTAAATTGAAATTATTTTTATGCATATTTCTTATTGCAGTTTCATATGACCATACACTGAAGATAAAATATTCAACAACCTAGTAAAGCTCATTCATTAAATCTCTTATTTCTAAGGGTTGGTTGGTTTCAGATTATCTGGCGCCGTCAGCAACACGAGGGCTATAATGCGCCGAAACATTCATCATTTGACAAGCCAACATACATTTACAAACACACATGCCTTACACGGGACTCGAACTCGCAACCTCGCTGTCTAGAAGCTAGCACGCTAACCACTATACCGTTTGATCGGCCTTATTCCTAAAGGAAGCAGAGGACAGTTCACATTTATGGAACAATATAATATAATTATATATTCCTAATATAAATTGAAAGCTCTTTATATTTTTAAATGTTTAGTAGACAAACAGGGAAATGCTTATAACTTATTAGTTGAAAAGAAATTTAGGCCATGTTTCATATAAATTTAAAAAAAAATTAGATTAAATATTTATGGGACATTACTAAAAGTTAACTTAAGTTTTATATTTGTTCTTATAACAATGTAATTACAGCAAGCAAAAGTTTTTATAGCGCCTTTTACGACAAACACCAATTTTTGTTGTCCTACAATTTACGACCGACACCAAAATTTTACAACCAACACCTTAAGAAAAATAATTTTAATTCATTTATATAATGAATTATTTTACTGGAATAAGGCATAATATACTTTACTCATTTATATACTTTTGAATAAAAATTACCTTGCATCGAAATTCCTTAACAATTCACAAACTTTGATTGTTTGTTAGACATAGTCAAGTTTCTTAATTTGTTTGTTTACGATCGACACCAAATTTGAAATAATTTTAATTCTCATTTAAAAAATTTCCCCAAAATATTTTTATGCTTCTTTCCTATATATTAGGATATAATAAACATTTTAAAAATAAATTTAATAATTTTCCGTTTATTTTTAATCTACAAATTGAATTTATGTGTGAAGATTTTTTTTTTTCAATTTTTACAACCGACACCTTGGAATTTCCCTTCTATAGAATGCCTAGGTATGATATACAATGCGTAGGTAAAGTACATAATAATTCTCATATTTCATACTTTGCCTAAAAACGTCAGGCTTTATATAAAATGTCTAGGTATTCTATGGAATGCCGGATTTTCATATATTTTCGTTAACAAATAAATTTTTACAAAGGTATTTTGGAAATCGAAACGTCTTCTAATCGCGCTTCAGTGGCACTAATTGTCCACCTAAAAGGAATAGTAAACAGCAAATGAAAACTCGGAGAAAATGTAAAAGGTTTTCTAATATCCATGTATTACTTTTTATAGAATTAATTCGATAGTAGGGCTGACAAAAATTTACTACATTTTCATCCGTCTCTAGTATAAAAATGCATTTATAAAGCAACACTCAAAATCGATAGCTAGCAAGAAATTGAATATTTTGCAGTGAGGAGCTTAAAAATTACGGATAATTTGAGCTGTAAAGCTATACAAAAGGAAAACATCTAATCAACAACAGAATAAGTAGGTAAATAACTGACAACGTGTTTTTAAAACCTTTTGTGTTTCCACATTTAAGTAAATTTAGTACGAGCTCATAAAGAAGAAGAGGTATATGGTTATGAATTGTTCCATTGAGGCAATGATGGCACAGTTTTTAAGATAAAAACATCTATTTATTCACTTCAGAAAACTCACAAAATTTATTCAAAGGTAATAGGATAATCACTCTCAAGCTTCAACAAAAACAACTTCGAATACAGCGATTATACAAGCTCACTTCAACAGGTAAACAAAGCGATCAGCTTTCATCGAAGTCCGAAGTCAATCTGAAAACTTTCCCGATCTCCGGTCTTTATGTACCAGGCACGTGAGAGCATTCCCGAAATTTCCAGCCAATTCGTCGAAAAAGAAACATCTCGAAATGTCTCGATTGCTTTAGGTGTTGCCACCTTTTTCTAACCTGTATAATCGTTGTTAATAAATAAAATAAGATAAAATAAATTACTATAGAATTTTAAAATAATACGTCACTATTTACACTATATACAGACAATTTGTGCAACAATATGGTTATCAACTTCATCTGGAACGATGGAGGGTCTGAGAAGCAAAGGTGGTCTAAGTGACTTTTTCTTAACTTTTGAGAAAATACACTTTGAAGTTTCTTATTTATATTAATATTCTATGCAAACTTGTGATATCTTCATTCCAGAGATTAGTATTTAAGCAGCAAATTATTTTCATACAAATTTAGTATAAATAAAAAAAAACTTTAAATCACATTTTCTCACTTGGATTCCTTTGTTTCTCAAGTACTCAATGTTCTTGCTACTTAGGAAACTTACAGGTCAGGTCGTTCTTTGCGTTTACTACTTGAAATTCCAAAAATGATAAGAGGTCGGAAATATCGATCAAAATAAATATCGATAGTATATCGTTGCATAGAAAAAAATATCGATACATGATTTTTTTTTTTTTATTTGATTTTCAATTTTGCCAGAAACAATTTTTTTTTAGGGCAAATTTCTACTTTTCATGGTTGCCTTTTTGTAAGGTGACTACTTTTTCAACTGAAATGTATCCATTACAGAAAAAATATATATATTTTCGCTTAATTGGTGCAGTGGTTTTAAGAAAAATTTAGATAATTTTCAATAGCTTTTAAGTGTATGGAAAAATATTGAACATTGGTGCCATTTTAATTATCTATCACCCAAGTTCAAACTTTAGTTTTGAAGTTTTTGAAAAGGGAATAAAGAAAATCGAAAAAACACGTAGAACTTCAAAACGATCATCAAAAAACTAAAAATGTTTGAAAATATCGATACATTGGTGACTTTTATAAATATTTTTAATATCGATAAAAATATCGTCGTATCGATATATCGCCGACCTCTAAAAAAAATGAGTGGTCGTGCTGGTCGAAGTCAAAAATTTAATTTGTCTTGAGGTCCCGAATCTCTTCTTACTTTCCAGAGAATGGAAGCATTGACAGTTGGTTGGATGTTATACTTCCCACTGACAGATAAAGGGTTAAGTAACTTTCTATAGAGGAGAAGACAGACAGACTCTGTGTTTTAATATTGTTACGAATTTTTGTATATTTTTAAATATTTCGTAGTGTTTATTTTGTAAATAGGAAAATTTATGCACATTTTGCATAAGGCAGTGCAATAGTTCGTCTTTAGTTTTTACTTTCCAGAGAATGGAAGCATTGACAGTTGGTTGGATGTTATACTTCCCACTGACAGATAAAGGGTTAAGTAACTTTCTATAGAGGAGAAGACAGACAGACTCTGTGTTTTAATATTGTTACGAATTTTTGTATATTTTTAAATATTTCGTAGTGTTTATTTTGTAAATAGGAAAATTTATGCACATTTTGCAAAAGGCAGTGCAATAGTTCGTCTTTAGTTTTTACTTTCCAGAGAATGGAAGCATTGACAGTTGGTTGGATGTTATACTTCCCACTGACAGATAAAGGGTTAAGTAACTTTCTATAGAGGAGAAGACAGACAGACTCTGTGTTTTAATATTGTTACGAATTTTTGTATATTTTTAAATATTTCGTAGTGTTTATTTTGTAAATAGGAAAATTTATGCACATTTTGCAAAAGGCAGTGCAATAGTTCGTCTTTAGTTTTTACTTTCCAGAGAATGGAAGCATTGACAGTTGGTTGGATGTTATACTTCCCACTGACAGATAAAGGGTTAAGTAACTTTCTATAGAGGAGAAGACAGACAGACTCTGTGTTTTAATATTGTTACGAATTTTTGTATATTTTTAAATATTTCGTAGTGTTTATTTTGTAAATAGGAAAATTTATGCACATTTTGCATAAGGCAGTGCAATAGTTCGTCTTTAGTTTTTACTTTCCAGAGAATGGAAGCATTGACAGTTGGTTGGATGTTATACTTCCCACTGACAGATAAAGGGTTAAGTAACTTTCTATAGAGGAGAAGACAGACAGACTCTGTGTTTTAATATTGTTACGAATTTTTGTATATTTTTAAATATTTCGTAGTGTTTATTTTGTAAATAGGAAAATTTATGCACATTTTGCATAAGGCAGTGCAATAGTTCGTCTTTAGTTTTTACTTTCCAGAGAATGGAAGCATTGACAGTTGGTTGGATGTTATACTTCCCACTGACAGATAAAGGGTTAAGTAACTTTCTATAGAGGAGAAGACAGACAGACTCTGTGTTTTAATATTGTTACGAATTTTTGTATATTTTTAAATATTTCGTAGTGTTTATTTTGTAAATAGGAAAATTTATGCACATTTTGCATAAGGCAGTGCAATAGTTCGTCTTTAGTTTTTACTTTCCAGAGAATGGAAGCATTGACAGTTGGTTGGATGTTATACTTCCCACTGACAGATAAAGGGTTAAGTAACTTTCTATAGAGGAGAAGACAGACAGACTCTGTGTTTTAATATTGTTACGAATTTTTGTATATTTTTAAATATTTCGTAGTGTTTATTTTGTAAATAGGAAAATTTATGCACATTTTGCAAAAGGCAGTGCAATAGTTCGTCTTTAGTTTTTACTTTCCAGAGAATGGAAGCATTGACAGTTGGTTGGATGTTATACTTCCCACTGACAGATAAAGGGTTAAGTAACTTTCTATAGAGGAGAAGACAGACAGACAGACTCTGTGTTTTAATATTGTTACGAATTTTTGTATATTTTTAAATATTTCGTAGTGTTTATTTTGTAAATAGGAAAATTTATGCACATTTTGCAAAAGGCAGTGCAATAGTTCGTCTTTAGTTTTTACTTTCCAGAGAATGGAAGCATTGACAGTTGGTTGGATGTTATACTTCCCACTGACAGATAAAGGGTTAAGTAACTTTCTATAGAGGAGAAGACAGACAGACTCTGTGTTTTAATATTGTTACGAATTTTTGTATATTTTTAAATATTTCGTAGTGTTTATTTTGTAAATAGGAAAATTTATGCACATTTTGCATAAGGCAGTGCAATAGTTCGTCTTTAGTTTTTACTTTCCAGAGAATGGAAGCATTGACAGTTGGTTGGATGTTATACTTCCCACTGACAGATAAAGGGTTAAGTAACTTTCTATAGAGGAGAAGACAGACAGACTCTGTGTTTTAATATTGTTACGAATTTTTGTATATTTTTAAATATTTCGTAGTGTTTATTTTGTAAATAGGAAAATTTATGCACATTTTGCAAAAGGCAGTGCAATAGTTCGTCTTTAGTTTTTACTTTCCAGAGAATGGAAGCATTGACAGTTGGTTGGATGTTATACTTCCCACTGACAGATAAAGGGTTAAGTAACTTTCTATAGAGGAGAAGACAGACAGACTCTGTGTTTTAATATTGTTACGAATTTTTGTATATTTTTAAATATTTCGTAGTGTTTATTTTGTAAATAGGAAAATTTATGCACATTTTGCATAAGGCAGTGCAATAGTTCGTCTTTAGTTTTTACTTTCCAGAGAATGGAAGCATTGACAGTTGGTTGGATGTTATACTTCCCACTGACAGATAAAGGGTTAAGTAACTTTCTATAGAGGAGAAGACAGACAGACTCTGTGTTTTAATATTGTTACGAATTTTTGTATATTTTTAAATATTTCGTAGTTTTTATTTTGTAAATAGGAAAATTTATGCACATTTTGCAAAAGGCAGTGCAATAGTTCGTCTTTAGTTTTTACTTTCCAGAGAATGGAAGCATTGACAGTTGGTTGGATGTTATACTTCCCACTGACAGATAAAGGGTTAAGTAACTTTCTATAGAGGAGAAGACAGACAGACTCTGTGTTTTAATATTGTTACGAATTTTTGTATATTTTTAAATATTTCGTAGTGTTTATTTTGTAAATAGGAAAATTTATGCACATTTTGCATAAGGCAGTGCAATAGTTCGTCTTTAGTTTTTACTTTCCAGAGAATGGAAGCATTGACAGTTGGTTGGATGTTATACTTCCCACTGACAGATAAAGGGTTAAGTAACTTTCTATAGAGGAGAAGACAGACAGACTCTGTGTTTTAATATTGTTACGAATTTTTGTATATTTTTAAATATTTCGTAGTGTTTATTTTGTAAATAGGAAAATTTATGCACATTTTGCATAAGGCAGTGCAATAGTTCGTCTTTAGTTTTTTTCACTGAAATGAGTCTCTTGATGCTTGATAACGAGTTTTACAGAGATAACACTGGAAAGCGAGCTTTACAAGGAGCAGGGCATTTAACATTATGGTAATGGCAATCTCGCCAAATTGGCGAGATAGAGCCAGGTTGGCGACGGTTTTGGCGACTTATTTTTGTTGCCAAATTTGGCGAGAAATCGCCAAATGTCGCCACACTTGATGACCATTTGGAGACATTTTCGGTCCCCATGTACATGTGTAGGACTTTTCGACTACGATCTGGAAAGTTCTCCAAATGTCTATCTCTGGAAGATTCACGAAGGCTCGCCTTTCCTACATAAGACCGGCCAAGAGAGCGGAGTGAGTCAGTTGACGGAGATGAGTCAGTGAGTGAATTGAGTCAGTTAGTTGACTGGAATTACTGAGTTAGTTGAGATACTGACTGAGTGGAGTTACTGACTTGGTTGTCTGTCAGCGAGCATTCAGAGAGTTCCGAAAGCGAACTGTATTGCATTGTCTTTTGCGGCTATTTAGTAGTTGTGTGTTAAGTCTAACTGCTGTTTGTGCTCTATTGTTGTGTATAGAGCTGTGTTGAGTCTACAAGAACGAGAAGTTCTGGAGTTGTAAGAGAATCTGCGAAGATTTATATCGGAATAAATTTCTGCAAGTTTTGATCTACTTTGGCTTCAAATCTTTCGAACCCGTCCACCCAACAATATTATAGATACCTCTTTAAAAAATTTATAAAAATTAAACTGTCTCCTATTTGCAACAGTGTCTACAAACGCTCCTTGCTAGCTTTTGTCTCTTCGTTAATCCACATTAGCTCCGACTTAATATTCAAATCCTTGTTTTTACCAAAACGAAATGTAATCCATAACACTTACAAAATAACTCCAGAGGAGCCTAAAACTGCTCCATGGAAATGTTTACCAAGGAACATCAATTACCCTTCACTAAAGCGAGTCATTAAGCAGAAATAAAAACTCGCTTTTAATGAGCACAAATATGTTCGCTTCGAATGGCAACAGTGAATAGGGGAGTCGGAAGTTGTTTGATAAAAGACTTGAACTTCCATTAACGAATGCACAGCGGTGACTCCTTTAGTAAAAGAACTGGTAACGCTTTGTGTCGGAGCTGCTCTGTTTGTTCTAGGAATGGACCATTCATTTTCTTAAAAAGGGTCCTACAAAAGAGTGTTGAGAATAGATTTTGGATGATTAATTAATGTATCCACTTCAGTGACAGGTGTTTTTTTTTGTTATTTTAATTTGATAATTTTCTAAAATGAAAGTTTTAAGTGTTTGAAATGTAAATGGGTTTCATTCAGTAATAACAAACAGTGATACAAGTTGGTTCAATTTTATTACTATTTTTACTTTCAATTACCTATATGCATTACATAGAGTAATGAAAGTATACTATTCGAACAAAAACATAAAAATTGCGATATTTTTTTTTTTTTTTTTTTTTTTTTCATTTTTAACGCTTCAAAATTATTCTAAAATCAATTGTTTCAAAATTAAAAATCTTTAAGTTGGTTGAAAGTTACGTTTAAATAAAAAAATTAGTTATTAGTACTCAATATTTCCTTCTTTTTACAAAGTATTTTGGAACGTCACAATTTCAAGTGCCCTAAAGAAGACAAATATTGAATATTTATCTCTCAAATAAAAAAACTGTACAATTTTACCTTGTAGCCAGATCATTGCTGTTTAGCGTAAATTATTGTTACATAAACTCCGACACATTCTAACAATGCTCTCGTGTTGCGCTTGCGCCAGGAAATCTCCAACTCAACCAACCGAATTTTCTCTAATAAGTTTTAACTCATCTGGAATAATGAGATAAAGCAGCCATTTGCGAGCAAAGATCTCACACCTACCAATCATTCAATTAACCAACCAAAGCTGAGGGACACTAAAAAACCCATCGATATCGATAAACAACTGGATAGACTGCTTAACGCTGGGAAAATGAAGCCGTTGCCAGATCATTGGGTGGACAAAAAAAAATACGGATTGCCAAGGATTGAAAATAAACTATTGGGTTGTACACATCAGAAGTGTCAATAGTAGACCTTAATTAGTAATAATGTGCAAAAAAATATATACTCTAGGGCTTTTTAAGATTTCTCGTATTTCTCCCACCCAACTATAGAAGTGAACTGTGATTGGTCAATCGTCCACCCATCAACATCAACCACCGGCGCGTTTTTCCCCTTACATTGCCATCGGAGCAGTCTATCCAGTTGTTTATCTATATCGATGAAAATACCATATTTTCGAAAATGATTCCGCCTGCTTGAGGTTATCCTTTGACAGAGAGTATCTGTATAGGTTTTCGCTTTTACAACAAAATGAGTGTCTAGTTTTATGGGAGAACCTCTTAAACTCGGGGAGTTCAACCATAAAATATTTGATGACTGGATTTCGTTTTCGGAAGCACATGTGCGAGCTTATAAAACCAGATGTCATGCTCCTTTTAAAATGGGATGTATACGAGCGGGATGAGGGTAACGTGAGCTTATGGCAGATAAAACAGTGGAATATGGTTTTATGGCTATGTGAGGGACAAGGAACGATGTATAACGAGTCGCAGTGATACAGTTTTAAAGGCCCTCACATTTTGATCGCGTTTCGCTACATTTCAAATCTGTTTTATTCCCAGCCATTATGTCGAATCTTCTCAGAATAAATTCCAAAAGCCGACCTATTTCCCGTTACCGTTTACCGGTGAGTATGTCCCACCCCCAGTTAAGATATTAGTACTTTGTTAAGTAAATCAAAACAGAATAAGCCGACCAAACGGTATAGTGGTTAGCGTGCTTAGCCTCTAGACCGCGAGGTTGCGGGTTCCGAGTCCCGTGTTAGGCATGGGTGTTTGTAAATGTATGTTGGCTTGTCTAATGACGAATGTTTCGGGGCGCATTATAGCCCTCGTGTTGCTGACGGCGCCAGATAATCTGAAAACAACCAACCAACCAAAACAGAATGAACTGGCGCATGCGTATCAAAACTGGTTTCAAAGACTTGAACTGATCCCAATCCGACAGTTGCTCAATTCTAACAGTTGTGAGATATTTCAAACCCCTAATGAGGAATTTTCAATTTTTTTTTTTTTTTTTTTTTTTTTTTTTTGTGAAATAAAAGTAGAGAAAAAAATCAGGAAAAACATTTCAAAAATTTGAGGTGGGATAGATAGTTAAAAAAAAAAAAAAAAAAAAAAAAAAAAAATAGTTTTTCCCTTTGCGATTTGACGGGAAAAGGCTACTTTTGCGTGTGACGTCAATGCGCAGATGGGGTGAACCAGTCTAATAACCTGTTTTAGACGAGGAGGACGGAATCTATGCGTAATTACGTCACGGTTTTTTATGCGTTTTTGGTCACGTGACTTTTGCTTTGATTTCAGCTAATTTCAAACTCGATTTTTTATAAATTGAAAGCATAAAGATAAAAAATAATTGCACTGCACAAAAATATATATTCGTTGGAAAACACAAGAAAATACAAGAAATATTCAATTCATTTTCCTCACTTGTCCAAGTTCCTCATTCACAAAGTGACCACTATCAATCAGACTAACTAGCGAAAAAGTTTGCTTTCTGGTAGACAAACTCTCTCGCTAGTTAGTCTGGTTGATAGCGTTCACTGTATAAACTAGGGGTGTGAAACATCGCACAACTTTCAATTACAGTATACACTAGCATTTAAATTTTGAGGTGGAATATGGTGTTTACCGTTTCCATATTTTTATTTATTTAAATAAAAATGACTCTTTAGGTGATAATTTTTAAATATCCTAAATCCCCCGTCCCCCCCCCCCCCCAAAAAAAAAAAAGCTGAATCAGGCCATGTTTTCCAGTGAATATTACATTATCCTTTCTTGTAAGTGAAACACAGGGGTAACAGTCATTGATGGGCAATGCTCAAGAAAAGAGAATTCTGTGATGAAGACATTCGTTTGTCAACCTTTTACTGCTTCTCGCATTTCTACCGGAGTTTCGGTACTGGGGATGTTTAAAATACCACAGCGATTTCGATCAAAATCGTTACAGCCGTTTCTTAGAAACTGCTGAAAAACATAATTTTTTCAATGCCAGCTACCTTATGCGCATGCTCTATTTTGACCAAAACCTTAATGATGGATCCCATGGCCATATGAGGAGTTTTAAAGGAAGCAGACTTTCTACGTTATAACTAAGATTGATTCATCTCCACACTAACCCAACTCAGGTATAAAATTTATATTAAACGTCGAACTCAGTCGACCAATAAGAACAAAAGCATAAAATATAAATATTACACAATAGTCTGTGTCTACTTGTAATCTTCTTCCCGCTCAAGAGCGAAAAAAAACCTAAGATTCGAGAACGACCGAAATCCTCCAAAATGCCAACAATTTTGACCAAAACCTTAATGACAGGTCCCATGGCCATCACTAACATGTACAAAAATTTTTAACATCATAGGTCAATTAGTTCGGGAATTATGCTGACCGCAGACAAAAAAAAAAAATTTGCATCAGTTTTTTTTAACTCGGAATGCAATCAAAACGTGGAGAAATGCAATAAGAAAAAATCAAAAAATGTGTTTAACCAAATGAAGTACTTTCAGTACCTTATGTAAACACATGTGTAATGTAAACACATGTTTTAATTTTTTTTATTAAATTCTAAATGTTTCGAAAAGGCCATAAACACAAAAATTTCTTCTCATTGCGCTTTTTTAATATGTATCTTTAGTTCACTAGTTAGATCTGGCGCGAAAAACGACTCATTCGGTTCAAATTCAATGTGACGTCACTTGATCTGAAACAACTTGGCTCAAAAACGCAGCAGCGGAAACCAGTTTTGCAAGTTTCTCGCAAATCGTTTTTCTGACATTTTCTTTTCGTAATATTTAGATAACTAAATTTTTTGAAAGAATTTTTATTTCAATATTTGGAAATAGAAATTCTTCATAAATATATATCAACTAATTTCACTCGTTTTTAAAAAAAAAAAAAAAAAATGCATGAATTGTCCATTGAAAAATACAAAACGGTACGATTTGGAATAGGGGTGTGCATGCTCAAAATTGACGTCTAAAATTTTAAAAAGAGCAGATGTCTTTCTCCTGAAAACCCCAGAAGAAAATGGGACTAGTCTTTATTTCCATGACAACATACAATGCTAGACAAGCTGACGGGAACGTAGGCTAATAAAAACATCGTTTTGTATCTTTTTACAACATACGCCATCTGTCGGTGAACTTCGTAACTATTTTTGAAAAATAATGGATTAAAATTCCGTAGTTGGCCAAGTAGAATGCAGCAGACGGTTCGTCTTCCGATTATTTTATTCATGTTCCAGATGTGTCAGTTCCTTTTTGGAAGACACCCTCGTAATCGGGGGGATTTGCGTAAATTCAGAAATCACAAATTCTTGTTCTGCCCTCAGGTAAATGCGACGAGTTCGTGTGCCGTGACAGTCGCTACTGCGTCGCTTCCGCCGACACGTCCTGCGCCGAACTGCGCAATTACTGCATCGACAAGTCCCTGGTCTGCGACGGATTCCCCAACTGCGGAAACGAGGACTACACAGACGAAGACAGATGTGAGTATCTATGTAATTATAGACTGAGAGGCGACTGCAATTTTTGGACCCCATCGAACATCATTCTGAATTTTTTATAGAAATTGGAGAAAAGTGAGTAGATTACGAATCCACTGGTCTGCCGTGGTTAAAATGGCCGAAACTGATAAAAAAAATTGACTTTTAATTTGTTGAATTAAATCCGATTGCCAAATGCGCCATAACTTTCCAAATAATGAGCATTTTTTTTTTTTTTTATTTGGTAACCCTCAATCTTTAATTTTTAATTAAGAATACAGACGATTCGGATACCCGGTGACGATCTACTTGTATCTATTAAAAGAGAGAGAAATTGGCAATAAACATTACGTCACTGATGACGTAACAGATGTCGCCAATTTGGCTTACTTTTAAAAGATAGAGTTTTCCGCGCCAGAGATCATAAATCGTTTTCGCTTTTTCACCTTGAAAATCAAAATGCAGTGGGTTACCAAACGAAAAAGTGTGTTCTCTTTTTGGCAAGTTATGACATATTTGGCAATCTGATTTTAGTTCAACTCATTCCAAGTCGATTTTTGATCAGTTTCGGTCATTTTTGTCTCGGCAGATCAGTGGATTCCTAATCTACTCACTTTTCTCCAATTTCTATAAAAAAAAATTCGGAATGATGTTCGATGGGGTCCAAAAATTGCAGTCGCCTCTCGGACTATTAATAGACAAGACGCATTTTAGCGAAAGTTATTCCTCCTAAACTATTTAACCTATATCCCATTCCGAAAACTCCAGCTCTCTTTCACTAGAAGTCACTTTGAAGTAATATACCTCATAAAAACAGAGTTTAAAAAAAAAAATCCTTTATATGCAGTGTCAATTTTTATACTCCTTAACACCGCGCCGATATCAAAATCGTTTCTATCTGCACAATGTGCACTACGTTTCAAAATTTGCTTTTTAAAAATGAATCTCCCATCCAAGTAGTGTCAATAGTTGTTACTTCTGTAAGCCCTGTGTGATACCTAGTAATACACAGGGATTTTATATGTTGTTTAATAAAAAATACAATCATTTATTTATTCTGATTGAATTAATTTTATTTTGTATTTATTAAAAAAAATTTGGCAACTGGTAAAGAGTTTCAACAGTGATAGGTTCAATGCCATTTTAACGCGATTGGATGACGGCAAGTTGATTTATTAGCACTCCGTAAAAGCGACCTTTTAGTGACAGTAACAGCCACAAAATTTGATGGAATGCATTGTTATCAACATCGAACCTATCTGCCAAGTTTCAGCCCGATTAGATCGCGGCAAGGGGGTTAATTAGACCGTCGCAAATTTCGCTCCCATCGCCAAACAAGCAAAATCGAAGTTATTTAAATGGATTTTTAAAAACAGTCCACCCTAAACAATGTAAGGTTAGTATTAATTTATGATATCGGATACAAGTGTTAACTAGAGCAAATAATATCTAGTTGGCACGTGTCTAACCTGAGCATTTGTATTGCTTAGAGGAATTACTTTGTTGGATTGGTTCTTTTCAGATTATCTGGCGCCGTCAGCAACACGAGGGCTATAATGCGCCTAAACATTCGTCATTAGACAAGCCAACATACATTTACAAACACCCATACCTAACACGGGACACCCCTCGGGGGCTCACTTCTTGTGAGTACGGGTTTGGCGAACCCGAGGTACCCTAGCTGGGCCTAGCATTTTCTTTTCTTTCCTTTTTTGTTAGGCCCTACCGTATGTACTGTTTCGTTACTTTTGGTTTTGTTCATTCATTTGATTCTGCATTCTATCGTACGTTTTTCGTTTTAGTTTACTTTTTTCTTATATTTATGGGTTTAATCAGCGTACTTTTATTTTTGGGTTCAGTTTATTTTTACATTTCTTCCTTGGGTTCATTTATGTTGTTTTTTGTTGGATTTTCCCAACCCACGTGTTTGCCGTGCGTGGCGTCCCGTAAGGGGGAGAATGGGATCCTGGGGTTACCTTGCGTAGGATTCACATGGTTGGGTCCTCGCATGCGTGCCCTTTGGCCCAGGATTCACTGTAGACGGGTGGCAGAAGGTAGCCCCCTTCTGTCAATCGGCTGGTAGTGTAATACCATCTTCACTGCTTAGGGTTAGCATTGCGGTTAGGGTTGCCCCGTGGATCACAACCTGAAGCCGTAATGCTATATCTCGATGCTATCCCTGAGACCCCAAGGGTCTCCCCTTGTTGGGCTCTGTGATGGGTGGGGACGCATCGGGACGAACACCATTATACCAATATGGACAATACAACTTCTATAGGCCCTGGTGGAGCCTTAAATCTCCAAAATAAAAACCAACACTCTAAACGTTCATTAGAACCAGATACTATACAAGTAATGAAAAAACCTTCCACTAACCTACCAACGTTTTACATTTTGCAATCGACTGACCCCTCTTTCAAAACCAAGTCTCCATTTTTCATAAATAAAGCTGTGCAGGGAGCAATTGGTGAGGTGAAATCTATTAAACGACTTAGATCGGGAGACCTGTTAATTGAAGCAGCCAATCCCCTTCAATCTCAATCTCTATCTAAGCTGAATCTGTTGGCAACCATACCCATTACAACAACCCCCCACAAAACCTTAAATAGCAGCCAAGGAGTTATCTCAGAATCTGATTTACAACATATAGATGAGGACGAGCTCGTCTCTGAACTCTCGAGTCAGGGCGTGCTACGTGCTCATCGCATAACCATAAAACGAAACAACGAAATACTGAAAACCAAACACATCATTCTAACCTTCAATAGCCCTGTCCTGCCACCTAACATTAAAGCTGGTTATTTAAATTGTCCTGTCCGCCCATATATTCCGAATCCGTTGCGCTGTTTTAAGTGCCAACGGTTCGGACATTCAAAAAATTCATGCGATAGGCCGGACACATGCGCGAAATGTGGAAGTACAGACCATACCGATCGGGATTGCACCGCAGCTGCCCATTGTGTTAACTGCAATGGGGACCACCCTGCGTTTTCCCGGTCGTGCGAGATTTGGATTTACGAAAAAGAAATCCAAACTGTAAAAGCCACTCGCAATGTGTCCTACGCCGAGGCAAAAGCCATAGTACCACCACTTGCATCTAAAACAGGAAAAAAAACTTACGCCATTGCAACTCAATCCAAAACCTTAAACAACATTAGTATACAGACTAATGTTTCATATCCCTGCCAACTCCAAACTCCCAGTGTATCTAAACCTAAAACCACTACAACTGCAATTCAAACTAAATTAACCTCAATAAACTCTGTCAATAAAACCCCATCGCTACCATCTCAATCACCAGCTTTAAAACAAGTAAAACCTATATCCAAACCTGGAGAAGCCCTTAAGCAAAAGGTCTTTTCTAAAACTAAAAAAATTGAATCCATTAAATCCTCATCATTGCCCTTGCACAAATCCACAACTAAACCGGCTGATTCCATTACATCCCATTTATCATCGGATGAAGAGGCTGGCCTTTCTGATTCCGGTGAAATGGATGTGGAACCCGGTCTCGAGACTCCACTTATTCTTTTACCTAGGAGCAACTCGAAAGAAAGGCGGACCAACAATAAGCCATCTTAAAATTCAATCTCCTTTCCTGGAATTGTCGTGGTTTCCACCACAATTCGGTAGACATCAAACATTTAATTGATGAATATAAACCTGTCTGCTTCTGTTTGCAAGAGACGCTCCTGAAGCCTTTTCAGAGCTCTCTTGTTAGGGGATATAGTCCTCTTCGGAAGGACTATGTCAGCGGCGACAGAGCTAGCGGAGGTGTCGCTGTTTTTACATCGAATAACAGTCCATCTACCCCGCTATCGCTCTTGACCAACCTTCAAGCTGTTGCTGTCAGAGTCGCCCTGCAAAAAGAATTGGTTACTATCTGCTCGATTTATCTCCCCCCTAATCGTAACATCAGACAAACAGAATTAAACAGGCTTTGTAATCAGCTTCCGCCCCCGTTCATTATAATGGGGGATTTTAATGGCCACAATCCTCTTTGGGGTAGCCCAGACACAAACAATCGTGGACGTCAAGTAGAGAAACTAGCAGAGGACCATAACCTCTGTCTACTAAATGATAGGCAACCTACTTACTTCCACGCCCCATCGAGGACATTCCATGCCATTGATCTTGTCTTGTGCTCGCCATCTCTTTTTCCTAAATGGTCCTTTCATGTAGGACGCGATCCATACAATAGCGATCACTTTCCTCTTCGCCTTGAGGGCTTAAGCACTGGAGTTGCTCCTCAAGGCCGTCCTCCTCGCTTCATTTTCGAAGCTGCCAACTGGGACCTTTTTACATCAATTATCAACATATCAGACGAGATGGTGAGTCAAGATGATATCGATGAAGCCACAACATCTGTGACGGACGCTCTTCTGGAAGCTGCTTACATTTCAATACCCGTTTCATCAGTTCATCTACCGAAAATACCAAAACCGTGGTGGAACCATGCTTGTAAGATGGCTTATAAGAAACAGAGGAAGGCTTGGAATACCTTTCGTAGGTACCCTTGCGAATCCAACCTCATCTGTTTCAAACGTGCTAGAGCAGAAGCACGTATTATCCGCCGACGGAGCCAGAGGGATTCTTGGCAAAGATATGTATCTACTATTACTTCTTCAACATCTTCTAAAAGGGTCTGGAACAAGGTCAATAAGATCAAAGGCCGATATCCCAATTACTCCATCTCCATCTTGGAGAGTGACCAGGGAATTGTTTCAGACCCAAAAGACATAGCTGACACTCTTGGCGATGCTTTTGCTAAGGTGTCTAGTAATAGTAATTATAAAGAACCCTTTGCCACGTATAAGCTTCGAGCTGAGAGGAAGAAATTGGTATTTACCTCCAATGCTGTGGAAGATTATAATTCTCCTTTCACACTGGCCGAGTTGATGAAAGCCCTATCTGGAACTCACAACTCCGCATCTGGGCCAGATAAATTACACTACAGCATGTTTAAACATCTGCATGCCCTTCAGCTCAAGCTTATACTAAAGTTATTTAATCGCATTTGGTGTGAAAATAAGTTTCCATCTGCCTGGCAAAGGGCTCTTATTATTCCAATTGTAAAACCTGGGAAAGATCCTAAGAATCCCTCTAGTTACCGCCCCATCGCATTAACGAGTTGCTTCTGCAAGCTTTTAGAGAAGATGGTCAATTCTCGTTTGCTTTTTATTTTAGAAAAGAATAACTATCTTTCTCGATTTCAAAGTGGATTTCGTCGTGGACGCAGCACAGTGGATAACCTTCTCCTCTTAGAAACATCTGTTAGAGAGGCTTTTGTCAAGAGGAACCATCTGGTATCTGTTTTTTTCGACATGGAGAAAGCCTATGATCGTACTTGGAGGTATGGTATCCTCAGAGACCTGTATAATTTAGGTCTCCGGGGAAATTTGCCACTTTTCATTGAACATTTCCTTTCACGAAGGTTTTTCCAAGTACGTATCAACTCTATCCTTTCGGAAGAGTTTAATCAAGAGCAAGGTGTTCCCCAAGGAAGTGTGTTGAGTTGCGCCTTATTCATCATTAAAGTCAACGACATCATGACCTGCTTACCACCTGCAGTGTCCGGTACTTTATTTGTCGACGACTTTCAGATGATGTGCGCCTCAACAAGCATGTCTCTCATTGAGAGACAGCTCCAACTTGCAATCAGGAGAGTAACAGATTGGGCCAACAACAACGGGTTTACTTTCTCGGCAGAAAAAACCGTGGCAATGCACTTTTGCAGGAAACGTGAGCTTCATCACGATCCGGAAATCTACTTAAATAGGGTTCTGATCCCCATTGTCCTGGAAACTAAGTTTCTGGGCGTTATTTTTGATTCCAAGCTCACTTTCCTGCCTCACATAAAACAACTAAAGACCAAATGCCAAAAAATCTTGACTCTCCTGAAAGTCTTGTCTAACACTTCCTGGGGAGCGGACACCGCCTCCATGCTGAGGATATACAGATGCCTTGTCCGTTCCAAACTTGACTATGGTTCGGTGGTGTATGGATCAGCCAGACCATCGGCCTTGAAACTCCTTGATCCTGTTCACCATTCTGGTCTCAGGATTGCATCAGGGGTATTTCCAACATCACCGATACCAAGTTTATATGTGCTGTGTCTCGAACCTTCTTTGAAATTGAGAAGAGATAAACTTGTTTTAAAAATGTTTTTTAAAATTAAATGTAACTCTCATCACCCGCTTTTAGATCACATTCTTAATCCTTCATTCATACGTCTTTTTGACGCCCGCAAATCATGTATTTCAACATTCGCATTGAGGGTTAAATTTCTTCTTTCTTTTTATAGCATTGAAAATCCGAAAATTCATCTTATCTCTTTCACCCTCCCTCCATGGCATCATCCGGAAATCACTGTTTTAAATATCTTTAGCAATTTTATAAAATCAGAAACGCCAGATGCTGTTTTTTCTTCTCTCTTTCATCACCATCGAAGTACCTTCTCGCATTTCCATCCTTTTTACACAGATGGGTCGAAAAGCCAAGGGCACGTAGGATCAGCCGCTATTCACGATAGTATCATCTTATCAAAAGAACTGCACCCATGCAGTTCTGTGTTTACGGCTGAATCCGAAGCCATCCTCCTGGCTTTACAATTTATTTTAAAACAAAATCACCTTCAGTGGATTATTTACACTGATTCTAGAAGCTGTCTAGATGCGTTGAATAGTCCACTGAACCAGTCCCATCCTCTCATTTTGAAGATTTTATTTATTCACTCAACACTTTTAACCAGAAATTTTAAAGTTCTCTTCTGTTGGGTCCCAGGTCATGTAGGGATCATGGGAAACGAGCGTGCAGATGAAGTTGCTCGATCTGCAATGGGGCCAAGGAGCACTTGGCTTTGCCCTGATGATGCCATCAAAGTTTGTATAAATGCTCTGTCTCTCTCATGGCAGGCCATGTGGGATGCAGAGCTCACTAATAAGATGCGCTCATTTCAGCCCTCAATTTCTGGGTTTGCTCCAACCCAGTTACCTCGAAAAAGGGAAGTGCTCCTGTCACGTCTCAGAATCGGCCACACTCGTTTCACCCATATTCATCTTCTGCTGGCAGAAGGTGCCCCTACATGTAGTTCCTGTGGTGTTGTTTTTACTGTCTTTCATATTTTATCAGAATGTCCAGTTTTTAACTCCATCCGAATGCAATTTTTTAATTCCAATCATCCATCTCTTTCATTACTTTTAAAACCACCTCATGCGAATCTTTTTAGCTTTTTAATAAAAATCTCATTTTATCTCCTTATTTAAGGTGGTTTTTTTTGGTATTTACATTAAATATTCTTTTAGCATGTGAGTCTTGTGTGTTTAAAAATGAGTTTTTTGTACTTCCTTATGTTTAAATGTTAATTAATCTTTAAAAGTTTTTTACTCCGATGGCGCAGTTTGGCCCTTGAGTTGCCCTTACGCCAAATAAATTCTAAACCCAACCAACCAACCAACTAACACGGGACACTCGGAACCCGCAACCTCGTGGTCTAGAAGCTAGCACGCTAACCACCATACCGTTTGGTCGGCCTTTGTTGGAAGTTCATCAAAGTTAAATATGGTATTCTATTGACCACACGCATATAAGCTTACTCACCTTTCTTAAATTGTGCGCCGACCAAACGGTATAGTGGTTAGCGTGCTAGCTTCTAGACCCTCGAGGTTGCGGGTTCCGAGTCCCGTGTTAGGCATGGGTGTTTGTAAATGTACGTTGGCTTGTCTAATGACGAATGTTTCGGCGCATTGTAGCCCTCGTGTTGCTGACGGCGCCAGATAATCTGAAAACAACCAACCAACTTAAATTGCGGTTTTCTCTTTTGACATTATGACCATTATCACAACTTCCCAAACATGTTGGATTATTTTATTTTATTATTATTATTATTTACAATTTTTAAACGAACAACACAACGCACAATTTTAAACAAGCTATTTATCAGAAACTTATACTTTAAGTTACTACAAGAGTTACCTTGATCACTCACTCACTAACTTACCTTGTACCGCTGTAGTGAAAGATTTTAACCGATCATTGTTGAAACCACATTTTAATCAAAATAAATAAAATGTACTTCGATGTGAGCGCGTAAATTCATGTTCATTTTTAATAAATATATTTTGAAACATATAGTTTGCCGTATGTTTTACTCTTAAGAATATTTTTATTACCTAAAATTAGATGCGAACTCCAAGCACACTCTGACAAGAGAATCTGCGCTGTGTTCATGAATAGGAAGTGAATCGATTTGATTGATGGTAACTCGCTCAAATCTTTTATAGCGCCGAATTTGTTGTCAGTGAAAATCCAAATGATGCACACAATTTACCTGCTGAATGCACAACACCCAATGTAGATTCTCAATAGGTTCTTCATTAAAAACAATTTTTTTTTTGTCAAATATTTTTTTTTTATCATTTCATATATATTACAAATAATTTTCATTTGTCAGACGAAACGGTCGTTTCGCCGCCAACCTTAAAAAGGCAGAAACCCGACAGTAAGTATCTATTCTCTGCACAACTTCCAGCGAAAAAGCCGAAATTGACTATTTTTTAGCACGCTTACGAAACTTCACATAATTATACAAAAAATACCATAGATTCGTCTCGGTGATATCTTTCAAAGAAAAAAAAATTGAGTACCTAGGATAAAAGACAACGAAGAAAAAAAATATTGAAATTTCCAAAACGGAAATAAAAAACGAGTTCTAGCCCGATTTTGATGTAAAAATTTAGACAAACGTCCAGCCCTAACTAAGTTATAGATCTTCAAACGGATTGAATTATAGGATGGGGAATGTTTCAACTTAAAATCCTACGCTGGTTTGAACTTCATTAAATAATTCTTTCTATTTTTAAATAATTTAAAACCACTTTTTTTCATTTCATAATTTTTCGACAGATAAAGGCGATTAGCTTGTAATTGAGGTCCAGATATATATGCCAAAAGATGCCAAACAGGTTTGCTATCATTTCGAAGTTAGTTTTTCCGACATGTTAGGCTTAAGTGAGAATTAACGTAATGTAAAAGTATAGGCAGAACGAATTGGACTATAACTATATGACTTATAACATCTTTAAAATTGAAATAATTTAATTTTTGAAGAGACATAATTAAAGAAAAATATTTGTTCTTCAAGTTGCATGGTGTTATTTGAACTGTATGACAATTTAGAGAGAGTTAACTTTCAAAAACATTTTAATTTCGGGAAATCTCCATTGAAAAATGAAAACAATCACATTTTGTTGCAAGATACTATGGGCTGAATACAAAGTATAAATGTGGAGGTTATGCGAGATGACGTCACAGTCAATTCATTACAGAGGACTAAATGAACCACGCATTGCGATTGGCTAATGGAATTTGCAAAAATGCCATTCATTTTTAAAGATGCGTTGATTTTGCTTACTTTCCGTTGTAAAATGAAATCGTAGAATCAAATATCATCAAAACTGTAGTGAATTTTAAAATTGTTGTTAAGAAAATATTTAAAATTTTGTCAAATATCAATGGGTGAACCAAAATAGTGCTTGATATAATAAAAATAATTTATACCGCAATATTTCGGCTTTAAAAAACTTGTAATATTTATTTGTAGCAATTTATTAGAATAAATTTTCAGTAGGATGTATGTTAAAGGTGCCGGATTTGATTCCTGGGTTAGGTGTGGATGTTCGTTGTGATTCGGAATCCAAGTTAAGCTGTGGGTCCCGGACTGATTAGTCGTTATTTATGCAGTAAAATAGGTCGTTGTGCGTACAAACTAACCAATCGAGCTGAAACTTGGCAGACAGGCTCCTTGTCGATGGCAACGTATTCCTTTAAGTTTTGGGAGTTGAGTTGCCGTACACAAGTTTCTATTACTCGTTCGAGGTTGATTTTGATGGTTACTGCCGTCCGCATTCAAACAACTTGTCAATTTTCAAGTAGACTTTGGCATGTAAGATATCACTAAACTCAACTTGAAAAATTATGAATATTCATGGTACCAGGTGTACCATAGGTGGTATTACTTCTGGTTTATCAATTTTGAAGATAAATATGGCATGTTGGGCGTCGTTGGGCTTGTCTTGATAAATTATGAATGTTTAAGGTACCAGGTATAGCATAGGTAGTACCACTTTCGGTTTATCAATTTCCAAGATAAATATGGCATGTTGGACTTTTGTTTTGATGAATTATGAATGTTTAAAGTACCAGGTATGCTATTGGTACCACTTCCGGTTTATCAATTTTAAAGATAATTATTGCATGTAAGGTATCGTCGAACTCAGTTTGAAGAATTATGAATATCCCTGGTTCCAGGTGTACCATAGGTGATAAATAGAAAAACAATGGAACGGACATATTCGAAAAATAGATTCCAGTATTTAAATAAAAAGTTCTGATATCCCCCAAAAAAACACTTTTGAAAAGTAGAAGAACCACCAACCTCAAAAAAAAAAAAAAAAAAAAAAAAACTTTCTTGCAATAAAAAAATCATAAACATGATGAACATTTTCAGCCACAAACACAGTGATATAAAAAATGGCCAACCTCTGATTACAACTCTCGGTTGTGACTCGCTTAAGAATGTATGCTTACTTAGTTTATTTTTAAAATTTAAGTTCCTCTCCCATACAAATTTACGCTGCTTGAGGTTGGCGCCCGTCTTAATTACTAACTTTTAAAACCCCCCACACAATAAAAACTTTCCAAAATGTATGTATCAACCAAACAAAAGCTTACCACAAGCACTTCAGTTTCCTACTTAAAAAATTCTTAATAAGGATTCAAATGCAAGCGTTTGAGCACAGTTTCTCTATACTATTTTGAAAATTACATGAACATGAAGATTTACATTACTTTGTATTTCCTACCCATCCAAATGAAATCGTAAACTCGAATATTCGTGCAAACAGCCATAAATTAGTTTAAACGCAAGCATTGTTAGTATTCCTATGACGGGCGCCAACCTCAAGCAACGTTAAGTTTTATGGGAGCGGAAATTAAATTTTAAAAATAAACTAAGTAAGCATACATTCTTAAGCGAGTCACAACCGAGAGTTGTAATCAGAGGTTGGCCATTTTTTATATCACTGTATTTGTGGCTGAAAATGTTCATCATGTTTATGATTTTTTTATTGTAAGAAAGTTTTTGTGTTTTTGAGGTTGGTGGTTCTTCTACTTTTCCAAAGTGTTTTTTTTTGGGGGATACAATATTAAAAGTAAACTGAATTTGTAATAAATATTTCGTGTATATTAAATTACATTGCTCGTTCTATTAACCATTTATAAATCCTTTATATACATTTTAAGTATCAAAATCATTTCTATGAGCAAAATGTGCGGCAAACTTACGTTTCAAAATTTATTTATTACAAATGAACATCACACTCACATCCACATCCAAATATCTTAAAAATTGTTTTAATCAAACTTACTTACTTAACAGTCCTAAAATTTGATAGAATGCATTGTCATCGACATCGAATCTATCTGCCAAGTTTCAGCCCTATTGTATGACGGCAAGGAAGTTAATTAGGCTTCAGCAGATTTACCTCCCATCGATACACTTACAAAATAATGTTAATATAAAAGATTTAAAAAGAGATCTCATAAGAGGGCCTGAGCAGCAAAGGGGTTCAAGTGACTTTTCTTAACTTTTGAGAAAATACTCTTTAACCTCTTCACCCCTGAAGATTAACAAAATGATTTAAAAAATATTTTACTGTTTTATTGAGTTATTTTGCTGTCAAGGAATATGAAAAAAATAAATTTGCATTTATAAGTTTATTAGGGGGCCTAAAATTTTAGGTACACGTATGTGGACCCTAGTTTTTTATTACACAAAATAACAAGAATATTGCAATTGATAAAATGCTTGTAAAAGAAGTATTAACATGTTTAATTAAACTTTATTATTAAACACTTTATTTTTTAAGTAATTGAGAACATTTTCATTACTTTTACTTTGAATGGAACTTTTCAAAGGAATTATTTTTCTGCACACGTAAGTAAATTTGCACTTGATGCACATTACTCTCGTTCTAGATATGCACCCCACCAGACGACATTTGTATGCATTTTTGTCGTCCATGTACCTGGGTAGTTGACCTATATTATCGAATTGTACATCCTTTGGAGACAACTTTTGAACAACTTTTCGTTGCTTTAAGGGCACGGGAAATTCTTCTTTAGAGGAGTTAGACAGTTGGAGTGGACTTCCTCTGCGAGAACTCCCAGATAAATTTCCTTCATACTTCAATAAAGATGAAGCGATAATCGTTCTATGCTCCATAAGGGACATGTATTTATTTTATGTCATTGCTTTTGTGAAAGCGCACATAATAAATCCAGCAATTAGATATTGCTAGATCCACAAAATGTGTAAACATATGCACAGTCCATTTCTTTGTTCTTACAGCACAACGATAGTATGCTAAATATCGATCACAGAGATCAGTACCCCCCATCGAAATATTAGGCATTCGAATTACAGCAGTCTGTGGAATGCTAAATTTTTCTTTTCTCCTCTTTAGACAAATCACTCTTTTGTAATAATGCCTGAATCTCATCTGGAGTCCATAAGCCTACAAAAAATAATTTCGTATAATATTTTAAAATTATACTTAGTCTCTACTATATTGTATACTCAAAATTATGATTTTGTATTAAGTTAATTTTAAACAAAACAAACACTAAATCTACTTCTGCACTTAAAACATAACTAAGTAACTATTTTATTTTGTTTGTTAAAAAGTTCTATAATTTAAAAATATAAATTCCAGAATGTTTTAAACAACTTTAAATTAAATAATAAAGTAGTAGACAAACACTTTACATACACACTGTGTACTTACACCATAATATCTCAGCTTACTAATATTTTGCTTTTGTTAAATTGTTCCAAATTTTAAGTGTATTATGTTCTAATATAATTTTAGGACAAATTAATTGAGTAAAAACAAACAGTTAACATGCTTATGCAATTAAACAATAATATTATATTATTAAACAATAATTATTTACTAATTTTAACAATAATTACTTATTAACACATTTTCATCATATTACAATAAATTCAGCCTAATGGACGAAGGTACACAAATGTGTACCCAATTATAAATCTTGACCCAACTTTTCAATGAAACATTTTTACAAACAAAACTATTCTAAGTAGATGTTGAAAGATTAACTTAATTAGAAATAATTTTATTGGATCTATAAATAATATTTAAAATACTGAAAATTACTTACGTTTTCGACTTCGCTGAGATATAGCCATTTTCAGAAAATCACTTTTGTAAACAAATATTTCTGGAGGAAAATTAAGCCTTTGCTGCCTTCTATGATATTCATTACGAAGCTCAGACATCCCCAAATGGAAAGGTGAGGTTGATATTACAAATTTTTCCACCATTAAATTTTACAAACATTACGAGGTCCACATATGTGGACTTACGGAGTGAAGAGGTTAAAGTTTTTTTTTTTATTTACATTAAATTTGTATGAAAATTATGTTGTTCAAATAACCTCTGAAATGAAGATATCACTAGTTTTCATAGAATTAAATATATATAAGAAACTTAAAAGCGTATTTTCTTGATAGTTAAGAAAAGTCACTTAGACCCCCTTCGCTTCTCAATCCCTCACGTATAAAAAAAAACCACCATACAAAAGTAATATATCAGATATAATTAGATTACGCTATTTACATGAACACTCTTTACAGAAACAGCATCCAATGACTGATGTGAGTATTCCCTGATAAATTTGCAGCTGCACGTGATTGATCACTGAACCGTTGCGCGGAAGAGGATTTGATTAATCTTTGGTCCCCTTCAGCTTGGGGATTCGCTTCGTCATTGTTCAGTTTGTCTGGCCCATAGATATCGCTAATTAGAGCTGCCCCCGGAAGATAGACGAGTTAGGGGTTTTCATTTGTTTAACCCTTGGTGCCAGTTTGCGCGGGTAACAAATCGGTCTTGCAGATTGAATACCATCTGTAAAGTGAGAGACGTAATTCACTGGAAATGCCGTAAACGTCCGTCTCTATTTGGAATATATATATTCGTTAGAGACTTTTTTTTACATTACACACAAATTGTGGCATGGAAGTGTGTGTTTGATGCTTATTTGGTGCTTTGTCTGGCTTACTTTAATTTTCGATTCCATAATGATTCGTATTAAATTAATTTGTAACCTATAAATCGTGTATTAGAGTCAAATGTTCTATAATGATTCGTTAATTTAAAGACAAACGTATAACAGGTTAGATGAAATTTATTCCGCTAGAATACATTTCTTGAATCTAGATCAAAGTGAATGACGTCGTGTGTGTGTGTGTGTGTGTGTGTGTGTGTGTGTGTGTATTGGGACATCATTGACGCCATAGTCAGTTTGTAGAGAATTCTTTAACAAAATCCTTAAAGTGAGAGAAATAATTTTCTGAAAAGACAGAAACGTGCGTCCCAGTAAGGATATTCTATTTGGGTTTGTTGGTTGTTTAAGTGATTTTTTTATGGCACAAGAGCCAATGTTAGTTATGCTGCACCAAACATTTGTTTTTTTGCGAATCAAAAACTTAAAGTATTTAAAAAAAAAAAAAAAAAAAAAAAAAAAAAAAACTGAAGTTTAACAAATCATTCATAAAATTTTTGTAAAACCACTATCCTTCAGAAATAAAAACAAATTCGTGTGGGGATCATTGCCAAGCAAGTCTCCCAATGTAAAATTAGTCGTACCAAATCGGCATTGTCTTGAATGTTTAAAATTGGGACGAATCCACATAGTATGATTCACAGTTAAAATACGCGTGCTACCTTCTAGACCGCGAGGTTGCGGGTTCCGAGTCCCTTGTTAGGCAAGGGTGTTTGTAAATGTATGTTGGCTTCTCTAATGACGAATGTTTCGGGGCGCATTATAGCCCTCGTGTTGATGACGGTGCCAGATAATCTGAAAACAACCAACCACAGTTAAATTACAACCCAACCACCCATTCACTTTAGGAATTCCTTACTCCATTCACGAATAGAGTCATTTATTGCGATTTCAATGTTCAAATAGCATGGCATAAGGAAAAAACTATTTTGAACTATTTTTTTCTTTTTCTTATGTAATTCCAATGCTCTTTTCTTCTCTTACTTTCAGACTAAATTTTAGATCATTCTGACAAATACTAATTTTGCAGTATTTTGACAATTGAACTTCCATTACAACTACCTTGTACTTGAAATATTGCTTTTGATATAGAAAATATTATTTTACAGAAAACTAGGGATGTGGAACATCGCACAACTTTCGATTACACTACAATACAGGCACGGATTAGTGTCATTTACCGTTTTTATATATTCATCTTTCATTTAGAAAAAATGGCCAGTTTGGTGATAATTCTTCAAGAGTCTTTTTTTTTTTTTTTTTTAAAGAATAGTGATTTTAACGATATACTTTTCGATAATCCTTGTATTATCCTTTAATATAAGTGAAACTGATGAGAGAAGAAAGAAAGATCATTAATGAGGTATGCTCAAGGAAAGAGATCTCTGTGTTGAGGGCATTCATTTTTCAACTTTTTACGCCATTAAAGCATTTTTACAGGAATTTTGGAGGTAGGGATATTTAGAACACCTTCAGAGGCATTACCACAACGATTTTTAACAAGATTTTCAGGGTCCTTTTTGGGGACATGAAAAACTTCGTTTAAACTATTTTTTAGTTCTTTAGAAACAATACAAAAATTTCGATTATATATATATATATATATATATATATATATATATATATATATATATATTTATAAGCGTTTATATATAAGCGTTTTCTTGCGCATGAGCAGTGCAATCGGCGCCATTCTGAAGTTAGTGGTTCTCGTGGAAAATCGCATTAAAACGTAGCTCTTAAATTCCTGTTAAAGTGGAAATGGAACAAAGAATTAACATTAAATTTTGCTTCAAATTGGGCAAGACAGCTGCGGAAACCTACGAAATGTTAAAAATAGTTTACGGCGAGGAAGCATTATCCCGCTCAAGAACTTTTGAATGGTTTAAACGCTTTCGGGACGTGCGCGAAAGCGTCGAAGATGATTCACACACAGGTCGGCTGCAGTCCGTACGCACGCCGGAAGCAATTGAAAAAGTTCGCGATATGGTGAAATGTGATCATCGATTGACTATTCGAGTACTCGCCAATGAATTGAACATGGACAAAGAGACGTTTCGGCGAATTTTGACGCAAGACCTAGGCAAACGCAAGATTTATTCCAGATTCGTTCCTCACCATTTAATGGACGAACAAAAGCAATTGAGACTGGACGCATGTGGCGAACTTATCGACAACGCTGATACTCACCCTGCGTACCTGGATAGGATACCCAATTTGAAGCAAAATTTAATTTTAATTCTTTGCTGAATTTTCACTTCGACAACAGGAATTTAAGAGCTACGTTTTAATGCGCCTTTCCTCGAGAACCACTTACTTCAGAATGGCGACGATTGCACTGCACATGCGCAAGAAAACGCTCTTCATTATGCAATCATTAGCGCCATCTTCTGGCTTTTCGTTCTCCTACAGTTACGTCAGTCCTGGAAATTAATAGCCGGACCATCTATATATATATACGGATCCTGAAATAGCAAATATTACAATAGCCATCCTTCTTGCAGGCAACATCCCACTTCTGGCGGGGTGCGGTGCAGCTGGCGGTGTCCTACTCCTCAGCCTTCTGATTGGCTTCTGCCTTTACCGACGTCATTCCGCCCCTTCCTCACCCCACTCTCCCAACATGCAGCTGCGACAGCTGGAGCACAGCCCCTCCTTTTCGGGGCACTTCTACTACCCCTCCAACGACAACGGCTGCAGCGTCCACCCATCTGGAGCCAGCTACGAGATACTGCACGCAAAGCCCATGGCAAGGTGAGACAATATTCGAAGTTCTGTTTAATGTTTCCACCACAGAAGCTTTTTATGTTGAGAATGGACTGGCAAAAGGGTTCCATTATTCATTTGAGGAGAGATTTGTTTAATTTATAGCTTCAACATTTAAAATTTTGCGGGTGATTTAGAATTATACCATGCCTGTTTAACCCTTTAAATCCCATGGAGTCAGCGTTGTGGGTTTCACAAAACCCCGATGACTTTCCATTCATGAAAACTGGAAATGAACTCGCCCGACTCGTTCTCCTGTCTGCCACTCCTGGGATTGCTGTGGGGGGTCATTGTCGACCATTAAAAGATCATTACTATATGTCTACAACCTGCAATAGGGGTGTGCGTTGGGTCATCTGCTTGATATGTCAGAGAATTTAGTTGGCGTCTTATCAATGAAACAAACGCCACCGTTAAGTACATGACAAGATTCGCATAAAAGAAAAGTCCCTGACTATCTTACTCCATGTCCAAAGGGTGGGGCAGTTTGACATTGAGTACTTTAAATCCATTTCTCCCCTCTACATGCCCCACAATAGCCTATTGTTGAGGACCGTCACGCTTTAAACAACTAAAGGCAGGGCAGTTCCCCTCACTTGGAAATATACGTTTACCCCTGCAACCGCCCGAAAGGCGGTTAGCTGGGAAATTCTCTACAAGGTGGTATAGGGCGGGTTGGGATTTAAAGTGTTAAAACGCATTATAATAAAAGACATACATAACGTATTTAAATTGATGGACATGTGTGTGTGGCTGTAGGGTATATTACACAATGTGGTTGATTAAGTCTATTAGTTGTGGATGTTGTAATTAAGGGGACTTGGTTACTAGAGGTCGGCGATATATCGATACGACAATATTTTTATCGATATTTTTACAAAAATATCGATACTAAAAATATCGATACAAGTCACCGATATATCGATATTTTCAAACTTTTTAAATTTTTTGATAATGGTTTTGCAGTTCCATGTGTTTTTTCGATTTTTCTTTATTCCCTTTTCAAAAACTTCAAAACTAAAGTTTGGACTTGGTTGAGAGACAATTAAAATGGCACCCTAACCAAAAAGAAAACATTATGTAATGGAAAGATAAGATAATTTATTAGTAGTCATTAACATAGCGCCGTTTCTGTTGCCAGCGTGTGCCTAGAATTTGCATATAATTTTAAATATTAAAAACATCTCTATCAGCAAAATATGCGATTAACTACTTTTCAAAATTTCTTCTTTAAAAATAGATGTGAATTTATACAAAGACATCCAAATGTATTTTATTTATTCTGATTGATAATATAATGTATTAATTAAAACAATTTTTATAAATTTATTAAAACAATTTGTATAATTTATTTATTAAAAAAAAAATTGTAATTTATTTATTAAAACAATTTTTTTAAATTTATTTATTAAAACAATTTTGTCATGAATTCATGAAAAGTAGAAATTTGCTCCGAAAAACTTCGTTTCTGGCAAAATTGCAAATCAAATAATAAAAAAAAGTCAAGTATCGATGTATATAGATATTTTATCGATATTTTTTTCTATGCAACGATATAGTATCGATATTTATTTTGATCGATATTTCCGACCTCTACTTGGTACCCCTTGTTTTCACAAAAAATAATAAAAACATAAATTTTCTATTTTTTTGCGTGTTTATATAATCTTTAAAACATTCTCCTTAATCTGGAAGTTTTTGAGCTGATCCGATAGTTGTGTGGAAGAGGTTAATTATGAGGGCCATCCTTCATGTGGCTTATACCTGATATCTGACTCCAATAAGAAATGTCCAATACGTTATCCACAATGATTCAGCTGTATAAAAATTATTACAACCGCATAATTAGTCGTGAAACTCATCGCCATTGGCCTACTCTTCACCTCTCACCTCATAGAGACTGACGTCAGAGGCGTGCCTGTCTGCAAATGGCTGAGTTAGAAGTACGCCTCCATGTGATTGGCCGAGAGAAGATGATCGCTACAGTTGCAATTGCAGATAAACTATATTTTTATGGAGAATTTAGCATTGCTGCGTTCCTTCGATATTGCGGACGCATTTTTCGTGATTTTTGAAATTTCCACCTTACTCGAAATGCTAAAACTTCAGCAAATATTAATGAAATGACTTGAAAACTTTTTTTTTATGTCATTATTAGCGTCTATTTGACAAAAATAGGCATGGATTTTTGGATAAAATAAAAACTTTTTAAAAAAAAATTAAATGTCGAAAAGCACCTGTTTTTTACGTTTTTTTTTTTTTTTTTTACATATTAGGTACAGTAATTATCGTTTTTATCGAAAACTGTTTTACTTATTCTAAATCCGATGCCTAAAAAGCTACAGTATATTACTAGGAGCATTTTTTATAAAAAAAAAAATCAGGAAAAAATATTGAAAAATAAAATGGAGATAGAATTTAAAATTTGATAAAAAAAAACTTTAAATTTTGAAAATTTAGGGGCCCTATGCGAATTTTTTTTTAAATAAAATTTAGTTTTTACTTAGTAATACTTTCAAATATGCAAAAATTATAATTTTAAAGGCTTAAATAAAAAAAAAAAGTTTAAAGGGTAACAAGTATTTTTAAAACCCATTCTAATAAAGACATCTACATTACGTATTTAAATTGAAGGACATGTATATGTGGCTGTAGGATATATTACACAATGTGGTTGATCAAGGGCCGCGTAGCCCAGTCGGGAGAGTATCGTTCTCGCAACTAGAAGGTTGCGAGCCCTGAGGTTGCGAGTTCGGGCCTGGGACCGACTAAAGACTGCGGTGTTCGCTAATGGTGACTGGAGCACGTTAAATCACGATGTGGTCGAAAAGTCCTCCAAGTTCCCATACAAATCAATATCTCTAGGGGTGGCAAAGACAAGTCTTCTGCTGGAATCTTCTGCTTGGTATTGCCTCTAAATTAAGAAGTTCCACATACGGTCGGTAGTGCTGCCATCTACCGGATAGCTACCGAAAGAGGTAGAAATGAACTCTTCGGTGGCTATAGGTAGACTTGCGCACTCCCACTCGCGAGTGTGCGCTTACATCTTGTGCAGTACTGCCCACCACCGATCTGTATGGGATATGGGGTTGGTACAAAATGCTTAAGCAGAAGTGCCTTAGTCCCCATAGTCCTTGATAAGAAGAAGAAGATGTGGTTGATCAAGTCTGTGAGTTGTGTATGTTGTAATTAAAGAAATATTCATACAAGCATCGATGTCATTTTCTTGTCCCCAACATCAAAATAATAATTAAAAAAGAAAAACATTAATTAATATTATTTTGTATTTTTAGGGTCGAGAAAAGAGCCTTACGATGAGAAGAAAGTTCTACTCGTATGAGGTTTATAAGGTATTATGGGATCACTCAACTCTTCTTCTGAAGAATATTGGACGGAAAGAAACGGCTTCGAGACGCAAGAGATTTAGGTTCAACGGAAAAACTCTATCGACATCTAGAGAAGATCTTTTAGGGAATCTTCCGGGTATCAATGCAATCGTTTCTGGAAGATTTCTCTTTTAACTAAAAGTCGAAATTTTTATAGGAAGATACTGTTATTTAATAAGGCACTTGTAAATTAACTTGTATAGGAATCTGGTGACAAAACATCTAATTTCCTGTAATGCACAATTTTTAAAAAAAAAAGCTTAGAATGCATTTTTTAAACATAAATTCCAAGTACCATCTTTGAATCATACTGTAAAAAAAAAAAATATTTCTAAATAAAACTTATAATATCATTTTCACAAAAATCAGAATTGAACGAGGTGTTTTAAAGACGAACCAGGCTTGATTTTTAACTTGAATCAACAGTCATGACCATGTACAGATGTGCATATATTTTAGTTTGATTCAGATGCAAGGACCTTATGAAACTAAGTCACTACAGTGGCGCTCGTTCGCCACTGTAAAGACTCCAGAGCTAGCCACTGCTGCGGCTCATTATAATAAGCTCTATAAGATTGCGTGTATCAATTAAGGTCTAAGCGCTACAAGCGACAGATGCAACCTCTAACCACAGCTACGGCCCAGTATAATAAGCTCCATATTATTACAAAAGAGAACAAACTTTTTCGTCTGGCCAATCCACTGCATTTTGATTTAAAATGAGAAAAAGCGCAAACGATTTCTGATCTCTGCCTCGGAAAACTTGTATCTTTTAAAAGTAAGCCGAATTGGCGACATCAGTTACGTCATCAGTAACGTAATGTTTAATGCCGATTTGGCTCATTTGTGAAAGATGCAAGTAAGCACATCGCCACACATCCGAAACGTCTGCAACCTTCTTAATTGAAAAATTAAAGAGTGAGGGCTACCAAATAAAATAAATGCTCATTATTTGGCAAGTTATGGCGCATTTGGCAATTGGATTTAGTTCAACTTATTAAAAGTCGATTTTTGACCAGTTTCGGCCATTTTTGCCACGGCAGACCAGTGGATTCGTAATCTACTCACTTTTCTCCAATTTCTATATAAAAAAATTCAGAATGATGTTCGATGGGATCCAAAAATTGAAGTCGACTCTCAGTCTATTAGTTAATTTGTAAAAAAAAAGGACGTTCCATATCTGCCGCCGAAAGTCGCCAATTATTTTCTTCTCGACTTATTATGGCGCCATCGCATGATATTCTTAGCTTTTATGCGTAGTTTTGGGATGAATCTTGACATAAAGAAGCTATGGCAGCTTCTTAATATTGTTCTTATTGTGGCTAATTCAATTATTTTCTGATCAATTACATGATTGTGTTATGTCTTCAGTATGGAACGAACAGGATTATATAAACTGTAAATCAAGTAATTATCAGAAAATTCTACTCGTCAATGCATTTAATGAATTAATAAAATTCATTAACAGTGTTGATGTAGAAGAAAACAATTAAATTATTTTACATGAAAACAAAATTGACAAAAGAAGTTTTAAGTAACTTTTTTTACTATTTAGTAATTTAACAGAATGTTCTCGACAGAATAAAAGGTAGAACTTGTATATAATTGGACAGAAGGGTAACGAGCAATATTTGCAAGAAGATCTTTAATCATTAGAATTCATACTACAGCAAGATTAGAAAGTAGATATTGCAGAACAATTACAAATTTTATCAATGCAAACAAAACTCAAAAACACTCTGGTGACAAAACATATTTACATATCTACGTACAAACATTATTCAACTATCTTTGCATTCTAGAAAAAAAAAAAAAACAAGCTTTTTTTTTTTATGTTACTTATATTTGGATCTCGCCACAAGGGAACTTGGGGGTAGCTCATAACGAGAACTAAAAGAGTTTGATTGTTTAAACTTTATTATAACATAAAGTTTTTGAATTTTTTTTCTTGTTGTAAAAATGACAAAATTCATTCTGTATTGAATTTATTGAGTGTTTGTCCATGACGTCTTTCCCACTCGAAAGGAATGTGACGTCACATGGCGAACTTTTTGTTGGCTGTTGACTTCGCTAACTGCTGGATTGATCGACGACATTATTCTTTGAATTTAAGTTATTGTTTGAATTTAAAAAAGTTTGAAACACCTTCTCAACAATATAATGTGAATAAGAGATATTTTATAAGGTTTTTTTTACGCACTTTTACAAAATACAAAGTTCAATTTTCCAGACCTTAGTCCAGGATGTAAACAATTAGTATGAGTTATGTGGCAACAGGGAGAAATATCGCTGATTGCTTTTAAGTTATTAGAATATAGGGGAATTCTTATAAAAAAAAATTGAGAGGAATAAACTTGTTTTTATTCTTATGATGTTTTAATTACCGTTGACAGTGATATCACGATGTGTTTATGCATTCAATGAGAAATAATTTTCTATTTTCAATTAATGGTTAATTCAGATTTACAAAAAATTTTGGCAAACGGTCAAGAAAAAGTTCTGCAACGGTTAACGGAATAATAAGTACAGACATTACTTATTTCTTATAAAATATTTTATAATAGTGCACCAGGGCAGTCCACCTCTTGTCATCGAATTAGAGTCGATATTTTAAAACTCTCAATTTTGGTTAAACAACTATCACAACCTTCTTAATCTTGACTTAAATATTTTTATTCATTAGAAGAAACACAGAAGTAAAAAAAATAGATTGCAACAGATTTTAGCTCCGTGTTGAAAGTGATTGGTGTCTATATTACAGCTGAAAATATGCGTGGGTAATAACCCATCTTCAGTTCGTATGTGTAACCATATTACCAACCATATCCTGGTAAAATTCTAGTATACGTTACACACTTGGCGCGATTTTGAAAAATGTCGCCAACGCCGAAATGACGCATTTACGCTTGTTGCCAAACTGTTGCCAACGCCAAAATAACGTTTTTACGATTTTCGCCAAGAATTGTCGTGGGCAAAAACATAGAAAATAGTAAACTCAAAATGCAAATACCTAAACATACCATGAAAAAAAAAAAGCATATGAATCATCGCCAATGTTGCCAAATTCCCCGTGTAATGTATACTAGGAATAAGCCCATATCCTAACCAGCGTTGTCGGACGTAGTATTTTCAATACTACGTATACTGTTGTTTTTCCCACGCCTATATTTCGACGTAGTGCCTTTCTTGGTACTTCTTAAAGTACAAGAAGTCTAGTTTTTGAAGTACTAGTGATTTTTCAATAAGTAAAAATATTATTAAATATACTCAGCCCAAAATGCCCTTGTGAAAAATTATCTACCTAAGAAGTTTAAGTCCTGGCAACGCTGAATTCCTCACCGTCTTCGAGAAATAACAAATATTTGTTGGAAGGAACTGCGTTTGAACTTTGATGAAATATTTACTGAGACTTTTTTGAAGAAACGTCTGGGATATCCTATGTGTGTTCTTTAGAAAATAAAGTATTTTCATGGCTATTTCGGAGTACTTTTTTTTTTTTTGTATCACTTTTGTCTCTGTCCAATATGGAAGAAATTCGTTTGAAAAATTCTATTTCTATTATGCGTAATTAAAGATATTTCGTAATTAAAGATTCGTAAATATAATTCGTTTAGAAGTGAATTTAAGTGCGAAACTCGCACGACGTGTGTTCTGTGCTCGATCGGTGCTCGTTCTCGTGATTTTTATTTTGCAGGATTTCCATAATTTAAAGTTAAACCTCTAAAAACAGTTTATAAGTTAATTTTTTACTCTATACTAAACTTCAACTTAACTAGACATCACTTAGACGGTAGATCGTGACAGTGCTCATAGGTATTTAATCCATTTTGGCGGCGTGAAAGCATAATGTTCGCCAAACCACAACCCTGTAGAGAACAAAAGGCTATAAAGGTTTGGCGAGAATTATGTCTTCACTCCCGCCAAAATGGATTAAATACCAATGAGCACTGTCACGATCTACCGTCTAAGTGATGTCTAGTTAAGTTGAAGTTTAGTATAAAGAAAGTTACTTTCCCACACTCTTCGACATAAAGTGTAATTTTCGCAAAGATTTACGATTAAGAAAAGTTTAGTTTTTTTGCAAGTTGTTATAAAATATTTATGCAACTAGTTGCAAAATAATTGGTACTTTGCCAAATGAGTGCTTATTTGGGTTACCACGAGTCAAATAACTTACCGAGTTTAAGAAAGTATTTTCGTATGTATTACTTAAAATATATAATTTTTTTTATAATTTAGTAGAAAAAATATTTTTAATGCATGCATACACACACACATAGCTTTTTCTGTAGACGTTTGAACGAACGTCTACAGAAAAGTTGGTTTTGGAAATTTTAAACGTCCCGTTGATGAAATTCCAATTTCCCCTTCGCCGATCAAACGGTATAGTGGTTAGCGTGCTCGCTTCTAGACCGCGAGGTTGCGGGTTCCGAGTCCCGTGTTAGGCATGGGTGTTTGTAAATGTATGTTGGCTTGTCTAATGACGAATGTTTCGGCGCATTATAGCCCTCGTGTTGCTGACGGCGCCAGATTATCTGAATACAACCAACCAATTTCCCCGTCATTTTTCATTTTGTTTTATTATTATTATTACATACATACCTCATTCCTTGCGATAAAGTCACACAATCGCCACGATTTCCTATTAAAAAATTATAAATTTTCGCACGTTATTATACAAAAACTATTCTTCACTCATAAGGACACAGTCATATCTTACCTTCTATACTCAATTACACAAATTCCTCAACTCTCAGTTATGAATCAAGTTACAATTTAAATTCTCACTCTTATTTTCAATCGCATGACTTTACAAATGAAGAAATCCGAAAACACTAAACACCCCAATACTGAATCCGACCATCGTCGTTATTGCACAGGCTTGACACAGAGCACAAAATTATTGGTGATTTTCGTAAATGCCCGATAAGTTCAAGAAGTCAAAGTTCTATCACAATCATTAAATTACGGGGATCTTGAAGTCAGAACTATCAAAACTGTATAGTACTGGCAGGTCTAACTCGGGGACTACCAAATTTGTACAGTACCGGCAGGTGAATTTGCTAATTGCGGCTAGCTATTGAAGCTGACCAAACATGATGGAATATCATCTTCATATCGAACAAGTTGAATGGGTTAATCTCGCAAGACAATGCGCACTTTGCTTCATTGGTTGATTTGGTGAATTTTTATGGCACAGAGGCTATG
Organism: Linyphia triangularis; assembly: GCA_963978545.1. NCBI lineage: Eukaryota > Metazoa > Arthropoda > Arachnida > Araneae > Linyphiidae > Linyphia > Linyphia triangularis. The sequence goes on from OZ021728.1 coordinate 10,407,121, forward strand.
ATTGTCTAAGCTGCGTCAATAGAGTCAATGGACAATTTTCGCATTTTTTTAATTTTTTTTTTATTCAATTCTACATGTTTCGAAAAGGCCATAAACACAAAAATTTCTGCTCAATGCGCTATTTCTGTTTTTAATTTGCAACTAAAGTTCGCTTGTTAGTTTTGGAGGGGGAAAATGACTCATTCGGCTTGAAGAGAATGTGACGTCACTACATCGGAAACAACTTTTCTTAAAACACAGCAGCGGAAGCCATTTTTACAAGTTTCTCCCTAATCGCGCCAACTGGTACGCGATACGGCAACTGTCTACCAAACATACGCCAATAATTTGACAGAAACCTTACGATAACCATAGAAATATAAATATTTAAATAATATAATATATTAATTATTAAATTAGCTATTTAATTATAAAATTACCAATTAAAATAATTAATGGAATTACTTTATTATTAAAAATAATTATTTTATTGTAATTAATACTTGATTAATGATTATTCTTAAAATATGGACCGGCATTCTTCTAAAATCACCGGGCCGATATTTTTTCTCAGTACGCTTTTGCACCGGCTCACTTGTCCGCAATTGCAACCACAAAATTGGTCAAATTACTCTTCGAACCGCTCTCTTATCCGCATTACTTTCCAAAGATGGCCGCGATTTTTTCCTCCTCTCAAATATGAAAAATCACGGCTTTTCTTCAAATTCTGCGATCATTAATGCCACAAATGCCTATCTTGAGGAGTTAAGGAAATCTTATTTCTTTTCGAAGGTTTAAAAGAATTTAGAAAAGCTTTGGGTAAAGTGTATTGAGTTGAAAGGAGACTATATCAAGAAATAAAATTTGTGTTGGTGTATAGTATATTTCGTTATAGTATATTTTCATTTAAAAGTCACTGATTTTTCAAATAGCCTTCGTTGTGTACCTAACGAAAACCAAAATTTTTCTTATTCCTATCTTTAACAGTAGTTTTGGACGTCTTTTCATATCTTAAATCCTGAACCGTCTGGATCAAATTTCTGCCTATAACCTACTTCTTCGGAATAATTCCGTACTTTACTATTCTAACCAAATACACGAAAGAGGCACAAATTAAGTTCTCACTGTAGTGGTACTACAAACCAAACAAAAAGTGCGCTGAAATTTTTTTCCGAAAGCTATACCGCAAAGCATGCCTATTCTAAATCAAGTATATACATGGAAATATATAACTCATGACTATTGTTACAGTTTCACAGACAGCACAAGTAGCACAATCTCCAACGCCACTTTATTACGCCGCACTATATTTCTTATATTGTTACAAAAATCGTCTGTAGATAATTGTAAATAGTGATGTATTTATTTTAAAGATCTATTTAATTTTATTCCGTTAAACAGTGACGTATTTATTTTAAAGTTCTTTTTTATTCTGTATAAAATTGTAAACACTGACCTATTTTTTTAACGTTCTATTTTTATTTAATTTAATTTGTAAACAGCGATAATTCAGGTTGGAAAAAAGTGGCAACATCAAAATCCTTCGGGAAATTTCGAGACATTTCTATCAGACGATTGGTCGGCTGGATTTTGCTAGAAATTTTTTCCGAGGCACTCTTTAAAGAGACGAAAAATGATATCGAGGGCAAATGCGTTGAGAATCGTTTGCTGTTCGGAAATCTTCGGATGTTTGCCTTCCGAGTCTGAATCAACGCTATGTAGGAAGTTGAAGGTACCGTAGGTTGTATGGAAAGCTGAAAACGATTATTTTGTTGTTCGAAGAAGTTATTTATGAGCTTTCGAAGGAAAATTAAATTATAGTTTTAATTTAGTAAAAGCTGTGTCATCATTTCCCAGGAAAAACATCCATTACAATATTATTTTCCCACTTTATAGAGGACTGGTTAGACAACATCTAAAGTATGCAGTACAATTCTGGTCACCTCATCTCAAGAAAGATAGTGATCGTTGGAAAAAAATCCTGCGTAGGGCAACAAAACTGATACAGGAAAACAACTGTATGTTGAATTATGGTGCTAGACTAATTAACCTTAATATTGTTACGAATTTTTCCACTGAGGCAATGATGGCACAGTTTTTCAGATAAAAACTAGTATTTATTCTCTTCAGAAAACTCACAAGATTTATTCACAGATAACAGTGCAATCACTATTAATCTTCAATACAAGCTTCAACAAGAACAGCTTCGAATATAGCGATTATACAAGCTCACTCCAATAGGTCAACAGAGCGATCGCGATCAGCTTTCAACGAAGTCCAAAGTCAATCTGAAAACTTTCCCGTTCTCCAGTCTTTTATATACAAGCGCGTGAGACATTCTCGAAATTTCCAGCCAATTCATAGAAAAGAAATATCTCGAAACTTCTCGATTGCTTTAGGTGTTGCCACCTTTTTCTAACTTGTATAATCGCTATTAATTAATAAATAAAATAAGATAAAAATAAATTACAATAGAATTTTGAAATAATACGTCACTATTTACAATATATACAGACAATTTGTGTAACAATATGTATACGTTGGAAGAAACCATATGTAGAGGAGATTTGATCCAGTTCTTTAAATTTATCAAGCAGGAGGAATTCAAGGGTTTACAGTTCAATACAAGGGACCGGATAAGTGGTCATCCATATAAGTTATTTAAATCGCATTTTAACTCGGGAGAACAGAAAACATCATGTTTTCAATAGAATTGTGGGGACATGCATTTCATCAGTTCATCGAACTTGCTACAACAACCAAACTAAAAAGTTTTGGTTCGCAAAATCATGGATTCTTAAAATTTTAGTTCGTGAAATGTCCCCGCACCAATAGAGTCTCTGAACTGGATGACGCAGATGGTTGAGGGGCGGAGTTAACAGAAACGAACATTTGTAGGAAAATGACACTTCTCTCCCGACTATGCTTTAACTCAGAACTCATTCATTTTATCTTCCAAATTTTAAGTTATTCTTTTTAAATAGTTTTAGTTAAGGGGGTATTCTGGTTTAGAAGCCCGAATTTTAGGTATTTTTTCCGGACGCGATAAAAAAAAAATATTTTTACTATACATTTTTTTTTATAAGCTTTTTATGGATATTTTAAGAATACAAAACATTAATAACATAAGAAAAAAAAATTAAATTTCAAAAAACTGCAGGGTCGGCGAAGTGGGGACTGATGGAAAAATGGCTTGTCCTGGTGTGCAGGATATATATCCTTCCCATGACCTGAAATGGAAATCCATGAATAATTCGTAAAGAGGAAGGGTGTAGTTATCGCACTACGAAACGTTTTTGAAAAAGAAATTTTTTTTTCACAAAATGGCGGTGGTTTGAAAAAAAAGTTTCGTATTTTCCCTGTTTTTTTTGTCGTTCGGAATTTTTTAAAAATACAAAAAAAAAAAAAAAATTTAAACTTTTCGTAGTGCGATACTATAATGTATAAAGAAGCTCTGTGTAAAATTTCAAGTGAATCGGTTGAGTAGAATTAAAGATGTCATGCACACCGTTTCCAGAAAAGTAGTTACGAGAAAAACGAGTTTAAAGTTTGAGGACTAATCGCGCGCAGTCGGAGTCGTTTACTGACGTTTTATACTCGCTTGTTATTAATCAGCTATCCCTGCTCCGTACAAAGTACCTTCTTCGACTTCAAATGTCATGTTTAGTGAAGCTCTTTCAGATTATTTAGCAGTTCTAGCTTCCTTGGAAGCCTCAGTAGCTCGTACCTCGGACCTCGTTTGCTCGCGCGACCAGGCTGCGAAACGGTTTTGTCGGCGCGTCACAAAATGAGCTGTAACTCCGAAAATAATTCGAATTTCGAAAAATCCTTTTAGGGACATTTTCTTGAAGGGTTATACTATGAAATTATGCACACACAAAAAAATCAATTTTTTTCGAATTTCTAAACCAGAATACCCCCTTAAACGATGTAATTTTTATACTAAGGTGTGATTCTTAAGTTAAATGTCCAAAATCCGCACTTGCTAAAGATTGATGGATTAGGGAAATACTCTGGGGGACCACATTTTAAATTGTACCCGGAGTCGGCAGTTTTAAGCTGGATCTATACTGGTTGGTTGTATTCAGATTATCTGGCGCCGTCAGCAACACGATGCGCCGAAACATTTCGTCATTTAACAAACCAACATACATTTACAAACACCCATGCCTACACGGGACTCGGAACACGCGACCTCGTGGTCTAGAAGCCAGCACGCTAACCACTATACCGTTTGGTCGGATCTATACTGGGGAATTGTTCTGAAAATTTAAATTGGACCCGCCTTGATGGGGCTTGTGCATGTAGTTGGTTTCACTTTCCAATTACCAATATGTATACATAGGGTAAGGAAAGTATAACATTCAGTAATTTTTTTTTATTTATTTATTATTTTATTACATTGCATTTCTCAGCGTTTTGGAACATCCTGATTTCAAAAAAGTGACCAAGAAAAAATGGCTGTCTGTGTGTATGTGTGTACGTGGTTCATCATCAGCTCCCGAACAAACTGACTTACGACGTTCAAATTTGGAGTGCTGGTTGGGGATGGCACAGGGACCTACAATTAAGGTTTTCGTCAAAATCGCGCGTGCGCATAAAATAGCTGCCATTGAAAAAATCGTGTTTTTCAGTAATTGCTAAAAAAACGGATCTAATGAATTTTTTTTTTTACAATTACGTTGTAGTAATGACTATGAAGGTGTTCTAAAAATTCCCACCTCCGAAATTCTCATAAAAAATGCGATAAAAGCGGCAAAAGTTGAAAAACGAGTGCAACTATAGCTAAAAACAGTCCATTTTTATTTAAATGTGTGAAAATAAGAAAATGGTAAGTAACTCCATGTTAAATTTTACTCCAAACGACAAATATTAGTATATTATATAGAGTAACTAGCTGAATACCCGTGCTGCGCTACGAAATTTTACCATTAGCATTTTAGCGATCAAAAGACATTCTACACTTCAGACGTCTGCTCCCATTTCGATCGCCGACAAATTGATTTATCAAAATAGGAACTTTCCTTTGTTGACATTTTAAACGAAATTTATAATTGTGAATAGTAAACTGGAATAGTTTATTGTGTTTATGTTTGCTCTTAGTTCTAAATTTCAAAGTAGTAGCTGTATTGGAATTGAGACATTAAGTTAATCCTCGTATAGTTTCAATGTTGTGTCGACTTTTCATCCCTTAAAAATTCGTTAACCGATATTGGAATGACTTATTTTTTTAACATTTACCCTTTTAACATTTGCACCAAATATCAGAAATATGACTACATTGTAAGTGGGATATTCGAATGTCCCTCGTTTGGAACGTTTAACCCCTTTTCGACCCCTTAAAGTGGGTTAATCGAGATCGGAATAGCTTACTTTTTCTATTTTTACCATTGTTGATATTTGTGCCGATTTTCAGAGTTGTGACTATGTGGGAAGTGAGAGAATTAGTGATGAGTGAGTCAGTGAGTGAGGGCTTTGCCTTATATATAGAGAGATTGAAAGTTGTGAGATGTTCCATACCCGTAGTTGTATTTGTAATATTTCCTGAGAAACGCCCTTACCAACCACAGTTACGATTAGCAAATCACAAAAACTATGCTGGTCGAGAGCATTATGTGGTGTGTGCTAAAACTAAACTTGAAGAAGCCGCTTTGGACAGATAGTGATTTTGATCATCAAACAAGAAGAAATAATTTATCTGAAAGAAAGAATTTTTGTAACAAAAAAAATAACCAAAACAAAGAATACTGAAAGCATTTATGAAAGATTCATATCTCTGCATTTAAATTAAAAAAAAAAAAAAAAAAAAAAAAAAAAAAAAAAAAAAATGAAATGTATCCTTCACCCTTTTCCCTCTTTCTTACTTTTCTCTAGAAACAGCACCCAAAAGATTATTTTTATGAGGAAGTCCAATTAAGGATTATTCTCTATTCTCCATATGTTACAATCTTCTAGCCCAGTGCATTTAGAACCTACTTTCTACAACCACCTTGACATTTGGTGAGTAGGTGCAAAAAAAGGTCACCTAATGAAATGATATAAATTGTTTTCATTTAATGTCTATCTATTATAAATGAAATTTAAAATAACAATAGACAAAAACAGGTGGAATCACTGATATACAATGATGTAAGGATTTTATATAGAGGGTGTTCAGAAACGATCGCACTTCCTTAGTACCCGCGTATTCTAGAACAATAGCGTCTAATATATTATTTCATAAACAAAAATTAAGAAAGGCTATTGCAGCTGGTCCTACTGCATAGACATTGACGTAAGGATTTCAAATACAAAATAAAATGTATTAGACGATCTTTTCGAATTTTCAATTTATGACATTTCATTTAGTGATTATTTTCGTAACTACTCACCATATTTCAATTTTTCTATATAGTTTCTTAATGAACTGGGCTAGAAGATTGTAGAATAGCGAGTATAGGATATGATTCCTGCTAGGAGTATAATTGAAAGTTGTTCTTCACTCCTCTTATTTATAAATATAAACTCAAAATAAATGTTATTCTTTGCAGCACTCAAATACATATTTTTATTTACTATCGTCATTAAATATTTGATTTTTATATGGTGTAAAACCAATTTATCAGCTTGTTTAAAAAGTAGTGCTATTAATGATTTCTTCTGGGTTTTTTCGCATTGGAGATTATAGTTTGATAAAATATTTGTTTAATAAGTTTAAAGGGTGAGTAACGGGTCGTCTTTATGAAAAAACAATCTGTTTTCATTGTATGTTCGTGCTGCCATCTATCTCAGTCGAAAAGAACAATAAATTTAAAATCTTGTAGTGCTGCCATCTGTTATTGATTGGAATAACATTTTCTATCAAGTTATGATCTCTTGTCATATGTGACACATTTTTGCAATTTACATTTTTTTTATTGAAATTTCCTCAAAAGAAATAATGATAGTTGTCACTCATTTCCGACATTCATACTTTTACTGTAAAAATATCGCAATTTTTTTTTCTTCTATCACTGAACTACTTGGTACAGTACACAAAAGAGAAAATCCGAACGATGGCTATATCTTGTTTTCTAATTGATGAAATAAAAAAAAGTTAAGTTCCGTTGTATATCATGGTCTGGATTTGAATAATTATATATATATATATATATATATATATATATATATATATATATATATATATATATATATTTGTCATAAGGGGTTATCTACATAGTTAAACTGAAACAAATGAGATCAAAGAATTGACAAAATAATGTTTAAAGAAAAAGCTGCTTTTTTTTGGACATAAATTATTAAATAATTTATATATTTTAGTAATTTTTGTTGCAAGCGACAGTTTGTTAAATGCCAATCATAAATAGCATTCAACTTATGCACCAAATAATTTTTTAATAATTAATAAATAAGATAAGTTTTAAAAATTTTTAAATTAAAACAGGTATTTTTTTTTAATTATTATTATATTTTTTTTTATTATTATTATTATATTTTTTTTATTATTATTATTATTATTATTTTATTATTATTATTATTTTATTATTATTATTATTATTATTTTATTATTATTATTATTTTATTATTATTATTATTATTATTTTATTAGATTCATAATTTTAGAAAACCCCTCCAGATTTTTTTCATTTCATTTTGACTTTTGGTTTTTTTATATTTTAGCAAAAATGTAAAAAAGCTCACTTTAAGGGACCGTATTATAGGTAACATCTTGATGCACGCAAACGTTCGATTCTTCTCCACTTTAAAGTAGAAACTTGGATTTGCCCTGAAGATCGGCCAAAACATTTTCGTTCATAAGTTGTGTATTTCTCAACAAAATGAACTGAAATTTGGTATTTAACGTAAACGAAGTTTTCTAAATCGAATGAAAACATAAAAAATAGAGATTCTTATTGATATTTTCAAAGGTGGAGTGAAATTTACTTGGTAAACAGCACCCTACGAAAAAAAATAAAAAAAATTGTACAATACATATAGAAAATCGTAAACAAAGCATTTTGGTGCAAACTGCAAGATTCTACGATAATTAGAACCGAAGATATAGCCATTGTTTGGATTGTGTGTGTGTGTGTGTGTGTGTGTGTGTGTGTACTGTACAAATGTCAACAAGGGTTAGAAAAAGTTACATATTCCCATATCTATTAAGTTCGAACGTGGAATATCCTAACGCTTCTCTCTTTGAAATTTAGTATGAAGGCCAATGATGACGATTAATCAACTTTCAATGATCGAAAAAATGTCCATCATTCCAAACGAGAGATATTCAAATGTCCTATTTACTTGAATTTTGGTAAGAGAATTCACCTCAAGGAAATATTTGACTTATTGTGTCTGTAACATTTCAATTTTTTTCACTCGATATTGATATCAGACAAAAAGACGGACGGACAGAGATCTTCTGAAATCTTCTCATAACATTAACATAATAATAAAAAAAATCTAAATATGGATTCTCCAATGAAATCAAAGCGTTACCTATAGGAGAAAACTGCAAAACATTCAACTATAGTTTATCAGGATAATACACTACCATTTGTTTATCCGTAGAATAAACTTCCGTTTGTTTATCGGAAGAATAGCTCCCTCCAGGTAGTCTGGTTGATAGCGGTCGCTATGGAAACAAGATTCATCTATTTACAATAAGGTTTATTAAGGCTAATATAATAAGGTAAAACGATTTATATAATGAATGAATTAATATAATGAAGCAAATCGGCATCCAAAGCTTATTAAATATATGCCTGTAATACCATATAAAAATGGAGCTAACCTTGTTTCCATGGCAACAGGCAACGTTAGACAACGTGGCGAAGACTACTCTATTTACAGAAAGGCATTCCTCTTGAATTTAAAAAATGGCATCCTGTAATGCAATAATATTTCAATTATCCACATTGCTGTTACTCTCTCAGTGACAATGATGTATTAAGTTTCGAAGCGATATTTAGGCAGGAAACGTGCTAAGAAAAATGTCGAGTTAGATTTGAGGAGCGGAGCGGTGATCCATGTTTATGTTACCGCCAAAGCTCTAAAGTCGTTAATATGCACATTAACTAGCTAATCTGCAGATTAACTTATTAGCTCCGTTAACTTGGGGAATAAAGTGTTTTCCGCATTTTACTTGGGTAATGGACACATTAACTGTTTTCGTATCGTTAAATTTCGAAAGTTTGTTTTTACAAAGATTGATTCTATCAAATTGATTAGTTCATTGCTTGGTTGTATTAACTTAATTCCTTAGATATCGAAAACTAAATAACATTATGTTAATTTCCTTAGTTGTAATAATATTTAAACCGTTTTTGATTCTTTGTATTTATAATTTTTTTGATTGATGATTGATTCCACCAACTAATTTCTTGATTGTACGATTGTATTAACTTGATTTTTTAGCTATCGAAAAATAAAGAACGTTATGTGTTATTAATTTAAGTGTACAGAAACGTTGCTGTTGTTCCAGCAAAGATCTTATTTTCACTTTAATGGTTGGTTGGTTGTTTTTCAGATTATCTGGCGCCGTCAGCAACACGAGAGCTAAAATGCGCAGGAAACATTCGTCATTAGACAAGCCAACATACATTTACAAACATCCATGCCTAACACGGGACTCGGAACCTCGCGGTCTAGAAGCTAGCACGCTAACCACTCTACCGTTTGGTCGGCTTCACTTTAATGAGTGCCTGGTAGGTAATGTGCAGATTTCCTAGGTAATTTGAGAAACGAAACAATTTTCAGCACTTGAACGGATCACATTAGTTAATATGCACATTACCAAGACAACTGTAGAATAACTGATTTCTGCACTTTAGCGGCAACATAATGTTACACAAATTTTCTGTATATTGTTAAATTTCTGTATTATTGTCACACAAATTTGCTGTATATTGTTAAATTTCTGTATTATTGTTACACAAATTTGCTGTATATTGTTAAATTTCTGTATTATTGTTACACAAATTTGCTGTATATTGTTAAATTTCTGTATTATTGTTACACAAATTTTCTGTATATTGTTAAATTTCTGTATTATTGTTACACAAATTTTCTGTATATTGTTAAATTTCTGTATTATTGTCACACAAATTTTCTGTATATTGTTAAATTTCTGTATTATTGTTACACAAATTTGCTGTATATTGTTAAATTTCTGTATTATTGTCACACACATTTTCTGTATATTGTTAAATTTCTGTATTGTTGTTACACAAATTTTCTGTATATTGTTAAATTTCTGTATTATTGTCTTCAAGTATTCTGTATTATTGTCTTCGTATACAAGTAGTCTTCACAAGTAGAAGTGTGTATTCTTCCATGGGCCCGTATAAAAAATAATAAAAGTTAAATTCGCATCATATGATGACTAAAAAATGACTGCCTATTGTGACCCAAAATTATTTGAGTCATTTATTATTTATAAAAAGACGTCATTTCATGACTCAAAAAAATGTTCATCATATGATGACCAAAAAATTTACGTCATTTTAGGAACGTCAGTTTGTATGACCATTAAATGACGTTAAAACTGACATGATATTTTACTGAATAACGTCATTCGAGAAAAGATGCCCTAAAAATTACGTCATGTATCACGTCATGCTACTACTTGGGTTGTACCCAAAGACCAAAACTTTTTTCCTACCAAATCGTTAACTTGATTTGGTATTTACCACGTAATATCGTTTTTCCACCTTTCTATAGAACCTCTGATGTCCATTATTACTCATGAGATTGAAAAAATTATTTTCAGTAAAAAGATAAAAAATTGTTCTTTAGATGCCATTTAAGAGCGCAAGAGATAATTGAATTCAACTTTTTCACTGTGATTAGATCCAGGCAAATTTTTAAACGATGAAATCTTGGTTTTTAAATAGCATTTATTGTTACTTGGAGTAAATTTTGTTTCACTTTTGCTTTGAATAAATTATTAAAAAAAGTATGAATATCGCCCCTATAAGTAAACCAGATCATTCCTCTAATCCGAATTTCATCAAATATGATTTGGACGCTTCTACGATAGGAATTTTATAAAGATTTAATGTATTGGAAACTTTACATCACTTGCAAACAGTTCAAAAGACTGGACGAGTAATTTAGCCACTAGAATTAAATCAAGAAACTCATGTCAAGTATGAGAATACAGTGCCGAGTAAACACTGATGACAGGGGAGATCATATCTTACACTAAAAGTCAACTGCACACTAATGCCATTCCATTTTTTTAAAATCCTGAATTAGTATGCAACTATCAATATTATGTTCAGCGCACTTGATCAATGCCATAAAATACAAGAATAAATTTTAATAATTCTTATCAGTTATAAAAATATTAATATATCATCATTAATTTAATCACGACAGCAATAGACGGTATTCTAAATTGTCAATTAATATTTAAATAACTTCAACAATTGTCGATGGGGGGGGGGGGGCATCTGTTATGTTGTGCCTATAGTAATCAAATTTCAAAATCGGCACCTGTCCATTGTACATTTTGCATTTTAATTTGCCACTGAGTTGTTTTACTTATCGTCATGTTACATAAAGATGCCTTTGTAATGTGAACTTCATGTATTTAAGCTGCTCCAGTGAGAAGTTATTAGGGAAAAACTGAAATATCCATTAATTTTGTAGACTAGGGCAGAAGAAGAAAGAAATTTGTAAAAAGGTTCCATGCATTTTCTACGAATTAAATTTTTCTTTATTTGTTTTTCTTTATTTAAATTTTTTTCTTTATTTGTTTAAATCCTCCGCAACTGATGCTGGATCAACGGTACTAGAATTTGCGATGTCAAAAGGAACATTGCTACTGACACAGGCGACTTCAGCACTGCTTATTTACACTATGTTTTTTTACAAAACAGTTTTGAATAGAATTTTTATCTCTTCATTGTGAATACCATTAACTTAATAAAGCAAATTAAGATTCCACAACAGCATAATGCAGATGATTGCAGATACACACCTATTTAAAAAGCACACTATTGAATAAACAGAGCTACAGATAAAATACCAAAGCCTCACCTGCATTATACATATTTTAATTTCACGGTACTTATTCTGGTGCCATCAACTTTTTTTTATTTTTGGGAAGCTAAGAGAATGGAAATTATTTGCAAACAAACGCAAATAATAACTACTTATTACTTTAATGTTTTGTTCCCGATTTCGGGAGGGGCCGTGGCCCCCTGGGCCCCTCCCATATATATGCCCTTGGCTCTGATATTTGGTAAAAAAAATATTAACGAGGTCAAGCATGGAAAAAGTACACTATTCTGATGTAGATTATCCTATTTTAATGAGTGGAAACTTTCCAGACGAGGAGAATTTTATACAAGTATCAATAAAGTAAGCTATTCCAATCTCGAACTAATTTTAAACTGTCGAAAGGGGCTTTAACGCTTCGAATGAGGGGTATTCAAATGTCCTATACCAAATATAGTCATATCTCGAAAATTGGAAACAAGGGCAATCACAATAAGCTCTGTTGTTGTTGTGGCTTATCCTTCAGCAGTCTGATGAAGTCAGAAAAGTTCCATTAGACCTTTGACCCTAAGGAAGTCGAGGACCAGAAAGAAGGAAGAGCATAAGTCCTCTCTGGAAATTCTTAGACAGTCCAGGTTGTGTTCAGGAGAAGCCTGCTGAGCATGACATTAAGAGCAGACTGCAAAGATCCTCCTGCCCTCGAAACACAAGAGTCTTTTTTGTGTGACCGTTTGCAATTCGAGAGGCTCTGTCACAATTGAGAATGAACGAAGAGCCCAACTAAGATGAGTTGGAAACAAATCCTTCTTGGTGACCGGGGTAGAAAAGTCAAAGTAGAAATGGATTGCTGACTACGGACACACAGACATAAATTTTTTCTAGTTCATTCTTTTGAGATCAGGTTGGTTGGTTGTTTTCAGATTATCTGGTGCCGTCAGCAACACGAGGGCTATAATGAGCCGAAACATTCGTCATTAGACAAGCCAACATACATTAACAAACACCCATGCCAACACGGGACTCGGAACCCGCAACCTCGCGGTCTAGAAGTTAGTACGCTAACCACTATACCCTTTTGAGATCAGGATGTTCCAAAACGTGAAGAAATGCAAAAAAAAAAAAAAAAAAAAAAATCGTTTTTTTTTTTTTTTTTTTTTTAAACTTTTGACCGTATGCTATACTTTCATTACCTTATGTATTACGTATGGGTAATTGAAAGTAAAAATGTTAATAATGCTGCAAAGCTCGCCAAGCAGATTATATTTATTAATTTCCTTTATTTTAGAAATAACCGCGACTTGTTTTGAAAATGTGGCGGTAAAAGGTTACCAGCGGGGATATTTTGTTTGGCGTTGATTGTATCATTTTTGGCGGCTCTATCGCCTACGCCCGCCAAATGGAAAAGTACCACCTAATGCACTTGCATATTGTCCCGTCGACCAAAGAGATTACCTTCGGAAGCAACTCTAGTCCGAACCAGACATCAGAGATGGAGAGGGTGTTCGTACTTTTTGTTGTAAATAGTTGGTCGTCGATGGGATAAGAGGAGAGCACTCAAAATATAAAAATTTCACTGATATTTGCATGATTCTTTTTTTTTCCTTCCCCCGAGCAATTCTTGGCTTGTGGATATTTTGAAGATTGAAACATGAAGTCCTTAAATGAACTTGGAACAGTAATTGGGAGCGTTACTCTAAATATACTGCCATCAAATGACCACAAATAAAATGTGTTCCTTATTATCTTTATGATTACAAAATAGCGTATAACGCCTCAAATTAAATCCCAAATAGTACTGAAAAATATACGTGAAGATTATTTTTTACCATCAAATAAAGCATTAAAGAATGAACTACAATTTCAATTAGGTTAGAATGTGCTTTACGCTGCTCAGTTTTTTTGTGTGAAGATTTTGCGACCAGTATGATAACCCGGCCTCAATATGGTTCCATTCCAACTTGGCGTTCATTTTAGCCAACCTGTAGTTTGGTGTCAATTCTACATGGCAACATTTTGCAAGGTCGCCAATTGGGCAGCGTAAAACACCCATTCTAACATTCAATTATTCCAGACACGAGGTCAATTAAATTGTAAATTTTGACAAACAAAATGCCAATAATTTTAGGACTTCAGTCACCAAATTGCAGGAGGCCTGAGAATAGAAATACACTCATGTCCATAAATTAAGGATAATTAAGTTTTTCCCTAATAACTTCTCAGTGGAGCAGCATAGACACTTGAAATCACTTCAAAGAGACATCTTTATGCAACAATGATAATTTAAATAACTCAGTAGCAAATTGAAATGCAAAGTGTACAGCGGGGGCATATGCAAAAGAATGGAGTACCATCATTAGTGTGCAGTTGTACAGATGCATTAACATTAAAAATCACTCAACTCATGGAGTGGACTTCTACTGTGAGATATGATCTCCCCTGTCATCAGTGTTTACTTAGCACTGTATTCTCATACTTAACATGAGTTACTTGATGAATTGTAGTGGCTAAATTGCTCGCCCCCCCCCCCTTTTGAACTGTTTGTAAGTGATGGAAAGTTCCTAATACATCAAGTCTTAATATAATTCATATCGTAGAAGCGTCCCACACATGCTTGAAGAAATTTGGCTTAGAGGAGTGACCTGGCTTACTTATAGGGGCGATATTCATATTTTTTAATCGCTTATCCAAGGCAAAAGTGGAATAAAATTTGCCATAAGTATCAATAAATACGATTTAGAAACCGATATATCACCATTTAAAACTTGTCTAGATCAAGTTAACATAATTACAGGGAAAAAGTGGAACTTAATTATCTTTTGGTCTCTTGGGGAGCTTATGTTAATCATCATTTTATTGTATTATAAGAACAAGTATAAATTATAAAACATCAGTGTATTTTAAAAATAAAGAAAAATCTTACTGTTTTATCAGTTACAAAAATAATAATTTGGGCAATAAAATAATAATGGTATAGAATGATACGAGGGTAAAATCCTAGAATACGTTACACGCTTGGCGCGATTTTGAAAAATATCGCCAATGCCAAAATGATGCGTTGACGCTTGTCGCCAAACTGTTGCCAACGCCCAAATAACGTTTTTATGATTGTCGCCAAGAATTAGAGAAGAAAAAAAACAACAATCGTAACCTGAAAATAGGAAATACATAGACATACAATGAACAAAAAAGCATATAAATTTTCTCCTATATCGCCAAATTCACAGTATAACGTATACTAGGATTAAGCCATGCATATTAGTACCCCAATTTTGTCACAATTTTCAGTAATTATACCTAGATCGTTTTTCATACATGTATTATGAAATAATTATTTTCTCATTTTTATAAATTTCTATTTTTGATAAGCAAATGATTTCCATCATAAATAAAGCTTGAAATGCAGTTTTCAGATAGCGATTTGAATTCGTCTATCGTCTCTATGGCAGAATGTAAACAATAACAAATGGCGGAAGGTTACAACGCATGTTTAAATATAGGGAAAATATAATCAAAAAATGAATATAAAACGATGTTTAAGATCGTATTAATACTTTTCATGATAATGGGTGGTATAAAAAAATAACTTAAAGTGTTAAAAATGCTATTTTTTAAATATTGATATAATTTTGACTGCGCCATCTCATGGCGATTCTAATAATGTCTGCAAACAAGTCGGGGAAAAATAGTTCTCAATATAGTTGTTATTTTATAAGTTATGTGCATATTTAAACGTGGGAACATCGTCATTTTCGTTAAAATGTAATCATTAAAATGTTTAAGTAACGAATTTTTATAGTTTTGTTTGATGGCAAACGAAATCTTTTTATAAGCGTTTTTTTCTCTCTTGTCCCATAGTCTATATCTTGAACTAGCATTTACCATGAAATATCAAGTTCCCACCTTTCTACAGATCCTCTGATGTCCAATATTACTCATGAGACTGACAAAATTATTTTCAGTAACTAGTATCTGATGTTAAAAAGATTTGGTCTTTGGGGCAGTATGTTGACTTGGTTACTAAACACTAATAACTGACAATAACTAAATGATGACAACCGTAAACATTGAATTGAAAGGTAAAAAAACGGCGGAAGAATACAAACTTCATTCCTATGCGAATTAAATAAAAATAAAACACAAATATTAAGTGTATGAAGACCCAAATTAATATTTCTAATAGTATAAACTGAAATAAAAAGTAGGAAATTATTATAAAAAAACAGTTTGTTAAATTTTTAACTGAAATTTGACTGCGTCATCTAGTAGCGGTTTTAATAATGGCTGTAAATATAAATCAAAATATAGTCCTCTATAAAATTGCTTTTTTCTAAATAATGTGCACATTTAAGTGCGGGAACATTGATATTTCAGATGAAATTAGATAAGTACAATAGTTTAATAAAAAAATTATCTAGTGACAAAACATGGCAAACGGAACTGAACGATATTGGTGTTCGTCCCACGGACTAATAATGATTTGGTGGGAAAAGAGTTTTGGTCTTTATATTCAATTTTTTGAATTTGTTTAATAAGCTCCCCAAGAGCGCAAAAAAAAATTAAATTCCACTTCTTTACTGTAATTACGTTAACTTGATTTAGACACGTCTTTAATTGTGAAATATCAGTTTCAAAATCGCGTTTATTGATAGTTATGGTTTATTATATTCCACTTTTGCTTTGGATAAAGGATTAAAAATATGAGTATCGCCCCTATAAGTAAGCCAGATCACTCCTCTACTCCAAATTTCATCAAACATGTGTGGGACGCTTCTACGATATTCATTGTGTAAAGATTTAATGCATTGGGAACTTTCCCTCACTTGCAAACATTTCAAAAGGAGGGACGAGCAATTTAGGCGCTAGAATTCATCCAGTAACTCATGTTAAGTATGAGAATACTGTGCCAAGTAAATATTGATGACAGGGAAGATCATATCTCACACTAAAAGTCAACTCCATGAGTTGAGTGATTTTTAATGTAAATGCATCTGTACTAATGGCACTACTGTACTAACTGCACACTAATGGTACTCCATTCTTTTGCATATGCCCCGCTGTACACTTTGCATTTCATTCTGCGACTGAGTTGTTTTAATTATCGTTTTGTTGTATAAAGATGTGTCTTTGAAGTAAATTTCAAGTGTCTATGCTACTCCACTGAGAAGTTATTAGGGAAAAACTGAATTATCCTTAATTTATGGACATGAGTGTAGAACAGGACCAATTTCGGGGAGAGGGGTGGGGAGGGTGTATTTTAGATATCAATACCTTAGATGCAGTTTGACGAGTTTTGACACGATACTGCATTGATAACAAGATACATATTTTTACTTAATTATGTGATACTTTTTTTTTTCCGGAACAGTGTTTTTTGTAACGATCCTCTTTCTCTCTTTAAGTAAAAACTAAAATTAATAACTTACATACCAATTTAAATGCTTAGACCTCTACTTCTGACAAATTGTTTATTTGCACTTGCTCATTGAGTTGTTAGTCTGAAAATCGAAGCTAAAGCACGTTGAGGAAATTTTAAGAATCCTATTTCTCTTAACAATAAAATGCAATATCTGATGAACTTTCAAAATCGAAATTCCTCCAGGTAACCTTAAAACTACACACTTACTCTCTAGGCAAAAGAAGAAAAAATATGTCGCAATTTCTAAGTGTTTGAAACTTCACACTTCTGGGTCTTTTCCTAAACTAGGGGTGTGGAACACCGCTCAACTTTCAATTACACTATAATACTGACATGGATTTGTGTCATTTACCGTTTTTATATTTTCATCATTCATTCATTAGAAATGGCCAGTTTGGTGATAATTCCTGTAATGGGTCTTTAAATAAAAAAAAAAAAATTAAAAAAAAAAAAAAATTAAAAAAAAAATTAAAAAAAAAAAAAAAAAAGAATAAATAAATGATTAAATAAACAAACAAACAAACAAACAAACAAACAAACTCCTCCAAATGATGTTTTTAGCTACATACTTTTCGATAATTCTAATATTATCCTTTTTTGTACATGAAATTGAGGAGAGAAAAGAAAACGTTCGTTGATGAGCAGGGGCGTACTGGGACATAAAACCGGCCCGGTGATTTTAGATTTATGCAGGCCCAAATTTTAATTATTTTTGTTAATAAAATGCCACTAATTAATTAATTTTAATGAAATATTTTGAATAACTAATAATTTTTATTATTTAAATATTTATTATGAATAATTAATTTCGATGATTATATAAATTTATTTATACATTTTTATAATTGAATTGTTTTAATAATTAGTTTAATTAACTAAATTTTTCTCTGTTTTTATTCCTTATATCCCCTTTGAATCAACTTGGTTTAATAAACTATTGACAATTTGTTACAAAATAAAACAATATCTAAATTGCAAAATAAAGAATGCTTAGGTTTATAAAAAACGTTTATTAGAAAATGACATTCGAAATTATATTATATACTTAACTTTAAAAGGTATGAAATAAGTAAAGAGTTGTAATACTAGAGATCTTTGTCATTTGAACAAATATCATTGCTGTTTGGTTCTGTATCTGCACACGTAGATGAAACTTCTGAAGTTTTGTTTAAATGATTATTAATCTCAGTAGTGTCGATTGCTACGTTATGATTTGTAACAATAGTTTTATCCGTTGATCCAAAGAACATATCTTTTATAGATAAACATTGCTTTGCTTGTTTTGCAAGACATTTTCTTTTTTTACCGTCCATTTTACCAAATTTGACAAAAATCTGAATAAATAAAAACTGTCGTTAAAAAAAACTTTAAAATCCATTTTGTTGCAAAATTAATCGAAAACTTGGGACTTTGAAAAATTACTTGATAACGTAAAGTTAAGCGTAAATTATTCAAAAATATTGAGGAGAACGGGGAAGGAAAGAAGAAGGGCAGAGTTCAAATATAGAAAAATATGTGATGGATAATAACATGCACAAATTCGTGACAATACTGTTATAATTAAACGTATATATGTTGTATGATGAAGGGGTAAAAGTGAAAGAGGCCAATTAAATGGACAGCAGGTTTATTCGTGCATTAGATAGAAATAGGTTCTTAAACCCTAACTAGGAGCGGCGACTTCCACGTCCGTTCACCTCCACTCCTCCGATCATTTTTTCTCTCTGGCGACGAAGTCGCCGCTAGGGGATTACATTAGCAGCGCCCTCTACATCACACTGGGGATAACACTCGGCCATCTTGATTGAGGAGGACCGCCGACTCATTGATATATACTAAACATGTAAATAAAGATATTGAAAAATACAGCACAATAATAAAATTTAAACAACATTAATGTCTTGAAGATCACAATGTGTAGTTCTTAAAAATTTAAAGTCTGTGGAAAAAGTTCTTGCACCATGAAAAGTTTGTAGAAAGGGAAAAAAAAGTCTCTCTTTAAAATGTTCGTGTGAAAAAAAAATCTTCTTTCAAAAGTCCATAAAAAGAAAAAAAAGTATCTTCTTTAAAAAGTTTGTATGGTGGAAAAAAAGTCTCTCCTTTCAAAAGTTCATAAAAAGAAAAAAAAAGTCTCTTCATTCAAAAGTTCATAAAAAGAAAAAAAAAGTCTCTCCATTCAAAAGTTCATAAAAAGAAAAAAAAAAAAAGTATCTTCTGTAAAAAGTTCTTGTAAAAGAAAATTGAAGAAACTTAAGTGTCTTCCCAGCACTTCATCATAAAGATTAATATTTTAGCTACTAAAAGTTCACGAAAAACAATCTGCATAAATCTTTGAATAGCAGACGGTGAGTTGCATAAGTCATAAGTAGTTTCGGAAATTATTCCATCGATGTATTTTGGCTTGAAGACTGGAGTTTCAACTGGTAGGAAAAGCTTCATTTGAAAATTTGTACTTTCCATTTTCTTTGGTTTGTAAATCTTGACCTTATTCATAACAGTATTCCGTAAATTATCTTCGTTAATGTGCAAGAAATCCGCTTCACTTAAACTCACGCTATCCCCAATCGTAAACAGAAAAAAATTCTCTTCTGTTTGTTTCCATGCTCCACGTGTTTCAATTTGTTTACATTCTGGACCATGTGCTTCTGCTGGTTGGCTTTTTTCTAAGTCTTCTGTTACAACACACACTTCATCGAGATCTTCCAATGATCGTTCATCTTTTCTCATGGGGACATTAAGCCCCGCCCCCATCAACGAAGAACTTATTTTTTCCGTTGGGTTATCCTTTGTATGACCTTGACACGTGTCATTTTGCGTTTCCGGCATCGGAAGGATTTGCGAAGTATTTGAAATTTCGTTATTTCTTTCAGCAGGAAAAAAGATATATTCCTCCTTTTTTAAAACAACATAGCATTTTTTTTCCGTGTGGATCTCGAATCGGTTTCCAATCGGAAGTGGATCTTGGGTTTTTATGCTTTCGTTTACATTAGGTGGTGTTATTGAGTTAGCACAAATAATATCAGAGGGTTCTGCAGTTACTGGAATTTGGATTTTGTTCTTTAAATGAGCTAGTTTAATTTTAGCATCTAACTGTGCAAGTTTAATTTTTTCGATTTCTTTTTGCTTTTCAAGCTTAATATTTTCGATTTCTTTTTGATTTTCAAACTTAATTTTTTCGATTTCATTCTTAATTTTTTCGATTTCTTTTTGTTTTTCAAGCTTAATTTTTTCGATTTCGTTTTGCTTTAGTTTTTCATTAGCCTCTTGGGTTTTTCTATCCTCCTCTTGGGTTTTTCTATCCTCCTCTTGGGTTTTTCTTTCCTCTACAACTGTTGTTATTAAATCTTTAATGAAATCTGGATCTTCAACGAAAATTTCACTTTTTTCAATTAAGTTTTTTAATTTTAGAATTGTGGCACCATCCGGTACAACGATATCTAACTCAGCGGCGACAAATACGAGATCTTGCTTTCTGATATTTTTAAACATAATTATAATAAGATGGATCCTACCTGCGTTTCTTGATTTTACTTCGCTTTTGGAGCTGTATCCGTTTTATGTTGTTGCTCTTTCGAAGAGTACTCGTTGCTTCTGGTTTCTGGTTCGTAGTAGTTGGTCGATGTGGAATAACTTTGCTGACTTCGTAGAACTTCTGCTTGACGGCTGAAGTTGGTCGATGTGGAATAACTTTGCTGACTTCGTAGAACTTCTGCTTGACGGCTGAAGTGGGACTTGTTCGGCGAAGCGACAGTGTTGTGGTTGCAGGTTCGAGTTGGCTCAGGATTCTGTATTCTTGCTGGCTATGTGGAATAACAATGTTAGCTTCGTTGAACTTCTGCTTGACGGCTGAAGTGGGACTTGTTCGGCGAAGCGACAGTGTTGTAGTTGTAGGTTCGATTTGGCTCAGGATTCTGGATTCTTGCTGGCTATGTGGAATAACGATGTTAGCTTCGTTGAACTTCTGCTTGACGGCTGAAGTGGGACTTGTTCGGCGAAGCGAGTGTTATGCAGTTGTATAATGACGACGCTGGTTGATGAGTTTTCCTTTTATTTGTAGATTCCACTGGTGGTCGCTGATTGCTGCGGTAATTCGTGAAGAGGATTTTGGTTTGACCTCTGGATGCGTAGAAGTAAAAAAAAAATTTTTCGTGAAGAGGATTTTGGTTTGACCTCTGGATGCGTGGAAGTGCAGTTTTTTAAATATTTTTTTCATCGCATTCTCGCGGGTAAAAAGCACGGTTGTATGATCGCGGGTAAAAAGCACGGCGAGCCCCCATGTTGTATGATGAAGGGGTAAAAGTGAAAGAGGCCAATTAAATGGACAGCAGGTTTATTCGTGCATTAGATAGAAATAGGTTCTTAAACCCTAACTAGGAGCGGCGACTTCCACGTCCGTTCACCTCCACTCCTCCGATCATTTTTTCTCTCTGGCGACGAAGTCGCCGCTAGGGGATTACATTAGCAGCGCCCTCTACATCACACTGGGGATAACATATATAAATTGAGGAACTTGCATATATAAATAGGTTTATCAAGTTTTAATGCTCTGACATTTCAGTTAGGATTTTAGCAAACATATTTTAACTTTCTAATTTCTTCAACAGATAACTTTTATTTTTTAGAAATATATTTTAACGTGTTATTGGTTAAACTCATGAATTTCTATTGAGATTTTATCCTTTTTTAAATTTACCACTACTTAATTTCTTTTTTTAATAATTATTTTTAAACGGTTCATAATGGAAGATTGTTTGGCACATACCCAATTGTCATTCTATTCTATTTAAATAATCTTAGACAAAATGAAATTGCATTACAACACAAAATAAAATAATTACCCCTTGTCTGTGGAGTGAATCAAATTATCTACATAAAATCGTATAATTATGATTATAATAAGAGATGTATATCTTATTATTTATAAAAATGGTTTAATAATTTTTATTTACAATTAAATCACTCTCAATAACATCTTAATCAATAATACTACATTTAAAAAAAAAAGATTATACGGACTTCAAAAAATAACTGTGAATGGAAAATGTGTAATACAGACAATTTAATTTTTCTGATTTCGAAAACAAAACGTATAAAAAGCTTAGATTTCGAATTGTACTCTAAACCCACAATGCCTGGTAGATCACTAACACAATGCAATGTTAAATATGTGTTTACATTCGTATCAAAAAGTTATTAATCGATACAAACATGATCCAAATTGGTTCAGTTAATCTGGAGTTATAAGCGTAAATAAACATAGATAAACGTTGAATTTTATATATATATGGAGAGATAAAATTTAAATAAAAATCTTTTCTCTACTAAACATAATTTTACGTATGAATTAGATTAATTCATTTCAAGTTTTTAAGAATTAAGAACCATTGTATATAAATAATTTAAAATAATGACACTTACTTGAAATGTATATTTGAAGTTTTATATAATCAGCTGCAACATTTTCGTTTGGTAATGACTGTAGTATGTAATTGCTGCCAGCTTAGCTTCGTATGGAACCATACCAATTTTTGAAATGGAAATGGCCTCTAACAAAACAACGGTCACTCTTTTTTTTGGTGTTGTGACTTGTGTTCCATCATTTGTCAATTTCGTTCGACTGGTAATGTAATTAGTCTTTACCTCCTTATTAAGTCTTTACAGCCTCGAAAAATTTACCCCTGAGAAGTTTTACTTAAAATGTCTGCTTTTTAAGATGTCCGAACAATATATACTCTGTCGCCAACGATCTTGGCGGGCCATTATAGTAATGAGTTAATAGCCCATCCACGTCTGGACCATATGCGGGTGGTCCTCAGATCTCCTTTGTCCTTTCCTCACCTCCGGCGTTAAGTAACAGTCATCGGCCGCTTCTCCACAATACCCCATACTTTTCTTAGAATACCTTATCTCCCCGACTAACCGAAAAAGGGAGTGAACGATGGAAACCTTTGGGATTCAAATACAATGGGTTAAAAAAAAAAAAAAAAAAGTTTAAAGAAGACTATTACTTATATTGAAAAAAATAACGAACTTCCGTACCGGACCGGCCCATTTTTTGCAGACACTGACCGGCCCGGTGATTGCACCGTACAACCCTATGGCCAGTACGCTCCTGTTGATGAGGTATGCTCAAGGAAATAGGTGTTAAAGGCATTCGTTTTTCAACTTTTTACGCCATTTTAGCATTTTTAAGGGAATTTCGGAGGGTGGGGGATGTTTAGAACACCTTAAGATGCATTACCACAGTGATTTTGAACAAAATCGTTATAGCCGGGTTTTTTTTTTAGAAATTAATGAAATATATTATTTTTTCAATGGCGGCTACCTTATGCGCATGCTCACTTTTGACGAAAACCTTAATAGTAGGTCCCCGTGTCACCATTAACCCTGACACTAAATTTGAACATCGTAGGTCAATTTGTTCGGGAGTTATTCTGACCACAGACACACATTCTTTCTATATCACTTTTTTGAAATCATAATGTTCTAAAAATCGGAGAAATGCAAATTTTTTTTTTTTTTTTCTCCTTTACCTTTTGTAGACATATGTGTAATTGAAAGTAAAAACAAACTGTTATCAGGATTTGATAAGTGATTACTATTGGAATGACATAGAAGATGTTCCCTCCCCTATTGATAATAGTGTTACGAATTTCTCCACTCAGGCAATGATGGCACAGTTTTCACGGTATACAAATATTTATTCTCTCTTCAGGAAACTCATAAAATTTATTCACAGGCAACAGTTTAATTACTCTCAAGCTTCAACACAAGCTTCAACAAAAATAACTTCGAATTCAGCGATTATACAAGCTCACTCCAATAGGTAAACAAAGCGATCAGCTTTCAACGAACTCCGAAGTCAATCTGAAAACTTTCCCGTTCTCCAATCTTTTATATACAAGCGCGTGAGACATTCTCAAAATTTCCAGCCAATTCATCGGAAACGAAATATCTCGAAACTTCTCGATTACTTTAGGTGTTGCCACCTTTTTCTAACTTGTATAATCGCTATTAATTACTAAATAAAATAGGATAAAAATAAATTACAATAGAATTTTGAAATAATACGTCACTATTTACAATATATACAGACAATTTGTGCAACATTTCCCCCTTCTTAAAGACTGCACGTCCCGGGCAGTGAAGTCCTTAAGAGGAAAGACAATTCAATCACTTCTACTATAATATGGGGCTAGTCTATTGTTATGTACAACTCTAGGTTTACAGGAGGGTGTCCGTTGAATCTTTACCACGACGTCGTTGATCTTCTTAAGGACCACATACGGCCCTTCCCAGTTCGTCTGGAGCTTAGGGGAGAGTCCTTTCCGACGTTTAGGATTCCATAACCACACCTTGTCACCTTCCTGGAATGAACGTTCCGTGGCCTTGGCATCGTAGCGGACCTTCATGCGCTCTGTCATGATGTTGATTCTTTCTCTGGCGAACCGATGTACGGCTTCCAAACGTGCCTGGAGATCATCTAGATACTGGACAGGCGAGGAAGGGGTGTCCGGTGGTCGTCCAAAGAGGAGGTCGCAGGGTAGTCTAAGGTCTCTTCCGAAAATCATTTGAGATGGTGTATATCCGGTGGTCTCGTGAGTAGCACTTCTGTAGGCCAAAAGGAACAATGGAAGTTTCTGATCCCAATCTTGCTGGTTCTTGGAAACAAACAAGGAGAGATGATTCAGAATCGTTCTATTAAATCGTTCAACCATTCCATCGGATTGTGGGTGCAGGGGAGTTGTACGAGTCTTTTCCATGTCGAGCAAGTCACACAGCCCAGTGAAAACGGCAGAGTTGAAGTTCGTCCCCTGATCGGAATGTATCAGCAGGGGTACGCCAAATCGAAAGATCCAATTCCGTACGAGGACTTCTGCTACGGTTGTGGCTTCCTGATCCGGAATCGCGTATGCTTCTGGCCACTTGCTAAAGTAGTCCACGACAACTAGGATGTATTTGTTGCCATTAGTTGTGTGAGGTAGGGGGCCTAAGACGTCTAAAGCAATTCTTTCGAATGGTGCTCCTACGTTGTAACGTTGCAACTTTCCACGAGTTCGGGTCTTCGGTCCCTTTCGTGAATTGCATGCATCACAGGACTTGCACCACTTCTCCACGTCGGATTTTGCTTTGTCCCAGAAGAATCTCTCCCTGACTTTCTGAAGAGTTTTCGTGACACCAAAATGTCCTCCAGTAGAACTGCTGTGAAGTTCTTCTAGAACGTTGGTAACTCTAGAACTTGGAAGGATTAATTGCCACCGGAAGCTTTTGCCATCATCGGACTCCCATCGACGGTAGAGTACTCCATTTTTCAAGTGCAAAGAGTTCCACATAGCCCAATATCTCTTCATTATTGGGCTATAGCATGCAATTTCCTGCCAACTGGGTTTTCCGGTAGCTGCTTCCATGAATTTAATTAGAGGTTTCAAGTCCTGATCTTCGACTTGACATTTCCGGACATTCTGGTCACTCCAAGGGTCCACGTCTGAAGTAGTTGACTTGGTAGTTATTTTCCGAACGGCCAATGTGTTAACACCAAACTTAGACTCGGCATTGGAACAAAATCGACAGTTCTCCGGGCATGGTCTTCTGGAAAGAGCGTCTGCATTCCCATGGGACGTTCCTTTTCTGTGATGGATATCCATGTCGTATTCCTGTAGGCGCTGAATCCACCTTGCTATTTGTCCCTCTGTATTCTTGAAATTCAGCAACCAAGTCAGAGACGCATGATCAGTTCTTAGAAGGAATTTTCGCCCGTACAAGTAATGATGAAAGTGCTCAACGACTTTTACTATTGCCAGTAACTCCTTTCTTGTGACGCAGTAGTTCCGCTCGGATTTTGACAGGCTCTTACTAAAATAAGCGATGACTTTCTCCTGTCCTTCAATTTCCTGGGAAAGAACGGCGCCCACTCCCTCGTTGCTGACATCTGTATTCAAAATAAAGTCCTTGTTAACATCGGGAAAAGCCAAAACAGGCGCGGATGTTAAAGCGCTCTTCAGTTGATTGAAGGAGTCGTCACAGTCGGCTGTCCATAGGAACTTCTGCTTGCTCTCTGTTAGTCGATGCAAGGGTCTGGCGATCTTGGAGAAACCTTTCACGAATTTACGGTAATACGTGCACAGTCCTAGGAAGCTTCGCAATTGATGAACGTCTTGCGGTCGAGACCAAATTTGCACAGCATGGATCTTGGCTGGACCTGTGCTTACTCCATCGGATGAGATGATGTGTCCGAGATAACTGACTTTCCGCCTAAAGAGCTTACATTTTGATGGGCTAAGTTTCAAGTGGGCTTTCCTAAGCTTCAAGAACACGTTCTTCACATTTTGCAAGTGTTGATCGAAACTCCGCCCGGTGATAATGATATCGTCCAAATATACCAGACAGGTCTCGTAGGAAAGTCCTCTAAGCACAGTCTCCATTAGTCCGCATGAACTGAAGGCGAACGTAGCCGGTGCATTACACAAGCCAAACGGCATAACTTGAAACTGCCATAATCCTTGGCCGGTAGTGAAGGCAGTCTTCTCACGATCGTCGGGATGTATCTCCACTTGCCAGTATCCACTCTTCAAATCCAAAGTCGAAAACCACTGGTTCCCCGATAGAGTGTCCAAAGTGCCATCGATTCTTGGCAGAGGGTAGCTGTCCTTTTTCGTAATTTCGTTCAGCTTCCGGTAATCCACACAAAACCTGGTGGAACCATCCTTCTTTCGAACGAGTACGATTGGAGAGGCCCATGGACTTGAGGAGGGTTCGATAACTCTATTATCTTCCATTTCCTGTAACAGTTTCCCGACCTCCTCTTGTTTTGCGAAAGGAAGTCTTCGAGGATGTTGTTTAATAGGTAAATGGGTCCCAGTATCGATTCGATGTTGAGTAAGCTCTGTTCTTCCTACATCTTTCGATGACATGGAGAAAATGTCTTGAAATTCTTTTATAAGGTTACCGACAATCTTCTCTTGCCTTCTTTCCAACCGAGAGTCTTCGAGAAGCTGGTCCACTAAATCCGCGGGTGGTGCGGTCGGAAGCTCCTTCGATCCTCTTTCAATGCTTGTAACAGGTGTGCAAGTGGCAATTTCTTCCCCCTTCTTGATAACTCTTGTAGAATCACCGATGTTGGCCATTCTCACATGCACCACCTCCTGAGAGAGATCCACAAGCGTCGCTCCTACTAGCACTCCTTTCGGGACGCTATTCGATGATGGGAAGTCCGTTACTCCAAATCGGAAGGCCTTCGGGAGCTCTGTTGAACCTTTTACAACCAAATCTGTCATGGAGGGGATGGTGATGTCTTCAAGAGCTACTATTCGATATGCACACGGCTCTTCCGAGTCCAAACCGAACAATGGAACTTCTTCTTTCCCCGTTTGAAGCTCGCCTTTCTCGAAATTCAAAGTAATTCCATTTCTCTTTAAAAAGTCCAATCCAAGAATACATGGGTCAATAATTTCAGCGACGTAAACGGTGTGAGTGTAGGTGTGAAATCCAAAAGAGATGTTGACATTTAATTTCCCATGCACAGAAATTTTGTCACCAGTCACAGTCTGTAGTGAAACTGAAGACGCCGTGTAAAGAGGTTGGCTGTCCAGGCGCCGGGCTACATCCGTCCTTAAGATGGTTACATTTGCCCTTGAGTCAACTATTAGACGACAGGGAGTTCCATTGATCTTGCCCTCCACGAATAAACCATGGTTTCCTCCTTGAAGGGATGAGATGTGATAGAGGCTGAGTGGGGCACCACCTGCTCTACACGGCGACCTCCGCCTCGCGAGATAGCCGCTCTTTAGTTTAACTGCTGAGGCTCGGACGAGGGTCTGTCCCCTCTCCTGTCCAATTCAGGGCAATCACGTCTGAAATGTCCTTCCCGGTTGCAGAGCCAACAAACCACTCTAGTTTTTCGATCCTTCGAACCAGGAATATTTCTCATAATTCGCTCCATCTTGTTTTCCAGTTCTTGAAACTTCTTCGTGAAAAGTTCAGAGGAATCGTCTGCCAATGTTCCACGTACGAAACGCCGATCTTTTCTAGAAGCTTGCTGTGCGGCTTCTACTCTCATGGCATAGACGAGGGTGGACTTTAGATCTTTGCTGTCTGACATCCTGGTAGCTTGCTGTATGTCGGGATCTTTGATGGCATCCACGAAATACTGAAGAGACAGGTTATCTCGTACGTCCGAGGGACAGTCTGGGAAAGCGAGGAGCGACAGTCTTTCTATATCCGATGCCAATTCTTGAAGAGTTCCATTGGCCCTCTGCTGTCTCACTTTCAGTTGCAGTCTGTTATAATCCTTTAGATGTTGCTCCCCAAACCTTAATTCCAACGCACTTGCCAGCGCCACGAATTCTCCCCGCTTCTCTTCAGCTAGTGTTTGTAAAATGTCAGCAGCTTCACCTCGAAGAGATGCCGCGAGATGGAATGCTTTCGAAGTATCGTCCCAACCATTCGCAGAAGCAATCATTTCAAACTGCGTTTGATAAACGCGCCAAGACGACCTCCCATCAAAAGTGGCCACTTTGATGCTGGAACGTGGCGCAATAAAGGGAGTGGAAACGTTATCCCAATTAGGCGTTGCAATGGTCACAGCTTCGCGAGTTTCTATTTTCCGTAGCCTTTCTTCTACAGCATCCATGAATTTCCCCTGCTCTTCTTTGATAGTGGAAACCTTTTCTTCCATTTCATCTCTTATAGCAGTGAGAACGTCTTCCTTCACGGATTGCAGGACCGATGATGTTGTCTCCATAATAGTAGATTCTACCATTGACGCTAGCTCGGTTTTCATTTCTTCCCTGATCTTGATTACGGCTGCGGATGTGGACTCGCACTTATCGGCCAAAGCTTTCATGTCAGATGACGTTGCATTTTGCAAAGCTTTAACGTCTGATGATGTCGCTTCTTGACTGGCGGCAATTGCGGCGGCGAGTTCGGCATTTGTCGTTTGTTGACGGGCTTTTATTTCGGCTTTCATTTCAGCGGCCGTGGATTCTTGTCCGGCTTTTATTCCAGCAATCATTTCCATTAATTGTTTCATTTGGTCTTCCATCATTCCTCTAGTTGTCGGCATTCAAAATTACGAAACCCCACTTCTGACACCACTGTTACGAATTTCACCACTGAGGCAATGATGGCACAGTTTTCACGGTATACAAATATTTATTCTCTCTTCAGGAAACTCATAAAATTTATTCACAGGCAACAGTTTAATTACTCTCAAGCTTCAACACAAGCTTCAACAAAAATAACTTCGAATTCAGCGATTATACAAGCTCACTCCAATAGGTAAACAAAGCGATCAGCTTTCAACGAACTCCGAAGTCAATCTGAAAACTTTCCCGTTCTCCAACCTTTTATATACAAGCGCGTGAGACATTCTCGAAATTTCCAGCCAATTCATCGGAAACGAAATATCTCGAAACTTCTCGATTACTTTAGGTGTTGCCACCTTTTTCTAACTTGTATAATCGCTATTAATTACTAAATAAAATAGGATAAAAATAAATTACAATAGAATTTTGAAATAATACGTCACTATTTACAATATATACAGACAATTTGTGCAACAATAGGCTATGTTAATAATAATGGCAATTTTGATTACCTTCTAAATAACATTAATGTCAAAATATTAATATTTTTAGCAACTTATGAGTTATTAAAATATCATATTTTGTGCAATTTATTAATTTCATTCAAAAGAATATAAATAACTTCACTATAATTCACTTATAATTACATTATGAAAAAGAAAGCACTTATTTTGAGAAAATTTGGGGGTCCCTTAAAATCGGGAGTCTTAGACATACTGGTCTTATGGAACATTGAAATGATGTTACCCAGTAGATGACTTAATGCGAAAGGAACAGTAAAGAAGGCTAGTTGATGTAAATTGATGGTTCTACGGTAAAATTCGCGACATGAGCTTTCATGCATGAGAATTCTGTAGGTGAGATTTACTCTCACGTTTTGAAACATTCAGAGAGGAATACAGGGGGTCCACAAATTAGTCTGGCAATGGAGTTCAAATTCTGAATAACTCTTAATAAGTATTTCTTATAAGTCATTCTTTTTGCCCAATTAATTTATGATCACCATGTAATTCTATATGCAATTTTTTGTTTTCTTTATTATGCCTTGTTATTAAGAGATATACAGATCTATTTGAACTCCATTGCCCGACTAACTGTGGAAACCCTGTATTTTAGATTAGAATTATATATATTGTGTTGTTTAATTTTTTTTTTTTTTTCGCATTTGGTTTATTATAGTTCATCTTGTAAAAGTTAACTAATATTTCTGCAGAAATACGTACAATTCGCCATAATCATTATCTCCATAAATAGTCTTCAATGCAAAATTTATAATAAAAATTGACAACCCCATTCTATCAGAAACACCATCAAAATAACTATCAGACAGTGTTATTTTATATCAAGAGTGGGTATGTGGTGCCAAGAATCGACTTGACCTCACATTGGGAAAGACGCCGGATGTTATATCACACTTCCGAGTATCCATTGTCCACCCCGAATGTTTGGGTTATTCTGTTTCTGGCACCAATATATAATACCATCGGCTAATATAATTACATGTGTCGTTCATGAGTTTTTTTCTCTAAATTCTTCTATAGTATATTTTGGAACATACTATACTCTAAAAAAAACCCACAATTTTAGAGATTTATTCTATGTGTAAACAATATGTTGTATTTGGAAAATAGTTATTGAATGATAAAGCGCAAGGGTACAACAAACTATTTGAAATCATAAACTATGGTTTGTATAATGTCAACCAGTTAATATTTTAAAACGGCATTCTTAGTCTTTCACTTTGTAATTTGATAATTCTGTTAATCTTATAAACATAAATATATACTCATATTTCCCTTGATAGTGGTAAAAAATGACTAAAACTATTTTTGAAATTATATTATGCCTTGGACATTTCGCCTGGTGATGTCACACACTGCTGGTCTTCGTAATAGGAAATTATTAATTACGGCTTTGTGATTGGCTGAAAATTCAAACTTATTTTATAAGTGTGTTACGATTGATTAAAAAGTAAAGAATGACGTCAATACCCCACTCCAAATAAAGATATGTCATACTCATTGTTACAGTTATAGACCTTATACACAGTGTTATTAGAAGTGGAATTGCATCGAATGACAACACTTGTGAAGTTCTTGTGACCAATCAGAACACATCTTGCAAACGAATTCGAATTTCCAAATAATATTAGCCAATCATAATGCGTGTTTCATTTAGTCCCACTGTAATGAATCGACTTTGACGTCGTCGCGTATAATCTCTATTAGATACAAACTTAAAAAAATAAAAGTTTTATAATTGCGGATGGCAACGTTTAAGAATATCAAATTTAGAAATCTCGTAATTCGAAAGATTTTAATTCATCCGATAGCAACTGATTTGACCTCTCGAGAATATTGGTTTATCGCTTTATATTTTTATTTTACTAATTAGCACACAGCGGCATGGGTCGTTTACTTCGCTGTTTTTTGTAAGTATTTTTAAATGATAATTTTAATGTGAATATAGTTTATTTTACAGTTAAAACTTCCAGTATTCTAAAACTTCTTACACAAATTTATGCTAATGTACGCATTGGATCATTATTTTCCCTCGCTAAATTCTAATATATCCTAAAAATATAATGTATTTCAATCCCAGTTTAAGAAATCTTTAAAATAATAATAGAATCACGGATAAATTGGCATTGCAAATGTTATCTGCAAATTTATCAGTCTCTCTTAAAATCTCATTTCTAAATTCAAGTAAAGTAAAGTTTCGGAAAAATTTCAAAATTTTCAATTCCAGACACTTTAATTGGAGGTTTAGAAGTGGATTGCTACGCTGTTAAAAATTGGCGAGTAAATTAATTACCATGTTAACCTGATCAGGTAAAATCCTAGTATAAGTTACACGCTTGGCGAGATTAATATCGCTACCGCCGAAATGACTTGATGCTTACCGCCAAACTGTTGCCAAAGCCGAAGTAACTTTTTTACAATTGTCGCTAAAAATTTGCGTAGGCAAAAACATAGAAAATCGTAAGCTGAAGATGGCAAATACATAAAAAATACCATGAAAAAAAGCATATGCATCATCGCCAATGTCGCCAAATTCATCGTGTAACGTATACTAGGATTAAGCCACCTGATCATTTTGTTTAAAGTTCCATACAGATGAAGAGGTATTATTCAATTTGATTATAATTTACCATTTGATAAGTTTTAAATTAAGTATTAGGCTCCCAACACACTTTTATTGTGGTAAATTTGAGTTTTTTTGTAATTCACTAATTGTGCACAGATAAATATTTGATCTTAAGAGCACGACCATCTCCAATCAGGGAGAATTTCGGAAAATAGTAAAATTAAGCAGAATATATTCAAGTGTACTTGAACTGGGTATTTCTATCATATTTTTTTGTGTACAATATACATATTCTAAGTATATTCTAAGTAAAACATCTAAAAAGAGATTGTTCAAGTATAATTTCCGCGATTTGTTTGTCGTGGCATTGGCAAAGGTGTTGGTTTCCCATATTCTTTATCAAATTTGTCACCATTCGATAGAGTGTGACGCCTAATGAAGAGGGCACCATATCATTTATTTTTATCTTGAACAAACATACATTAGATTGCTCACTTTGATAGACATTGTCATTGAATTGCGCCAAATGGCTTAATGGCCTTTCAATTTCCACCTTTGTAAATTATGGGATGGTTTGCTTCTGGCTTCACTTTATATTTCTTCCTATTTAGTTCATCAGCGTTGATCTCATCAAAATCTTATAACCATTCTAAGACTAGGTCAGAGTTCAAAATTCTCAGGCTCTAACTTCATAGCTCCATAATAAAATCGCCCATTGGCGATTTTTCTGGAGCATTAAGAGATACAGCAAAACATACAAAAATAAATGATTAAAATTCCAAGATCGGTACGGATTCTGTGTCAAGAATTACTTAACCGCGCTATATTATGGCAACTATAGGCAGTTCTTTGTCATTAAAAAATGGCAGGGCTGCCATTTTTTGGAGAAAATCACCTTGGCACAGAATCCGTACCGGACTTGGAATTTTAAAGAAATAAATATTAGCTTAATATTTGATTTACAACTAAAAATATTTGGTTTTTAAACTATATTTAAGTTAAGAATTTAAGGGCAAATGCTAATACACCGGATAAAATATTTTAATCTTAAGTAGAGCTAAATCCTGAAAAGAAGTGTAAACATCCGGGTTTTTGACTCTAGTAAATAAATAAGCTAAACAGGTACTCAGCGAAAATTATAGAAGGATGGTTCCTTGTTGCTCATAATGGTATTTGCATATGAGGGACTTAGAAGTAAAGGGGTCTAAATGACTTTTCTTAACTTTCGAGAAAATACACTTTAAAGTTTCTGATTTGTATTAAATTCTATGAAAACTTGTGATATCTTTATTCCAGAGGTTAGTATTTGAACAACAAATAATTTTCATACAAATTTAATATCAATAAAAAACTTTAAAATGTATTTTCTCTAAAGTTAAGAAAAGTCACTTCTAGAACTCTTTGCTTCTCACGCCCTCATTTTACCCCGTCGACCATTTGGCGATACAAAAAATTCACTGGACAGATTCCCTTTAGCCCATTGAAACAGTCTGCTGGAACGAGTGGACAAGCCGCTGAACATTAACACCTTTAAACCAACGAAAAACTTTCTCTTTTTTTTCAAGTTTTTATATTAGTAATAATTTTATGTTTTTTTTTTAGTGCAGGTAATAAATTAACATTTTTCATTTTACTGAAGGTGTGGCATGTTATTATATTTGATTTTAAAACGTTTATCTTTAAAAAAAAAGCATGTTATTCGTGTCATTATGAAACCCTGTGTACCCGTCGTACAAAGGACTAAAAAGAGTTTTTTCTTCGATCATTTTCCACTTGTCCTTTAAGATTTCTATTCAGACATTTAATTTTGTTTATATCACCTCCTAATTTGAGCTGTAACCCTCTTGCACCGTAGTATGGGGATTTGAACTTGACAATGTTTAATTATATAAAATAAATGTGATAAAAATGAATTAAGACTAATACTTTTAATTTGTTTCGATATTTCGTAAAATGCAGTTTATTTTTACAAGTAAGATTTTAAGTAATTTCTTTGTGTAAATTATTGATTTCATGCTTCAGCCTTTGCAATGGGGTTTCCTAGTTAAAGACGGCTTACTTTCCATCGAAATCTTGATCGATCCCTGATGATCATCAAAGTTAAAAGAGCATTAAAATCACCTTGGTATAGATTCAGAACCAGTTCAGTCATAATATTTAAAGTTTTGCGGCAAGTTAACATTTTTCTGCCATCGATGTAAATTATGAGAAAGTAAAGCCGCGACAAATGAGATTTTGAGGCAAAAAGTTAAGAATATGTTTTATTCTTTGATCGGGATGAAATGAAAATAAAAGGCTGCCTTCATTTGGCTGCATTCGATGTAGTGTAAGTTTCAGAACTTTAATGATAAAATGAGAAATTCTCAAGAGGAAGCTATAAGTAACTTGTTGACGTCACTTAAGAATGCGTTTTCTGAGAAGAGAAGATAGCCTAAATACCATATGTATTTCAGTGGAATAAGCCACGATGATCTATTGCGTAATTCCACCAGAACGCGTCTGCCGAATTTCCAACTCTTATGTATGTGCAAATCGTTTTACTTCTCATTTTACAGGGAGAACTATTGTACATCTAATTCAAACGAAATTAACTTTGAAATATCATATCCTGTGTTACTTTTGTAGGGCTGTCAAAAATTCTCTGATTGTACTAACTATTTTATTTCTTTTTGTTACAGATCTCTTTGCAGGTGTTGCTGTACTTTCCCGGAGGACGAAGACAAGGATGACGAAGACAAGGAGTCTAGCGCCGGTTCTCAGGTTAGTGGTTCTACTTGCAGCAGTCACGATGACGAGGATTCGGTTGTAAGTATCTCTTCACTTTTTCGGAGCAGGGAGCCATCTACGGTGAGTTTTTCTGATATTTTGAACTTTATTCCACCTCCGTCAACTGAAAATTCTTCAATTTCTAATGCCATTTCTGAGTCTTCTCTTTTCAGTTCCGTGGGGGAGCAACAAAATCTCCAGGACCAGTGCCTTTCAGAGCCTTCCAGGATGTCAAGTGCCGGCACTCAGGTTAGTGATTCTCTTTCCAGCAGTCACGGGGACGGGGACTCGGTGGTAAGTATCGCCCCACTTTTCCAGAGCCGCGAGCCGTCAGTGGTGAGTTTTTCTAATAATTCCGAATTTATTCCACCTCCGGGTCCACCTCCATCTCCTGAAGATACAATTTCTAGTTCTTCTTCTGCTGAGTCTTCTCTTTTCAGTGTTGGAGGAGAGCTGCAAGATCTCCAGTGGCTGTGGCTTCACATACTAGCCGAAGAGGAGCTGTACGAATTGGAAGCAGATTTCGAGTCAGTCCTTGAAGTGGTGAGCTTTCCTTCTATTCCTATTCTAGAAGAGCACCCCCGATTCCATTATCCACGGCGTACCACGAGTAGCGGTGACGTGGAGAACGGCGTTCCCCGCGTCCAACTCCATCGATCCGCCTCGTGGACGGTTTAGGCTTATTAGATAATGTCCTCGTGAGACGCCATGGGAAATTAAAACGGGGGTAAAGAGAAGATGTAGTGAGGTTTTAACCGTAAAGTGATTGGAGAGTGCGACATTTGTTTTTTAACCACTAGTTTCCTTTAATATTCAAGACCACCTTGGTACTTGTCTAAGTGATCCCTCAGTTAGCTACTATGCGTAGTCGTGACTTGGAGTTGATGTTTCCAAGTTTGTTCAGGTTCTTTTCTTCTAAATTATCGAAGGAGCGACGACTCCGCATTATTAAGTTATTCTTTGCACGAAGTCACATTTAGGGATGTTTTAATATTTCTAAATTATCATGGGATCAAATACGGCTTGTACCAAGCAGTGCTTAACCAGTTGAACTGTAAAAATGTATCTGTAGCACACTAATTTTGAATTTCTTACGCAAATGGAACAGACTGGAATCGGAAGTTGCTCCCTCTTACACCGAAAGAACAAGTTACGATACACCATAATAATTTGTATTGCTCTACCTCCCAATTTTTTTGCACTATTTTTAGACCACCGCTCTTTTGGAAAGCTCGATAGTAATATTGCATACAGATTTTGTGTAAAAAGGCCTTTTTATTCTATAAACTTGTCTTTTTCAAAATCAATAGCATAATATGATTTCGACGGTGTAAACAATTTTTCCAATTTTTGTTAATTATTTGTACACACGTGCCATTATATTTTGTAAAAATTTTAACTGTTTTAGACTTATCTAGAGGAATATCTGGTTTTATTAGCCTCCTAAAATTTGCCCGAGATCCTATGTCGATTAACTATTAAAATCTATTTTCATTGCTGATGAACTCTCATACGTGTTCTATTCTTATTTAATCGGTGCATGCGTGTTTAAAAGCAAACTTTGTTCTTTCGGTGTTCGCTGAATATTAAGTATTGTGTTTCTGATTGATGGTATGTTATATTATCGATGAAAAAAATGTTTCTGCAAGATTTCCTGGATCAATTGTACTATACAGAGATAAAAAATGTGGCCCATGTAGTTGAGCAATGTTCAAACAACAAGTTTTTTTTATTATTTATTTTCGGAACTAAATGGTTTTAATGTCATATTTTAATGTGACACTTAATCTACTAGCATTCATACTTAAAATAATAATAAATTCTTAAAATATTGTTAAAAAATATGCAAGGAAAAACTGTCCTATTAGATATATTTATATGGGCATTAAAATATTGAATTTATTTCTTAGAAAACACTTCAATAAAAAAAAAAAAAAAAAAAAAAAAAACTAAAATGGGATTTTAATACTTTATTTTTTAAATTAACTTTAATTTTTATAAATGCATACTTTGGTATGTACTCATCGGTTTATCCTCTGATTTTAAAATTAATTAACTCAAAAATAAAGATCGATAGAAGAATGAAATTAAAAGTATAGTTATTTTGAAAGCTGTAAAAATCGGATACATAAGTTTCAGAATCATTTACAAATAATGCTATCAGGTGGTGCTGTACACAGTAGTTCTTATGTTTAAAGACTTTTCTGAAGCCCAGAGCGATTAGTCTTCGGACAGTTCAACTGTTTAAATGTGAAAGGAGGTAAGCGTACGGAAGAAAGTGGATGAAGTCATGGCGTATTCCGTGGAACAGAGTGTTTTTCTGGTACTCAAATATCGCAGGTTAAATTACAGTCCTACGATAAGAAGGCGTAGTTTTCAATCCCGATTTAAAGTTGTGAAATATCCCGATTCGAAAGCTGTTCGGAAACTTTAAGACAAATTTCAACAACGTGGCTAATGAGTTAGTAGAAAACGTTGGCACCAAGCAACCTGCACTCACTCCTGAAAATACTGAGACAGTTTCTACCATTATTCGACAAAATACGTGGAAATCCGTCCGAAGAATTGCAGTAAAATCCCGATTAATACAATCCAGCAATCAAAAATGAATGATAATAGTTTAAATATCCTTCCCCAATGTCATCAAGTCATTTCCGTTCGAGCTGTGCGACAAAAAGACTTCGCGAACCATATTTGCTTACATTGATTGATAAGGATGGATTCGATGTTGGCTATACATGGTACACAAATGAAGCACATTTTAAACTCGACGGTTTTGTTAACAAACAGCACTGGCGATTTTGAGGTACTGAAAACCTTCATTGTGTGAAGAAAAACTACTACATTCCCCAAAATTTACTGTTTGAGTTGCAGTATCCAGCTAAGTCATTATTGGCAATTTTTTAATTCACCAAACGGTCCATAGTGAACGGTACTCAATTACATTTAAATCATACATTGTACATTTTAAACTCAACTATTTTGTTAACAAACATCACTGGCGATTTTGAGGTACTGAAAACTCTCATTGTGTGAAGAAAAACTACTACATTCCTCAAAATTTACTGTTTGAGTTGCAGTATCCAGCAAAGTCATTATTGGCAATTTTTTCATTCACCAAACGGTCACTAGTGAATGGTACGTTGCAATTTCGGAACAATTTGTTGCCAGACTGCTAGCGTTTTCGAATTGGCCAGACACTTCATGGTTTATGAAAAATGTGGCCCAGAACTACCACACCAAACAGGTTTCTAAATTTCTTCAGGAATACTTTGAGAACAAAGACATAGCTGTGAACTATTCTATGTTAGTAGTGTAAATATGGGGATTCTGGGTCAGTGGCACTGCTGTGGCGCCATGGGATTTGTGTGGTGCCATGGGTATAGAGTGGCGCCATGGGTTTAGTGTGGCGTTGTGAATTGTGGCGCTATACTAGATGAGGTTTGGGGTCAGTGTGGCGCTATACTAGATAAGGTTTGGGGGTCATTGCGGCGTGTTACAGTAGGAGGTAATATGAAATGATGTCATTTAAGATTTCGTCTTCTTAAACGGGGATTGTGTAAAAGACGAATTATATTGTTTAATAGAGGGGACATTTTTAATAGATGGTTTTGAGATTTGAAAAGTGCATATATTTTAGTTAAGTTTTATGTAAATGAATTTTTTTATTGGAATACAGTTTAAGGATTTTCTTAATCATATTACCATTTAGTGACAAAAATAAACACATTAGTTTGAAAAATCTAACTATGGGAATACTAGTAAAGCCATCTAGTGAAGTGAAATGGAATTTATTTTATTACTGATAGTGATCGATTGATTTTACTCTTCGTCTTAATGAAACCGGGAATTTGTCTATCTCAATGTGAAAATGTTTCGACTTTGGATACAGATTAGAGTTAAAAAATTTCTTGCTGTAATGAACGCGACGTATCAAGACCTCGCACACGTAGGAAGTTTTGGTGGTGTAAATGCGTTATTCCATGCTGCAAGTGGAAGAGTTCCCAAGAAAACGATACAGAAATGGCTGGAGGGGGTGGATGCGTACCCCCTACACAAACCCATTCGACATAAATTTCCTACGAATCGTCTGATAGTGCATTCAATAGATCAACAATGGCAAGCCGATTTAGTGGATATGGCAAGTTTACAAAAGTTTAATGATGGTTATAAATAAGTTTTGAGTGTTATCGATATACTATCAAAATTTGGGTGGCTAGTGCCTTTGAAACAAAAGAGGGGTGTAGATATCGTTAAAGCCTTTCAAATAATATTAAATGAACGTACTCCAAAATCGCTTCAAACTGATCAGGGAACTGAATTTAAGAATAAGATCTTTCAAACCTTTTTAAAAAAGAAGGGGATAAGGTTTTTCACAGCATTTTACTCCTCGAAAGCATCCATAGTGGAACGTTGGAATAGAAGTATTAAAACTAAAATGTGGAAGTACTTTACAGCTAAAAATACGCATAAATTCATTGACGTTTTACAAGATTTAGTGAAAAGTTATAATCACACTTATCATAGAAGTATCAAGCGAGCTCCAGTAGAAGTGAACGCACAAAATGAACAGGACGTTTGGCATACCCTCTATGGAGAAATGAAGAATTTACCTAAACCCAAGTGTGTATTTAATGTAGATGACGTGGTTCGCATTTCAAAGAAGAAATTAACCTTTGGAAAGGGGTATGAAACAAATTGGACGGAAGAATTTTTTGTTATTAGTGAATGCGTCAAGAGACAACCTGCAGTGTACAGGGTGAAGGATTTATTAGTAGAATTGATACAAGGAACGTTTTATGTGCAAGAGTTACAAAAAGTTACAATGAAAGAAGAATTTCCAATTGAGAAGGTTTTAAGAAAACGCATGCTGAAAAATAAAATGGAATATTTTGTAAAATATCGTGGATACCCAAACAAGTTTATCCAATGGATTTCCGCTTCTAACTTGCTATCCCTATAAATATTGCTTACACATGTTTCAAGACACATTTGTCATCATGAGTTTCTACATAACACTCATTTCGGACAGTTCCATGTCATATTTTCCCGAGAATAAAATTTCTCATTTTATCACTCGTCTATCCGTTCCAATTGAACTCAAAGGAGATTGGGAGGTTGGAATGGTTGAGCTGTTATATCCGCATACTTGGTATAATGTGAATCATCAAAACAATTTAATTGGATTCGAGACGAGTGGAAAGTTAGAGGTAGGAAGAAGATTACCTCCGGGTTGTTATGAGACGGTTCCTGATATTTTAAAGGCTATTTATGTGAAAGAACACGATGATAAAATTGTTACAAGTTATAATGCTGTCACGAAGCGTGTTCAGATAACTGTAAAAAATAATGCGAAACTCATATTATATCAAGGACTTGCTGAAGTGCTTGGATTCGAACCTATGGAAATAACTTCGTTTGACGCAAGTATAGAAACAACTGTTGTTGGTCCATTCGTAGCTGACCCCACTGCACATTATCGTGTATTGATGATTTATACGGATATAGTAGAACCGCAAATTGTAGGAGATGTTTTATCCCCTCTCCTTCGAGTTGTTAGAGTAAGAGGTCAAGACGGTGAGATGATTAGCGAACAATATGATAGACCACACTACTTACCTGTTAACCGGAAATTTATTGAGACTTTGGAAATCGTTATAAGGACGCACTCGGGGTGTTTAACGCCATTTGAACGTGGACGCTCGTACGTGAAGTTACACTTTCGACAGAAATCTCTCTCATAATGTATGTTCCTTACCAGTGCTGTCAAAAATCTTTCGCCGACCAAACGGTATAGTGGTTAGCATGTTAGCTTCTAAACCGCGAGGTTGCGGGTTCGAGTCCCGTGTTAGGCATGAGTGTTTGTAAATGTATGTTGGATTGTCTAATGACGAATGTTTCGGCGCATTATAGCCCTCGTGTTGCTGACGGTGCCAGATAATCTGAAAACAACCAACCAAAAATCTTTCGAAGATTATTATGTACAGCAAACAGGAGGAGGTTTGAATTATTATCAGGGAAGTTCTTATCAGAGAGGATATGGACTAGGAGGTTTATTTATATCATTTTTTCGTGCTGAAGCACCGCTTCTAAAATCGGGTGCTAAAGCTATTGGGAAACAAATGTTTCACAGCGGTGTAAACCTAATGAATGATATTTCTCAAGGTCAAGATTTTAAAACAGCCTCAGAACGAAGGCTCAAAGAAGCCGGATTGTTTGTTAACAGATAAAGCCGCCACTCGAGTTAAAACTATGATTGGTAGCGGGAAAAAGCATAAAAAGCGTAAACAGAAGAAGAGGTCTATCATTCCACGTTTAACCAAGAAGAAGTGTGCAGCACGATATATTTTCTCCTAATGGCTTCCTTCATCTACAAAGACTCTCCCCCTTGCGTAAAGTCGGAATTGGATTTAATTTCAATTCCCCCTACACAAACAGTTATCGAAAAAGGGCAATTTGTAGAATTCCATCCCCTTTCAAGTGTTCGTGATGGTGGACCGATCGAGTTCACGATATCGGGGAGTGATGAAGAATATGTGGACTTAGCTGCATCCTATCTACATGTTAAAGTGAAAGTGACAAAATCAGACGGTTCCAAACTGCCAGAAAATGAACCTGTTGCTCCCATAAACCTTTTCCTACACTCGCTATTCAGTCAAGTGGACGTTAGTTTAAATGAAAGAAATATCTCATTTGCAAGCAACACCTATCCTTTTAGAGCCTATATAGAGACATTGTTAAATTATGGAGAAGACGCCAAGAAAAGTCTACTTACCTGTGAAGGATTCTACAAAGATACCCAACCTGATATTATAGACCCCTTAGATGCGAGTGCTGATGCCGGAATGAAGACGCGCTACAATCTTATCAAAGACAGTCGAACCGTAGACATGATTGGTCAACTTCACTGCGACATTTTCCAGCAGAATCGTCTCATGATCAACTTGGTAGATATCAAAATTAAAATGATATGCAGCAAATCGTCATTTTGCTTAATTTCAACCAAACAGGATGGTGATTATAAGATAGTTCTAGAACATGCTTCTATGTTTATAAGAAAAGTGAAGGTGAGCCCTGCTGTTGCCATCGCACATGCCAAAGCTTTAGGGAAGACGTCCTGCAAATATCCAATCGATCGTGTGATTTGCAAAACTTTTAGTATTGCCAAGGGCAGTTGGTCCTTTTTACAAGATAATGTGTTTCTTGGACTCATGCCAAAGCGCGTGACACTAACCTGTTTAGGAAATGCAGCAATGAATGGACAATATTCAAAGAACCCGTTCCTATTTTCTCACTTTAACGCAAACTTAGTATCCATCTACGTAGACGGACAACCTGTTCCTTCTAAACCGTTAGAACTCAATTTCGGTTCTAACAACTACGTTCGCGCCTATCACAGTTTATTCTCGGGATTTAATCAAGATAAGGGAATTTACTTATCTCAAGAAGAATACGCCAGAGGACATGTACTTTACGCATTTGATCTAAGTCCTGATCTTTGCGACGGAGAACATTTTAATCTACAACACCAGGGAAATTCATGTGTGGAAATTAAATTTTCCGAAGCTATTTCGGAGACATTATCCGTTCTCATTTACGCAGAGTTTCAAAACGTGATTGAAATATCAAAACCACGTCACGTTGTTTGTGACTTTCCGAATTAATGGATACCTTACAAATAACCAAAATTCTTTCTGGAAATGCAAAAACGAAGAATATATTCTTGGGCGTTTTCTCAAATGATCGATTACCCTCGTCTATTTGAAACTTTCCAGCCTGTTTTATTGCCAACACTGACAAGTCTGATCAAGAAAG
Organism: Linyphia triangularis; assembly: GCA_963978545.1. Taxonomy (NCBI): domain Eukaryota; kingdom Metazoa; phylum Arthropoda; class Arachnida; order Araneae; family Linyphiidae; genus Linyphia; species Linyphia triangularis. Next base: position 10,450,249 of record OZ021728.1, read on the forward strand.
TAGTCATTGGGTAGCTTTCTATATAGATTCGCCTACAAAAATTTGCTTCTTTGACTCGTTCGGAAACCCGCCCTCATATTTTAATGGAAAAATTTCAAGTTATGTTAAAAATTATCAACATGTAGAGTTTAATCCCATGATACCTCAATTTAATGCGAGTTCCGTATGTGAACAATACTGTATTTTTTATCTATATTCAAAATGTAATGGACGTTCTCTGAACGATATCCTCTTATCTTTTGTACCCAATCAGCTATGTAATGATATCAAAGTGCATTATTTTGTAGCCAAACACTTTAGAATTGTAGCCCCATTTTATCAATAAAGAAAGTATTTAAACAGTAACGCTATAAATCTCGTATCTCATTCAACATGGAATTTCCAAAGTTACAACACCCTTTTACAATGGTAATTGCCGGTCCAACTGGTTGCGGTAAAAGCTATTTTGTGCGGGATTTGATAAGTGAAAAGCAGGAGATGTTTTCAATCGCCCCCGATAATGTGGTTTGGTTTTACGGAATACATCAACCTTGATATGACGAAATTGAAAATGTAACATTTATAGAAGGTCTACCAGCCACATTTAAAGAATTTTTTGGGGGGAATACACTACTTGTAATAGATGATTTGATGTCAAATACTAACAGTCATTTAACTGATCTTTTTACAAAAGGCAGTCATCATTTAAACCTGAGTGTTATCTTCATAACACATAATTTTTTCTACAAGGGGAAAGAAATGCGTGATATTACATTAAACGCACTTTACTTGGTACTATGTAAAAATAGGCGAGATTTGAGCCAAATCTCACACCTCGGACGGCAGCTATTTCCTTGACACGTAAAGTTGTTTCAAGAGGTCTTTGAAGATGCTACAAAAAAAAAACCTATTCCTATCTAATTATAGATTTGCGTGCAGAAACACCCGAAGAGTTACGTCTACGCACCAAAATTTTACCAAATCAAACACAGCTAGTGTACCAATTTAAATGATATAAAAGAGAATGACCTGTAAGAAAAATATCATTTGACAAGATGACACTTAAGAAGGAACAACTTAATCAATTACGATTACTACAAATCTGCCCGTTAAAGTTACGGAAAACATTATTGGGTAAACTCAATAATCAGTGTATAAAAGCAATATGCGAATGTTGTATTAACACATTGAACGGAAATATTCCATTAAGTGCACAGCAAAAGAAAGCGCTCTCTAAACATAAGAAGACATTACGTCATTTGAGTAATCGTAAAGAGTCTTTATTAAAAAAGCCTAAAATAATTTTGCAGAAAGGAGGTTTCCTTAACGCACTTATCCCCGCTGCCTTGAGTGTTCTAACTGCATTATTTCATGGCTCAATTTAAGAAATGTGCTCTTATACCAGAGGAATTAGTTACTAAACATACAGTGTCTCATAAAAGTCTTAGTGAATTAGACAAAGCTATGATACAAATTTTAAATAGTGATCTACCTGATCATGATAAATTAGTTCGCTATCAAGAACAACTATAGAAAAGTTTAAAAAAAAGTTAAATTAGAGAACTGATTCCAGAAATGTGTGAAACAATTAAAGAATCTCACATGTCTATTTTGAGTTGTTAAATTCTTGTAGATTTAAACTTTTCGTTAGTTGTTCTTGATAGCGAACTAATTTCTCATGATCAGGCGTAGACGTAACTCTTCGGGTGTTTCTGCACGCAAATCTATAATTAGATAGGAATAGGTTTTTTTTTTGTAGCATCTTCAAAGACCTCTTGAAACAACTTTACGTGTCAAGGAAATAGCTGCCGTCCGAGGTGTGAGATTTGGCTCAAATCTCGCCTATTTTTACATAGTACCAAGTAAAGTGCGTTTAATGTAATATCACGCATTTCTTTCCCCTTGTAGAAAAAATTATGTGTTATGAAGATAACACTCAGGTTTAAATGATGACTGCCTTTTGTAAAAAGATCAGTTAAATGACTGTTAGTATTTGACATCAAATCATCTATTACAAGTAGTGTATTCCCCCCAAAAAATTCTTTAAATGTGGCTGGTAGACCTTCTATAAATGTTACATTTTCAATTTCGTCATATCAAGGTTGATGTATTCCGTAAAACCAAACCACATTATCGGGGGCGATTGAAAACATCTCCTGCTTTTCACTTATCAAATCCCGCACAAAATAGCTTTTACCGCAACCAGTTGGACCGGCAATTACCATTGTAAAAGGGTGTTGTAACTTTGGAAATTCCATGTTGAATGAGATACGAGATTTATAGCGTTACTGTTTAAATACTTTCTTTATTGATAAAATGGGGCTACAATTCTAAAGTGTTTGGCTACAAAATAATGCACTTTGATATCATTACATAGCTGATTGGGTACAAAAGATAAGAGGATATCGTTCAGAGAACGTCCATTACATTTTGAATATAGATAAAAAATACAGTATTGTTCACATACGGAACTCGCATTAAATTGAGGTATCATGGGATTAAACTCTACATGTTGATAATTTTTAACATAACTTGAAATTTTTCCATTAAAATATGAGGGCGGGTTTCCGAACGAGTCAAAGAAGCAAATTTTTGTAGGCGAATCTATATAGAAAGCTACCCAATGACTACTTTCTTGATCAGACTTGTCAGTGTTGGCAATAAAACAGGCTGGAAAGTTTCAAATAGACGAGGGTAATCGATCATTTGAGAAAACGCCCAAGAATATATTCTTCGTTTTTGCATTTCCAGAAAGAATTTTGGTTATTTGTAAGGTATCCATTAATTCGGAAAGTCACAAACAACGTGACGTGGTTTTGATATTTCAATCACGTTTTGAAACTCTGCGTAAATGAGAACGGATAATGTCTCCGAAATAGCTTCGGAAAATTTAATTTCCACACATGAATTTCCCTGGTGTTGTAGATTAAAATGTTCTCCGTCGCAAAGATCAGGACTTAGATCAAATGCGTAAAGTACATGTCCTCTGGCGTATTCTTCTTGAGATAAGTAAATTCCCTTATCTTGATTAAATCCCGAGAATAAACTGTGATAGGCGCGAACGTAGTTGTTAGAACCGAAATTGAGTTCTAACGGTTTAGAAGGAACAGGTTGTCCGTCTACGTAGATGGATACTAAGTTTGCGTTAAAGTGAGAAAATAGGAACGGGTTCTTTGAATATTGTCCATTCATTGCTGCATTTCCTAAACAGGTTAGTGTCACGCGCTTTGGCATGAGTCCAAGAAACACATTATCTTGTAAAAAGGACCAACTGCCCTTGGCAATACTAAAAGTTTTGCAAATCACACGATCGATTGGATATTTGCAGGACGTCTTCCCTAAAGCTTTGGCATGTGCGATGGCAACAGCAGGGCTCACCTTCACTTTTCTTATAAACATAGAAGCATGTTCTAGAACTATCTTATAATCACCATCCTGTTTGGTTGAAATTAAGCAAAATGACGATTTGCTGCATATCATTTTAATTTTGATATCTACCAAGTTGATCATGAGACGATTCTGCTGGAAAATGTCGCAGTGAAGTTGACCAATCATGTCTACGGTTCGACTGTCTTTGATAAGATTGTAGCGCGTCTTCATTCCGGCATCAGCACTCGCATCTAAGGGGTCTATAATATCAGGTTGGGTATCTTTGTAGAATCCTTCACAGGTAAGTAGACTTTTCTTGGCGTCTTCTCCATAATTTAACAATGTCTCTATATAGGCTCTAAAAGGATAGGTGTTGCTTGCAAATGAGATATTTCTTTCATTTAAACTAACGTCCACTTGACTGAATAGCGAGTGTAGGAAAAGGTTTATGGGAGCAACAGGTTCATTTTCTGGCAGTTTGGAACCGTCTGATTTTGTCACTTTCACTTTAACATGTAGATAGGATGCAGCTAAGTCCACATATTCTTCATCACTCCCCGATATCGTGAACTCGATCGGTCCACCATCACGAACACTTGAAAGGGGATGGAATTCTACAAATTGCCCTTTTTCGATAACTGTTTGTGTAGGGGGAATTGAAATTAAATCCAATTCCGACTTTACGCAAGGGGGAGAGTCTTTGTAGATGAAGGAAGCCATTAGGAGAAAATATATCGTGCTGCACACTTCTTCTTGGTTAAACGTGGAATGATAGACCTCTTCTTCTGTTTACGCTTTTTATGCTTTTTCCCGCTACCAATCATAGTTTTAACTCGAGTGGCGGCTTTATCTGTTAACAAACAATCCGGCTTCTTTGAGCCTTCGTTCTGAGGCTGTTTTAAAATCTTGACCTTGAGAAATATCATTCATTAGGTTTACACCGCTGTGAAACATTTGTTTCCCAATAGCTTTAGCACCCGATTTTAGAAGCGGTGCTTCAGCACGAAAAAATGATATAAATAAACCTCCTAGTCCATATCCTCTCTGATAAGAACTTCCCTGATAATAATTCAAACCTCCTCCTGTTTGCTGTACATAATAATCTTCGAAAGATTTTTGGTTGGTTGTTTTCAGATTATCTGGCACCGTCAGCAACACGAGGGCTATAATGCGCCGAAACATTCGTCATTAGACAATCCAACATACATTTACAAACACTCATGCCTAACACGGGACTCGAACCCGCAACCTCGCGGTTTAGAAGCTAACATGCTAACCACTATACCGTTTGGTCGGCGAAAGATTTTTGACAGCACTGGTAAGGAACATACATTATGAGAGAGATTTCTGTCGAAAGTGTAACTTCACGTACGAGCGTCCACGTTCAAATGGCGTTAAACACCCCGAGTGCGTCCTTATAACGATTTCCAAAGTCTCAATAAATTTCCGGTTAACAGGTAAGTAGTGTGGTCTATCATATTGTTCGCTAATCATCTCACCGTCTTGACCTCTTACTCTAACAACTCGAAGGAGAGGGGATAAAACATCTCCTACAATTTGCGGTTCTACTATATCCGTATAAATCATCAATACACGATAATGTGCAGTGGGGTCAGCTACGAATGGACCAACAACAGTTGTTTCTATACTTGCGTCAAACGAAGTTATTTCCATAGGTTCGAATCCAAGCACTTCAGCAAGTCCTTGATATAATATGAGTTTCGCATTATTTTTTACAGTTATCTGAACACGCTTCGTGACAGCATTATAACTTGTAACAATTTTATCATCGTGTTCTTTCACATAAATAGCCTTTAAAATATCAGGAACCGTCTCATAACAACCCGGAGGTAATCTTCTTCCTACCTCTAACTTTCCACTCGTCTCGAATCCAATTAAATTGTTTTGATGATTCACATTATACCAAGTATGCGGATATAACAGCTCAACCATTCCAACCTCCCAATCTCCTTTGAGTTCAATTGGAACGGATAGACGAGTGATAAAATGAGAAATTTTATTCTCGGGAAAATATGACATGGAACTGTCCGAAATGAGTGTTATGTAGAAACTCATGATGACAAATGTGTCTTGAAACATGTGTAAGCAATATTTATAGGGATAGCAAGTTAGAAGCGGAAATCCATTGGATAAACTTGTTTGGGTATCCACGATATTTTACAAAATATTCCATTTTATTTTTCAGCATGCGTTTTCTTAAAACCTTCTCAATTGGAAATTCTTCTTTCATTGTAACTTTTTGTAACTCTTGCACATAAAACGTTCCTTGTATCAATTCTACTAATAAATCCTTCACCCTGTACACTGCAGGTTGTCTCTTGACGCATTCACTAATAACAAAAAATTCTTCCGTCCAATTTGTTTCATACCCCTTTCCAAAGGTTAATTTCTTCTTTGAAATGCGAACCACGTCATCTACATTAAATACACACTTGGGTTTAGGTAAATTCTTCATTTCTCCATAGAGGGTATGCCAAACGTCCTGTTCATTTTGTGCGTTCACTTCTACTGGAGCTCGCTTGATACTTCTATGATAAGTGTGATTATAACTTTTCACTAAATCTTGTAAAACGTCAATGAATTTATGCGTATTTTTAGCTGTAAAGTACTTCCACATTTTAGTTTTAATACTTCTATTCCAACGTTCCACTATGGATGCTTTCGAGGAGTAAAATGCTGTGAAAAACCTTATCCCCTTCTTTTTTAAAAAGGTTTGAAAGATCTTATTCTTAAATTCAGTTCCCTGATCAGTTTGAAGCGATTTTGGAGTACGTTCATTTAATATTATTTGAAAGGCTTTAACGATATCTACACCCCTCTTTTGTTTCAATTCACTAGCCACCCAAATTTTGATATTATATCGATAACACTCAAAACTTATTTATAACCATCATTAAACTTTTGTAAACTTGCCATATCCACTAAATCGGCTTGCCATTGTTGATCTATTGAATGCACTATCAGACGATTCGTAGGAAATTTATGTCGAATGGGTTTGTGTAGGGGGTACGCATCCACCCCCTCCAGCCATTTCTGTATCGTTTTCTTGGGAACTCTTCCACTTGCAGCATGGAATAACGCATTTACACCACCAAAACTTCCTACGTGTGCGAGGTCTTGATACGTCGCGTTCATTACAGCAAGAAATTTTTTTAACTCTAATCTGTATCCAAAGTCGAAACATTTTCACATTGAGATAGACAAATTTCCGGTTTCATTAAGACGAAGAGTAAAATCAATAGTCAATCGATCACTATCAGTAATAAAATAAATTCCATTTCACTTCACTAGATGGCTTTACTAGTATTCCCATAGTTATATTTTTCAAACTAATGTGTTTATTTTTGTCACTAAATGGTAATATGATTAAGAAAATCCTTAAACTGTATTCCAATAAAAAAAATTCATTTACATAAAACTTAACTAAAATATATGCACTTTTCAAATCTCAAAACCATCTATTAAAAATGTCCCCTCTATTAAACAATATAATTCGTCTTTTACACAATCCCCGTTTAAGAAGACGAAATCTTAAATGACATCATTTCATATTACCTCCTACTGTAACACGCCGCAATGACCCCCAAACCTAATCTAGTATAGCGCCACACAGACCCCAAACCTCATCTAGTATAGCGCCACAATTCACAACGCCACACTAAACCCATGGCGCCACACTGACCCCAAACCTCATCTAGTATAGCGCTACAATTCACAACGCCACACTAAACCCATGGCGCCACCGCAGCGCCACTGACCCAGAACCCCCATATTTACACTACTTACGTTTCTGGAACAGCCATAAATTGGCCTCCATACTCACCCGATCTTACCCCTTGTAGGGCATATTGAAGGACACAGTCTTTCAAAAAAAATTCTGCAACACTGGACAAATTGAAAGAGTTGATCTGTGAGACATGTGCGTCGATTTCCGTTAAAAACTACAGAAAGTGACAGAAAACTTCATTTTTCATTTGCGCCATCTTTGTACTGAGCAAATCCACACTATATAGCAAAAAGCCGCTAAAGGCACCACTCTCCGTGTCTTAGCAATTTCAGAAGTCAACTGGTGCAAAGGAAACAGCTAGTTAGTTTATTTTTCACCCACGAAACAAGGGTGGTGCTGCAATCCGACCAGATTTGTGACTGCGTTATAGTAATATACAACAATGGACAAGCCGACCAAACGGTATAGTGGTTAGCGTGCTAGCTTCTGGACCGCGAGGTTGCGGGTTCCGAGTCCCGTGTAGGCATGGGTGTTTGTAAATGTATGTTGGCTTGTCTAATGACGAATGTTTCGGCGCATTATAGCCCTCGTGTTGCTGACGGCGCCAGATAATCTGAAAACAACCAACCAACAATGGACAAACCGTAATTCAATTGGGCTGATATGCAACAATGGACACTTGCCGTAATTCAATCGGCTGAAATTTGGCAGATAGATTCGCTGTCGATAACAATACTTTCTATAAAATTTTGGGGGCCTTCTATCAAATTTCGCTGTCACTAAAAGGTTGCTTTTTCACACGCTTGTATCATCAGTCTACTAAAAAACCAACTTGCCCTCATCCAATCACAATGAAATTTAACAAGGGTGGTACGTTCCTTGCTTTATTCCAGCTTTCCAGTTCCGTTCTTTTCCGTTCCGTTCTTTCCGTTTCCGTTTCTTCCGTTTCCGTTCTTTCCGTTCCAGCTTTACTCACGTTCTATTATCCAGATATCAAGCTCATTTCAAATATATTTAATTTTGTGATATTTAATGAATGAAATCTTTTATAAAACTGAGAGTTTTATCTGTTTCTTGGGCATCATGTATGATGGTGCCCAAGGAAAACTATAGAAAAGGTACACAGTTTTTGTATTTTTATCTTCAAGACTTCAATGTAATCATGAGATGTAAAATGCAGACTACAGACACCAGTAGAAGAAGACTTGTCATTAATATGAAGATTGGTTCTAGAAATCATTTTACCCATTTCTTGCGCTGAACTGGATTTAAGAAGAATGAATTCTTTAAAGATTATGAAGTACAGTGTGGAACGCAACTATTTACCATGTTTGGCTTTAACTGATAATGAAATAAATTAATAAATGAAAACCTATGACGATCACATAAATTCCATTTGCAAAAATTTTTACAAATTATAAAAAGTAAATCATTTCAGTTCTGGTTGAGAGATATTTGCTCGCCCGTGGTGTGCTACTTGATCTAAAAGTATATTAAAAAGTGCGATGAAAAATTTTTAGAACTCAGCTAAAATAAAAATATCCGGGGTTGCTAACTTTGAGATAACGGGAATAGCCAACAGCCCATTAAAAATCATCAAAAATAATCTCTCTTGATAATCGTTGCTGGATTGTATGCCTTACACAAACAAAATCGAATGTAATATAAAGGATTTAAAACTACAACATACAATTCCAAACTCTGTCTCCTTAAAGCATAATGATAGTAAAATCTTAAACCAGATCTTAAATAGCCGAAAATCACCAATAAAATGTTGAAATTCGCCAAAAAAAGTTTAGAGTCCAAAAAAAGAAAAGAAATAAATCGCTAATCCCCAAACCCTCACAAATTGCCAAAATCGGCAAAAAATTGCCAGAACTGGCAGCCCTAACTAAGCCAAGAAAATAGCCACTATTGGTCGGAATGCAGAGCCACTAGTCCATTGCAGCAGGAAGGAAAATTAAGAACATGTTTTTTCTGTTTACTATTAGTTATTACAACCTGGAGAACCCCTTATCGCTTGTTTCAATCCAATGTGGACATCTACTGGGGAAGGTGAACATTTTGAAAAGGTTATAACGTGATTCCAACGACGATTGCAGAGGACACATTTCTAGCCAATTTCCAGATTTCTGCAACTACAGCGCCCTTTATGCAACATTTCTAACTAATTTTGAAACTTCTGTATAATATTTTTACAGCTTTCAAAATAACTATACTTTTTGTTTCATTCTTCTATATATTTTTTTGTTTCGGTTATTTAATTTTAATATCAGGGAGTCGTTCTCTGTATACCCTGTGCAAAATGCCATAAGCAAGTAATAAGCAACCTTGATTTTTTCTTGCATTAATCTCCAGCAGTTGTTTACATTAACAGTTACACCACATTTTAAGATTTTATACTGCTTATTACCCTGGTTACTTGCCTTGAGCGATCCCCGAGAAAGCTATTAGGCGTATTTAGTAGTAATTTGGAATTGATAACTTCATGTTGTTTGGGCTCTTGATCTAATTCGAAATCATAGGAGGAGCGATGACTCTGCATTAAGTTTTAATATTTTATGCAAATTTGTTTTTCGCATTTGAACTTTGACTCGTTGATTCTAATTTGCAAAAGAGGTCAATCATGGCTTGTACCAGGTGGTTTCTATACACTTAAACAAGTACATAAGATATTTTTCAATAGGTATTTACTTGTACTCCCGGACTTAATAAAACAATCTCGATATCAAATATCTTAAACTGTCTATCAATTGATTGAAAACTGGTTATATCTTGAAATACAGTGATTCTAACAGATTTTCGTTTCAGCCGTAAAGTTCAGCCATTCTAGCGGTAATACAAAATGGTTGTTCCTGACAGAATCTGACTTGAAGTGGGAGTTTAAAAAAAAAGGGTAAAGGGGGGAAAAGGATAAAAGTTGTCCTTGTAGACTGAGCTGCGTCTGCAAGATTAATGGCCTCATCTTGCATCATTCTGAAACTCGTATGAAGTGTAGAAAATACCAGTAGAGCAATGAGCACTCGATCTGACGAACCGCATTCGGTCGGATACAAATACAGCGTTTTCCAAAATACTTCTTTGAACGTTACTTGGGAATTCAATGTAGAAAATTCCAAATAACTACCATTGTTATCGTGCTGCTTTAAGAGGAAGACATCATTCCTATACTCGCTATGTTACACTCTTCTAGCCCAGTGCATTTAGAAACTACTTTCTAGAAAACCTTGAAATTTGGTGAGTAGGTACGAATAATATAACACATAAAAGCAGAGTTTTTTAAAAAAATACTTTATAAGCACTGTCAATTTTTATATTCATTTACACAGCGACGATATCAAAAACATTTCTATCAGCAAAATGTGCGACAAACTACGTTTCAAAATTTATTAAAAATGAACATGAATTTATGCTCATCATTTATTTATTCTGATTACAGTAATTTTATTATTGATAAATTAAAAGGAAAAAAAAATTGCCAACAGGAAAGAGTTTCAACAATGACCGAATAAATACTAGTGAAAGCGCGATTGGATGACTGCAAGTTGGTTTATTAGTATTCCGTAAAACAGTAACAGCCCTAAAATTTGATTGAACTTACCTGCCAAGTTTCAGCCCGATTTGATGACTGCAAGGGGGTTAATTTAGGCCTTCGCAGATTTTCCCGCCATCAACAAACATCATTAAAGTTAATACAAGAATTTATAAAGATCACCTATTGAAATGACAGAAATTGCTTTCATTTAATGTCTATCTACTATAGATGAAAATTAAAATAGCAAATGACAAAACCAGTGTGGATCCATTGCATAAATATATTGAAGTAAGGATTTGAAATATAAAATTAAATATATTAGACGCCATTTTCGAGTTTTTAATTTATGTCATTACATTAAGTGATCATTTTTGTATCTTCTCCCCAAATCTCAATGTTTTATAGAAAGTAGTTTCTAAATGCACTATGATTGTAACATAGCGAGTATAGGGAATGATCTTTGTTAGGACTTTCTCTTAACTCCGATACTTAGTTGGTTTGTTTGAATTCCGTTTTACAGCCAACATTTTTGTTTTTTTACATCGAAATTAGACATAAATTTCCATGTGTTATGAGGGTATTCGGGTTTTCAATCAGCACAATATATGCAGTGCGTAGTTTTAAACAAAATATTTAAACGTGGGATAAATTTTGATACAGTAGAACGCAATATCTCATTTATCTATATTACTGTCTCGTTTTGATTGTTTTTTTTTTGGTTTTTTTATCTGGGAATGGATTATAAAGATATATTAATGAGGAAAAAGTAGAGAAGCTTACCTTTGAATTGAAAATGCACCATTATGAATAAAAAAAAATTTCAATTCAGATAATTATTGATTATTATCAGATAATTATTGATTTTTCATCATATTTTTGTGAAGTAGTAAACTTTAAAAAAGTGATTAAAGTATGTTTTTTCTAATTACATTAAATTTTTTTTTTGGTTGATATACATAAATAATAAAGCCATACACTTAAATTTTATTACATGTAATATACGCAAAAATAAAAAATACTGATAAGTAAAATAGTCCATAGGCGGTATCGTTCCATCAAATGTGTTTTAGAAGACCTAAAATTTAAACTTTCAGTCGACTCTCAGTCTACAAGGATGGGGGGGGGGGGGGTGAGGAACGACAGTAGCCCACCTCCACGTGGTGTTCCTCGGGCAACACTTTTTTTCGAGCATAAATGAGGAAAATGGCGTCCGTTTGTGAAAACCCAAAATCCTCTTGAAACTTCAAGACTCCAACCAAAACCCTCAATCCAACGATTTGTCTTTCGTTTAGTGACTGATTATTCACCGAATTGTGAAGTCATTAATGCAGAGCGGTCGAGCAGTTTCTATCACGTGGTCGCCTAGTTAATAGGCTGCGGATAATGACGTCATCTCCTTATATGCTCGAAGAGAAAGTGGCAAAGAGGCTACTCCGACTTTCGTATTTCCATGAAATAATTATTTGAAGTCTGTGACTATGAAAATGCCGAATTCTGTATTCTCCACAGTATATTCTCTGTCAAAACTAACAGGAATGCCTTAACCACTTGTCATCATTGAAGGATCTGATCAACTTTTTTTTTTGTTTTTTTTCGTTTTAAAGACTTGAGAAGCCATCCTTTTCTTCAAAAATTGGATAATTCCCATTTCCGTTTTGAAATGGAACGGGTAGAATTGAAAAAATAACATTCAAGGCGACCTCAAGGTCAAGACTTTTCAGAAGCTCAGAAGAGAGAAAAGAGGTCTTAAATATGACATTGACTTTACATTGATATGAATGATAGGGTTACAGAGGAGTTACTCTGTTAAAACTGTCGATTAAAACATCTACATTTACGCTTCGTAATTTTAAACTTAGCCGGATGAATAGGCACCGTCACCTGAGCTGACTATTTTCTTTCCAAAGCCACGCTACTCTAATGAGGGGACATGATAACAATGATATGTGGTCGCTCTGGTAACTGAAGTAGGTATAAAATTTGCTGTATAACAAAAATAAGTTATGATATTCGTTTGTAATACTGCGTTCGTTTATAAAAAAAAACTTTTTTTCTACTGGAGAAATTCTCTACTGGAGTTTTCTATTGGACTTTTCTTAACCTAGCGACAGTTTAAAATATGGTAATTGTAGTTGAAGATCCAAGTAGTTTCTGAAATTTTCTTGAGAATAGTTCCAGGATCAGTCCAGTTTGCAGGTAATTTATTTAGTTTTGATGTAGCTAATACTATACAAAAATTCAACTTAACTAGACATCACTTAGACGGTAGATCGTGACAGTGCTCCATAGGTATTTAATCCATTTTGGCGGCGTGAAAGCGTAATGTTCGCCAAACCACAACCCTATAGAGAACAAAAGGCTATAAGGTTTGGCGAGAATTATGTCTTCACTCCGCCAAAATGGATTAAATACCTATGAGCACTGTCACGATCTACCGTCTAAGTGATGTCTAGTTAAGTTGAAGTTTAGTATAGCATCAAACATTTTAGGGAAAACACATGTATTGGAAGGACTGTGTGTTCTTTTCAGTTGTGGCCATCTCGAATTCACTCGGGCGTTGCCAACTTTTTCGAGCCTGTATTATCACCTGTTAACAAATAAATTTATAAAAATAGAACTCTCAAGCGAAATATTTACACAATTTACAATTATATATAGAGAGGGAGAAAAATTACGTAACAATATTGAAGACTAGCCACGAAATCAATTCACTTTCGACGTTTCTACTATCTCTTGGTATTTCTGCTGATTAAACAGACAAAGGGCGCATGTTTCCAATGAATACAAAACGTTTGGTGTAAAGTCAACTTTTGACTTGAATCGGATAATTTAAGGATTTTCTCCACAAAGAAATTGATACGCCCCTTGCATATTTCTATTGCTTGAGAACACATTTTTATTGATTCTGCTACCCCCCCCCCCTCCCCCTCACAAACCTGAAAAAGACACTAATCACTATGAACTTGAAAAAAGAAATATCCTGCTTTTTCTGTGGCAATCTACAACACAACTTTCGGCTCCCGATTTCCAGCAACGTTTGATTTCAAAAACGGTAGACAGGACGGAAATTATGACTGATAGTTGCTGCAAATTGTCTAGATTCTTGCCTTAGATTTCCAGGATACTTTTATGACGAGATGTTTCGAAAAACCTCTCAGAAAACATGCCCAACTTGAAATTCAGACCATTCCCAGTAATTTAGACGTTCTTACACTCCTTTGGTAAAGTATTGCCCTTTTTTCGATATATTTTGAAGAGGCTAAATTACCCTGTTTTTCGTGAACTTGCCGCTGACTATTCATCGCCGAGAAATTTGATTGAGTTTTTGGGAATTTGCATGCAATAAATAAGCAGGCTTTTAGATAGCCAACCAAACCATCCTTGGTTCCCGCTCCCTTCCCCCCCCCCCCTTCTCCTTTCCCTAGACTCCTTCGCTTCCTCCTACATTTTTTCTAGATCACTTTTTTGAAATCAGGATGTTCCAAAACGTGGAGAAATGCAAAAAAATTCGATTTTTTTTTTTTTTACCGAATACTATACTTTCATTACCCTATGCATTACATATGGGTAATTGAAAGTAAAAAGTAGTATGTGAATCTTATGGTGTTGTAGCTTTATGCCATTTTTTCTTAGAGCTACGATATGATTATTCAAGCTTAAATATCTATTTATTGTATCCTACTCATTTAGAACATAACAAACACTGCCAAAAGAATTAATATCTCCCTAAAAACAACTAGATGTCGTAAAAAAAACCCCGCAAGTAAAATAATCAGTCATAAAAAGTTGTGAAATCTAATGTTGGCCGCCAAGAGGCCGTGTTTAGTTTCTTTGGGGTACTTGTACACATTGAACAAAATTGGGATTATTAGGGGGAATTCCCATGGGCAATTAGTACTTGGCAGGCTAGAGTTTTTATAGTTTTATCTCAATTCAGTCGTGACCTCCGATATTGAGAAGGCCATCCAACTGATATGATGACGTCACCAGTGGTGGATACACTTTTCCATTCAGTTAGTGAGGGAAGACATTATTTTTGTGTGACGAAATATTTTATCTTCCTTATTTTACGTTTTGTAAAGATATTTCAAGTAATTGGATTATTTTATTTCTTTGACAATGTAAAATATAAGATTATCCCTACATTTAAAAAACTAATTTTGTACAACTTCAGGTTTTAAACTTCGTCCATTCCCGTATAAGTATGATCAAGTATAATTTCTGTTCTTTATATAAGTTGCTTTTGTTTTTGCTTTTTTCAAAAGTAATTTTAAAATATTTCTAAATGTTTGAAATGTGAAAGGAAACAAGAAAAATACCAATTCAAAACATTGACATATACAATTGATAAAACATAACAAATATACATAATAAACAAAACACAGATAATATTGTTGCACAAATTGTCTGTGTATATTGTAAATAGTGACGTATTATTTCAAAATTCTATTGTAATTTATTTTTATCTTATTTTATTTAGTAATTAATAGCGATTATACAAGTTAGAAAAAGGTGGCAACACCTAAAGTAATCGA
This sequence comes from Linyphia triangularis, assembly GCA_963978545.1. Taxonomy (NCBI): domain Eukaryota; kingdom Metazoa; phylum Arthropoda; class Arachnida; order Araneae; family Linyphiidae; genus Linyphia; species Linyphia triangularis. Next base: position 10,465,415 of record OZ021728.1, read on the forward strand.
GAAGTTTCGAGATATTTCGTTTCCGATGAATTGGCTGGAAATTTCGAGAATGTCTCACGCGCTTGTACATAAAAAGACTGGAGAACGGGAAAGTTTTCAGATGTACTTCGGATTTCGTTGAAAGCTGATCGCGATCGCTTTGTTGACCTATTGGAGTGAGCTTGTATAATCGCTATATTCGAAGCTGTTCTTGTTGAAGCTTGTATTGAAGATTAATAGTGATTGCACTGTTATCTGTGAATAAATTTTCTGAAGAGAATAAATACTAGTTTTTATCTGAAAAAACTGTATTTATAACTGTTTTTAAAACTGTAAAACAGCTTAAATACCACAACTATATTCAAGGTTCATATTTTCAGAGAAAATATATATAGTATGCATTTTTTTCTTTTTTTTTCTTTTCAATTTACAATGTTTTCCAAGAGAAGCAGATACTGTCACCTTACAAAAACTAATCTTATCCAGTGTTATTAAATGCCTCTTTTGGTTGTACAAAATCATTTGGATGAAAATGCAGCTCGCATACCTTAAATAGAAGACACACATTTCTAAACAACTCTATTGAATTTTTAACAAAACTTTATATTGAAATAAGAAAAAGTTTCCACGTTAAATTTTTATTTTATGTTGGTCATTTTGAAAGGCTAGTGAAGATTGAGTAAAACTTCCAAGTACGGTACGAATTCTGCGCCAAGAATTGTTTTCATAAAACAGCATCAAATGAAATCAACCATAGGTTGTTTACTTGTTATTAAAAAAAAAAAAAAATGACGGGGGGTGCCAATGTTGGGGAAAATTATTTTCACATAGATTTCGTACTGCACTGGGAATTTTAACCAAAGATAGTTTTTTAAACTTTCATTTGAAAAATAAAGCAAAAAAGTTGAAACCGATGAAAAGTTATCACTATTGTAAATAGTTAGCATTTCTTTTCTGCACTTTAATAACAACTTTTCAAAAATTGTACACTTATATTTAAAAGCACATTAAAATTTTTATTAAAAAGTTAACACTCACCTTGCTGTATTTCATTGGGACAAAAAATTTTCGATGTATCGCACGCCACCATGTTTTTTTTTTTTTTAACACTGTCATCGGAAGGGAATTTGAATAGAGAAATCTTAGCAATAGTTCTGGAATTTCCGTTGTATTTTAGAACGGAACAAGGACTCGGCATTTTGTAAAATTTACATAAATATTAAACGTATAAATCATCCATAATAACCATCGAACGACTAATAAAAGCAGAATTTGAAGATCAGTGTATCCACTTCTAAGTAAATTTTAGCTCGAGATAGCTTAAACTTGTATCCACGGCTGATGACGTAGAAAGAAAAACATGGCGGAGTGGTATGGCCTTCCACATATCGATGGTCACGATTCAGTGCAATGGGTGCAAAGTAGCTGAAGCAAATGAAATGAGATTTATTCGAAATAACTCTAGCCTGCAAAGTTCTGATTGTCTATGGGGATTCGCCCTAATAATTCCAATTTAGTTAATTGTGTACAAGTAATCCAAAGACGGCAGGTTTTTTTTTACAACGAATAGTTGTTTTTTGAGTTGATTTTTATTGTTTGATTTAAAATGTTAGCCATTTTAACACCTTATAATAGTTAATTTTTTTTTTAATCCCAATATTTTAAAGACTCTTAATTTCTAGAAAACGTACTACTGTTTAGCGCAGCATGGCTCTAGTGATGCCCTTGCGTCATAAAACCTCAGCCTAACAACCAAACAATCAACCGGAAGCGCACAACACTATTTACTGGGACTTCCTAAATTTTAAATGTCATAATTGCGAAACAGTGCGATACAGAATTAAGAGACAAAGCGGTATGTTGTGTAGACAGGTTTTGATTAAACTGGTTTAGAAAATTAGTTACAGTATTGAAGTGCGGCAATAAATTATTTTAAAATCTGAATATAGTGCAATGAGTCCATTGTTTCCCTCCCGAAGAAAAGGCTCTTTGATTTCTGTACTGAATAGTGCAGCTAAAACAATCCCTTACAGAATACAGTAGTTTTGCAGAACACAGGCGTGTTTTTAAGTTCCTCATATTCACCATTCTTGTTTATTGACAATTCCGACCAAATCAAAAATGGACTTCATCGATGATAGCGCATGCAAGGGTCATCAAATTTACTCATATCCTGAAATTTTTTTACCAACTTAAGTATTTGAAATTCTATCCGTGTATATCCAACATAACACTCATTCACAAATAAAAGTTAAGCACTTTAAATATGTATTTTCCCCTTAAATTTTGTATAAAAGGCATCAATTCTATCAATGGAAATATTCTCCAGCACTAACTGGTAGAGAATAAATATAAATTAAATATATGCTTAGGTTGGTTGGTTGTTTTTACTCTAGCGACCTATTTTTATGCACAAATGACGGCTAATCAGGCCGAGACCTACAGCTAAACGTAGATTCTGAACCACAACGAACATACATGCCTAACCCGGGATTCAAACCAGGCAACGTTGGCAGGCGATGCCAGAGCGCTAACCCCACAGTCATCAGATGGGCAAATAAATGCTTAGGAAATTTACATTTAAATTGCCATAAAAAAATTTTTTTGAGCCATTTAATTTTTAGGACAATAGAAATTTTTAGTTGTGGTCCCCGATGTTGAGTACACTTTTCAAAATTGCATTTTTTGGTACTTCTCTGAAAAATTGATGCCAACTACTGGGATAGGCCGACTTATGAACTGTTAGTATGATCAGGCCTTTGAATGAAACCATACTTCATTGCATAATTGTGGATTGGGTTTGATTTGTTGCCCATTGTGCGATTTTACTATATTACAACAGTTCAGAAACTGTAATCTGTTGCGACATGATTCCAGTGTAGACAGTCGCAGAACTATCCAATCGAAGGAGTGGTGGGCGTTTACCAAACTCATCCATTGTAGAAAAGCACTACTGAACATGAATCAGATCGTGATCATCGATATTAAGAAGGGCATGTTTTTCTTTTTACGTCATCAGCCGTGGATACAAGTTTAAGCTAGCTCGAGCTAAAATTTATTTAGAAGTGGATACACTGATCTTCAAATTCTGCTTTTATTAGTCGTTCGATGGTTATTATGGACGATTTATACGTTTAATATTTGTAAAAAATTTAGAAAATGCCGAGTCCTTGTTCCGTTCTAAAGTGCAACAAGAACTCCAGAGCTGATGCTGGAGTTTCTATGCTCAAATTCCCTTCCAATGACAGTGCTAGAGAAAAAAAATGGTGGCGAGCGATACATCGAAAATTTTTGTCGTAACAAAATACAGCAAGGTGAGTGTAACTTTTTAATAAAATCTTTAACATGTTTTTAAATATAAGTGTATAATTTTTTGATAAGTTGTTAGTAAAGTGCTGAAAAGAAATGTTAACTATTTATGATAGTGATAACTTTTCTTCGCCTTCAACTTTTTTGTTATTATTATTATTCAAATGAAAGTTTACGAAGCAATCTTTGATTAAAATTCCAAGCACGGTACGAATTTTACGCCAAAGTGATTTTCGCCAATAAATGGCAGCCGCCGTCATTTTTTTTAATAACACGTAAACAACCAAAGGTTGACATCATTTGACGCGGTTTTATAAAAACAATTCTTGGCGCAGAATCCGTACCGTACTTAAAAGTTTTGCCCAACCTTTACTAGCCTTTCAAAACGACCAACATAAAATAAAAATTAAACGTGGGAACTTTTTCTTATTTCAATGTATTGTTTTGTTGAAAATTTGATAGACACATTTACATATTTTTGTCCTCTATTTAAGGTATGCGAGCTGCATTTTCATCCTAATGATTTTGTATATTCAAAAGAGGCATTTATAAGAAGATTGGACAAGATTAATTTTTCTAATGCGACAATACATGCTTGTCCTGACAAACATTATGAATTGAAAAAAAAAAATAAGAAAAAAAAAAGAGAAAAAAAATAGTCTGTACTATATATATATTTCCTCCAAATGTAGGTTTTCTCTGAAAATATGAGCCTTGAATTTAGTTGTGATATTTAAGCTGTTATACTGTTTATGTTTTGTTTATTGTGTATATTTATTGTGTTTTATCACTTGTATATATCAATGTTTTTAAGTAATATTTTTCTTGTTTCTTTTCACATTTCAAACATTTAGAAATGTATAAAAATTACTTTTGGAGAAAAAAACAACAACATATAAACGAACAGAAATTATACTTCATCGCACTTAAACGGGAATGGATGAAGTTTAGAACCTCAAGTTATACAAAAATTAGTGTTTTAAGATATAGGGATAATTTTATTTTTTACATTGTCATAGACATAAAATAATAGAATTGCTTGGGATATATGTAAAAAACGTAAAACGAAGACCATAATATATTTAGTGAAACAAAAAGTATGCCTTTCTTTACTTAGAGGAAGGACGATTGTATCCACCTATGGTATCCACGACCGGTGACGTCATAGTGATAGTGGGATGGCCTTCTGTAATATAGGAGGTCACGATCCCTCTTTCAAAAGTTAAGTAGTGGTTGCTCAATAATTTATTTACTTGTTTAATTTGAATGAGTGTAGTGTCGGTGTAATTAACGTCCTGTCAAATTAAGTAATTTAAAGTAATAACGAATTAACTCTAACTTTCTTTACCTTGTTTAATCACGTCATTCATTTGCAATTCAGAGAATATTCTGAACCCTATGTTGGTCCTTCTCATTTCATTATCATTGCTGTGTTAAATGTTTCGTGGGTATTATATAGAACTTAATACTAAAAGTTATCTTGTGCTGATAGAGTCCTGTGTTTCATTGTCAAAATAGCTCACAATTGTATAATACAACTTGCCACGAGGTTTTACACCTTCAGGCAGTGGCGGATCTAGGATTTTCCTGAGGAGGGGGCGCAACACCATGCTTCAGCCTGGATGAAATTGAATATTTAAAAAAAGTATAACAAAAATCTATGCAGTGCCTAAGAAATATACTTTAAGATAATACATATCCATTGATTGACCAACCCGCTTTCGTCACATTTCTAACTTGCGTAATGTGGTTAACACTGTCCTTTTTTTTTTTTTTTTTTTGTTCTCATTACCTATTTTATTTCAAAAATAAATTATATTAAAAATGTACCGTGCATTTTAAACATTTTAGCAAGCTACATCCCTCGGAGATATCGATTATTCTGGAGAAATTCCAATGAAGGTGGGAACTTGCTACTTTTATTTGTGACTAACTGACTAAGTATATATCCTATACTATACTTACATCAAACTGGAAAATCAGTAATTGTTCATCAAAATTTTACATTTTCTTAACATATTTATGCAGTGAGTTTAATAAGTAAAAAAACCATTGTTTTATTGGATAACCCATTGCTACTCTAGTAATCTAAAGTATGCAGAGAAAAAATTGTTTTTCAAAGAGAATGTATTACTAATAATTATAATTCATATTTTTAATAACGTAATAGAAAGAAATACAATTTAAATATTGAACAGTTATTACAAAACAAATTCCATTCTTCCTTGTTTCTGATTTTGCAAATCGATCAATAATGCGATCAACGTTACCCGCTAAATGGCAAGGCTGGACAAGCAATATTATTGATAAAAACATCTTTTTTCTAATATATTTGGTTTTTGGCTATATATTTTCCCATTTAGCAATTTTCTTGATTTTGATATCTGTCAATTTTTTAATGGGCTGTTGGCGATTCCTGCTATCTGAGAGTTGGAAGTCCTGACCTAAATTGTAAACCTCTCATTATACTTTTTTCCCTTGGCGTTGGACATTATGCATGTGAGAGTCAAAATCTCTTTTTCCCACCCGACAGAAAAGTGATCGGGTATCAGGGATCCTGAAAGACGGGAAGAGTATTTATTGATAATTCAATCCCAGAATACTTTTAATATAAAGGGATGTGTTTTAAAGTGTCGTGGAGATGTCTTCAAGGTCAAGGGGTTGGAGGTTTGAATATTTTGTGCAGTCTTCTAAAGTCCGTTTGAATGGGGCAGGAGAAGGCTATAAATATAAACCAAGGTCCAAAAATAAGCTTTTAATGTGTTGCTTGTTTCGAAAATTAGATTAATGTTGAAATATGTTTGTTGCGTATACTTATTGAAGAAAAATATTGATCTTTTTTTTTTTTTTTTTTTTTTTTTTTTTTGTAAATTGTGAATTGTAAAAATAAATAGATTCAGCCTGAGGGAATGGCGCGCGCCCCCCTCTCCCCCTGGCTGGATCCGCCATTGCCTTCAGGTACAAACATGATTGAATGAGACTTTTTGATTTTAAAAGTATTCATAATTTCCCAGAAGTAGTGTGTTGTATTTTCAACTCTCGTAACCTGTGGCGTTGTAAATAATGCATTTAAGTAGATTTTGAAACTAAATTTTTGGAACGTAGAGTTTTTATCTTAATTTTGACTCAACCATATATGACTACCATTATACCACAACTGGTTATATAATTTTCAATTTTTGAAATAAAGTGAACCGAAAAGTGAAGCGCCTTCGCGCACTTAATAATTTTTTAGCACTTAACGTATGTTAAATGTCTCCGTGGCGCATTTTCCACTGATATTCTGTTGAAACTGAGTTTGTAAACGCTCGTAATGCATTCCCTACTCCTTAGCAAGAGCTTCACGCAATGTCGTGAATTGTGTTGCAACTTGGTTGTCACTCAAATTTAAAAAAAAATGGTTTATAATCAGTCTAAGCATTGTTAAAAAGGAATGCATCACGACTTACCCTTGTATATATAAAATGCTGTAAGGCGTGAGGCAGTATTTACTTAAGAGGGAAGGGAGAAGGGGAGGGGGGGATGAAAATAGCAAAAAATAGCTTCCTGCATATCTTAACAAGTTTACGTTTGTATAAATGAATAACTTCCTAATTAAATTCTTTTTAGTTTCTTGTTTTCAAAAACTTCTTGCGTGGCAAAAAAAAAAAAAAAAAAAAAACTCTCGTCAACAACCTGCCGCAAATTGTTCAAGGTATAAACTCAAATTAAATTGCAATGCATTTTCTGTAAAGTAGCACCTGTAGTTGAAAATTATAATGTGTGAAAGAGCTATTAGTCTTGCATCACATTATATTCTATTTTTTTTTTTTTTATCCTAAGAAAAAAGTAATTGAATGTAAAAAAAATATTCACGGAACTTTTTAAGTGCAAATATTTTCCTTAAGAAGCTCTTCCATTCAACATAAGTACTGATTTCAAAAAGTCCTTCAAAATTACTTAAATGTGAAATTTTTGATTTTCAAAAACTTATTTCAATGCTAGAAGAGTAAGACTGTGCAGTGAAAAACATGTGCTGAACTTTATTTGTTCTCTGATACATAAAGTGATTTTTCGAAAAATAACTCGATTTCGAAAAATAATTTTTGTTACAAGCCCACGTAGCCACGCAGCCTTAAATATTATAAACTTTCATATTCGGGTATGCTTTTAAATCTTATACGAATGCATTCTTGGAAGCTTTGTATAGAATCAGTTCAATTAAGTCACTCTTGGTTTCTGAAAATTCAGTGTTGTTGCAATTTCACATTGTTAACTTTCAACAATGAAGTAAAATATGTTTGAAGACCATTATTGCGATTTCACTCATTTCGACGCCATTTTGAGAAACAAACTGACCCCACAGTTTAGGCGAGACTTTTCCTATTTATAAAATCAATTTGAAGAAATAAGAGGTGTGCTCTTTTATTTGGTGTGTAATATTTAATAGCATATAGAACATGTTGTTAGTGTATTTTAATAATATTCAGCCTCAATTGAAAACTAGATATTATTATAAATTCTCGATTATAATTGCTTGAGAACTGCAGTATTCAAGTTTTGCAAATCCTTGCATTGTATTTATCATATATTTTAACACATTTTTTCATACTGTATAAGATAACAGCTTTTTACATTTTGTTTTTATTTCAACCTGTTGATTCCCATCCATTCCAAAAAAACATTTTGCTCAGTTTTAATGTAGTTTCTCTTAATTATGTTACTTTTATTGCATTTAATAACAGTTGCATTTTAATAAAAATTACTATCTTTTAAGAATTCTTCACAGTGTTCTTTTAGAAAATTATGCAGTATCAAAATTGATGAACATCATTTCCATCTTTTAGATACTTCTTTCTACTTAATTACTCAAGTTGACTTTGACATTCAGTGATGAAGGTATGAATCTTTTATTATTTTCTAAGATTTTTCGGAATCAACAAACCATCAAACCAAATGGATACTCCCAATGATATTTAAGTTTTAAGTCTCCACCATTGATGCCGAAATGCATTTAATGCAGTTTTCTATGTTTTATTATGAATTTTATCTCTCTATTCATACAAGGTCTTTCTGATAATAATCTCTAACTTTGAATGACATAACAGTTAAACGGTATGAAGAGACACGTGATATCAAAAGTATAAAAGTTATGGAATTATAAATATACTGGGTAAACTCCTAGAATAGCTCACCTCTTGGCTGCTTTTTGAAAGTGCGCCAATCCAGTGGTGATAACGTCACCAAGGTGGTAACTTTGAAGGAGTATCGGCGGAATACGAGGCGAAATGTGGCAACCTTACAGAGTCGCCAGCTTGGCAATATTTCAAAAAGATGCTTAGTGGTGAGCAATTCTAGGAGTTAACCATATACAGGTTTTTCAAAACTGATTGCTGTGAGTGAATTTGATAAAAACTGAATATGCTTTTCCTATGAAAACCATTTTTATTTGGAGGGATTTTGTCAAAATAAACAACACTGGTGAATATGAGGTACTGAAAACACGTATGCGTGTGTTGCAAAACCACTATATTCTGCAAAAAGGGAGGTTTTGGCTGAAACCATCTTGTAAAGCAGCGTTCGCCACAAACTTTTGAAGTAGGGCCGTGTGACTTATAGTGGAGATTCAGGTCACAGACTTATAGTCGCAGATTTATACCTAGTACGCCAGTATATATATCTGGCTTTCACTATACAGTTTAAATGCTATAAATGTGATAATTAATAAATATCCAAAAATATAAAACATTTTTGTGAACTAAAATAAATAATTGAACTGTCTTTTTTTTTTTTATCTGAATAAAATAAAAATTGATATTCTTTTTTTTTTTTTTTTTTTTTTCTCAAATAATTAAGATAAATAATTTTCATTAAATCGTAAATTGATGTCTAAAATATAACCTGTAAAAAGAAGTTTTTAAAAGAAATACTTTATATGCAATGCCAATTTTTATATGCAATTACAACTTCTTGAACTCATATCGAGTATTCATGTTTGACCATTAACAAGAAAGGATCCATTCCGAGCTACTTACTATCTTCTTTTTTTACTCCTAAAACTTAGTTGAATATATTGCCTTCCGAATCGAGTCTATTTGCCAAGATTCATCTGGATTAGATTACGGAAAATGGCTTTACCTAGCCCTTCGAAGATTTTGTCTCATCAATCTTTTAAAGGTTTCAGTCGTAATATATCGCCAAATTGAACATGTTTGACTTAGGCTTGGCATTTGGATAATAGAGCGTAATTAAAAGCTGATATGTCTGAGGTAAGGCAATAGAAACGTGTGTAAAAGTGGCCTTTATGGGACAGTCCCAAACTTTGATAGAAAACATATGTTTATTGGTATTTCGACAACGCGTGAACCAACCAAGATTCCAAGTTTCAGTTGGATTGGATGATGGCAAGTTTGTTTATTAGTATTTCAAAGCCATTATAGAAGTTTACAGAATCGGTGTTATAATTGATTTAAGAGTTACCATCAATCAAATCGATCATCTTCATATTCATTAACATTTTTGCCTATTATGTTGCCATTCCGAAGTCTTAAAATGGTTTTAATAAAATCCCTGTATATATTCCGAGATAATCACTACAATTAATCTGTTATTTAAAACTTTAAATTTTTGACCTGAGCTGTAAGAAACGGTTGCTACTTTTCCTTTTGTAAAAACAAGTGTACTGCATAATTGTTTAGTGTAGCACTTCATTACATAGCAATTGTTAAATTCTGAAAAAAGTGTAATAATCTCCGTTTTTTTTTCTTTTTTTTTTTTTTTTTTTCGTTTTTTTTCCCCCGTACCTCGTTGTCGATAGAATACTTACAACTCCATCTTTTTCCCATTTTGGTATTCATGTCTTCTATTAGTCTAAGTAGCCAATGTTAAGGTACTTGTCACTTTTTGAAGTAAAGTAGAAAATAAGTATCTTGATTATACACTTTCATGTGTTCCTGGTAGCCAAATCCTTAGGATGCTCTTTTCTTTACAATAAAGAATGATAATTAGTTTTTCTAACCCTCATTCATCTCGTGCAATTTTGTCAAAATTGCAGGATCAGTTGAACTGTAGTTTCAAAGCTTACATCAGTATTGTTAAACACATCAACTTTTTACTTTAAATTATCCATATGTATACATCTGTAAACTTGTCAATTTCCTATTGAAAAAGGGTTTTTTAGCCAAATTTTGAGCTTAATTGAATTGATGAAAAGTTTTACAAAATAAAAACACAATTTGGATAATTTTGACCAAAATAAAATTTTCCATTCAAATACACGCGAAACTGAAAATTTCACGATTTTCAAAAATTTGAATATCTGAATTATAAGAATTTTTTATTTTTTTTTATTAAAATTTGTACCAAGAATAAGTAGAAAATGTATTTTCAACCCAAAATAAGAATTTGAAAGCATTTGAGCCTATTTCTGAAAAGCCAATTTCCCCATTATGAAATACATGGGAGACGATGTTCAATGAATTATTGTTCAAAAAATAATTTAAAAAAATTTTCCTTTGTAGAAATTGAAGCAAATATATAGTAGAATCTCTAATTCCAATTTTATAACACTGACAAAATAAGATGTGGGTCAAAAGTTGGTCCCAAAAGATGCACTATCAAAATTTTCGTTTTCGATTTTCCACATCTTAATCGTATGGAAAATTTCAAATTTCTAAATTTAATAAATCTTCCAATCTTTTTACACCCATGGGATTAGAAATCAAAACCCGAGTCGATTTCCACATTCAAATCGTCATTAAAGTGACATTTTAATTCTCAAAATCTGATTATTGAAAAAAAAGTTTGCACAATCACCCTTCGAATATACATTAGCCATGTTAATCCTATGGAAAATTTCAAATTCAAAATTTTCAAAATTTTACCTTTTTTTTGAACATGGGATCATAAAAATTATCACCTGAATTCTTTCTGATCATCAATTTTACTTATAAAGTGGAATTTTAGCACACAAAATCGAAATAATGCAAATAACGAAAACGGCTTAAAAAATGTTTCCGAGCACTTTCGTTTCAAAATTTCAATTTGTCATTTTCCCATTGAAAAAGGGTTTTTTGACTAAATTTTGAACTTAATTGAACTGATGAAGAGTTTTACCAAATAAAAACACAATTCGGATTATTTTGACAAAAATAAAATTTTCCTTTCGAATACACAAGAAACTGAAAATTTCACGATTTTCAAAAAATTGAATTTTGAAATTATTAAAAAAAAAAATTTCAATTAAAATTTGGACGAAGAATAAGTAGAAAAAATATTTTCAACCCAAAATAAGAATTTGAAAGCATTTGAGCATATTTCTGGAAAAGCAAATTTCCCTATTTTGAAGTACGTGGGAGACGATGTTTAATGAATTATTGTTCAAAAAGTAAAATTTTGTAAATTGTTTCCTTTGAAGAAATTGAAGCTAATATAGAGTAGAATCTCCAATTTCAATTTTATAACACTGACTAAAAAAAATATGTGTGTCAAAAGTTGATCCCAAAAGGTGCACTATCAAAATTTTTCGTTTTCGATTTTCCACTTGTTAATCGTAAGGAAAATTTCAAATTTCTAAATTTAAGAAATCTTCCAATCTTTTTACTCCCAGGGTTATAGAAATCATCACCCGAGTTGATTTCTACATTCAAATCGTCATTAAAGTGACATTTTATTTCTCAAAATCTGATTATTGCAAAAAAAGTTTGCCTTTTCCATTGAAAATACAATTGCAATATTAATCCTATGGGAAATTTCAAATTCCAAAATTTCAAAATTTAACATAAGATCACAAACAAAATCACCTGAATTCTTTCTGATCATCAATTTGTTTATAAAGTGGAATTTTAGCACACAAAATCGAAATAATGCAAATTACGAATACGGCTTAAAAAAATGTTTCCGAGAGCTTTCGTTTCAAAATTTCAACGTGTCATTTTCCCATTGAAAAAGGGTTTTTTGTTTAAATTTTGAACTTAATTGACCTGATGAAGAGTTTTACAAAATAAAAACACAATTCGGATTATTTTGACCAAAATAAAATTTTCTTTTTGAATACACAAGAAACTGAAAATTTCACGATTTTCAAAAAATTGAATTTTAAGTTTATTAAAAAAAAATTTTCAATTAAAATTTGGACGAAGAATAAGTTTCAAATAATAAATAAATAAATTCAATAATAATAATATAGTTTTTAAAATTCAATTTTCAAAAAATTGAATTTTAAAATTATTAGAATTTTTTTTTTTTCAATTGAAATTTGGACGAAGAATAAGTAGAAAAAATATTTTCAACCCAAAATAAGAATTTGAAAGCATTTGAGCATATTTCTGGAAAAGCAAATTTCCCTATTTTGAAATACGTGGGAGACGATGTTTAATGAATTATTGTTCAAAAAGTAAAATTTTGCAAATTGTTTCCTTTGAAGAAATTGAAGCTAATATATAGTAAAATCTCCAATTCCAATTCTATGACACTTACAAAAAAAGAAGGGGGTCAAAAATTGGTCCCAAAAGGAGCACTATCAAACTTTTTCGTTTTCGATTTTCCACATGTTAATCGTATGGAAAATTTCAAATTTCTAAACTTAATAAATCTTCCAATCTTTTTACACTCATCACCGAAATCATCACCCGAGTCGATTTCCACATTCAAATCGTCATTAAAGCTACATTTTATTCCTCAAAATCTGATTTTTGCGAAAGAGTTTGCCTTTTCCATTGAAAATACATTAGCCATGTTAATCTTAAGGGAAATTTCAAATTCATAATTTATAAAATTTTACCTTCTTTTGAACATGGGATCATAAAAAAAATCAAATGAATTCTTTCTGATCATCGATTTGCTTAATAAGTGGTATTTGAGACACAAAATCGAAATAATGCAAAGTAAGAATATGGCTTTAAAACAGTTTCTGAGTTGTTTCGTTTCAAAATTTATACTTAAATAATGATAAATAATGAAAATTTATAAAAATTTTCCCATGTTAACCGTATGAAAAATTTTACACTTCTAAATTTTCAAAATTTTACAATCATTTTGCAACTAGGGTAACAGAAATTATCACCCGAATCGATTTCCACATTGAAATGGTCATTAAAATGAAATTTTACTGCTCAAAATTCGGTTATTGCCAAAAAAAGTCTTTATATCTCTTTGAATATACATTATACTTGCCAATCCTTAGGCAATTTTCAAATTCTCAATTTTCGAATTTTAACCTTAATTTGAAGCCTAGGATAATAAAAGTCATCTTCCGATTTCTTTCTGATCATCAATTTGCTCATGAAATAGTATTTTGGCACACAAAATCGAAGAAATGCTACGTAAAATAAAGCCTCAAAACAGTTTCTGAACGCTTTCGTTTCAAAATTTCAAATTCTCATAGCACTATTCAAAAATAGTTTTTTTTGCAAAAATTTTGAAATTTGTTTGATTTTTAATGTGTTATTGAATAAAAAAACACTATTTGGAACCATCATTTATTAAAAATGAAATTTTCCATTCAAATACACTAAAAACTGAAATATTTCAAGATTTTCGAAAAATTGAATTTTTTATTTGTAGAATACTTTTTTTAATTGAAATTTGGTACAAAAATGACTATAAAACATATATCCAACTCCAATTCGAAATTTGAAAGCATTTGAGCAATTTTCTCGAAAATACAATTCCCCATAGAAATCACATGGCGGACTATTCAATGAATAATTGTTCAAAAAGTAAAATTTTACAAATTTTTCCCGTTTGTGATATTGAAGCTTATATATAGGAGAATCTCCATTCCAATTTTATAACACTCACTAAATAAGAAGTAATGCGTAATAGAAAACACATGGCGGACTATTCAATGAATAATTGTTTAAAAAAGAAAATTTTCAAAATTTTTTCCCGTTTGTGATATTGAAGCTTATATATAGGAGAATCTCCAATTCCAATTTTATAACACTCACTAAATAAGAAGTGGGTCTAAAGTTGTTCCAAAAAGTGCAATTTTCTCAAAAATAAAATATCCCCATCGAAAACACATGGCGGACTGTTCAATGAATTATTGTTCAAAAAGTAAAATTTTCAAAATTTTTTCCGGTTTGTGATATTGAAGCTCATATATAGGAAAATCTCCAATTCGAATTTTATAACACTCACTAAATAAGAAATGGGTCTAAAGTTGGTCCTAAAAATTGAACTTTCAAAAATTTTCGTTTTAAATTTTTCCCTTGTTAACCGTATGGAAAATTTCACACTTCTAAATTTTCAAAATTTTACAATCATTTTGCAACTAGGGTAACAGAAATTATCACCCGAATCGATTTCCACATTCAAATGGTCATTAAAATGAAATTTTACTTCTCAAAATTCGGTTATTGCCAAAAAAAGTCTTTATATCCCTTTGAATATACATTAAAATTGCCATTCCTTAGGCAATTCTCAATTTTCGAATTTTAACCTTAATTTGTAGCTTAGAATAATAAAAGTCATCTTCCGATTTCTTTCTGATCATCAATTTGTTCATGAAATAGTATTTTAGTACACAAAATCGAAGCAATGCTACGTAAAATAAAGCCTCAAAACAGCTTCTGAGAGCTTTCGTTTCAAAATTTCAATTTCTCATAGAGCTATTCAAAAATAGTGTTTTTTGCCAAAATTTTGAAATTTGTTTGATTTTTAATGTGTTTTTGAATAAAAAAACACAATTTGGAACCATTTGTTAAAAATGAAATTTTCTATTCAAATACACTCAAAACTGAAATATTTCAAGATTTTCAAAAAATTTAATTTTTTATTTTTAGGATACTTTTTTTAATTAAAGTTTGATACAAGAATGAATATAAAACATATATCCAACTCCAATTCGCAATTTGAAAGCATTTGAGCAATTTTCTCGAAAATACGATTCCCCATTGAAATCACATGGCGGACTATTCAATGAATAATTGTTCAAAAAGTAAAATTTTCAAAATTTTTTACCGTGTGTGATATTGAAGCTTATATATAGAAGAATCTCTAATTCCAATTTTATAACACTCACTAAATAAAAAGTGGGTCTAATGTTGGTCCGAAAAGTGCAATTTTCTCAAAAATAAAATTTCGTCATTGAAAACACATGGCGGACTATTCAATGAATAATTTTTCAAAAAAATCCTAAAAGTTGGTCCTAAAAGAAAAAGAAAAATTTTCAAATTTTTTTCCCGTGTGTGATATTGAATCTTATAATTAAGAGAATCTCCAATTCCAATTTTATAACACTCACTAAATAAGAATTGGGTCTAAAGTTGGTTCAAAATGTGCAATTTTCTCAAAAATAAAATTTCCCCATTGAAAACACTTGGCGGACTGTTAAATGAACTATTGTTCAAAAAGTAAAATTTTCAAAATTTTTTCCCGTGTGTGATAATGAAGCTTATATATAAGAGAATCTCCTATTCGAATTTTATAACACTCACTAAATAATAAGTGGTTCTAAATTTGGTCCTAAAAGTTGAACTTTCAAAAATTTTCGTTTAAAATTTTTCCCTTGTTAACCGTATGGAAAATTTCACACTTCTAAATTTTCAAAATTTTACAATCATTTTGCAACTAGGGTAACAGAAATTGTCATCCGAATCGATTTCCACATTCAAGTGGTTATTAAAATGAAATTTTACTTCTCAAAATTCGGTTATAGCCAAAAAATCTTTATATCCCTTTGAATATACATTATACTTGCCAATCCTTTGGCAATTTTCCAATTCTCAATTTTCGACTTTTAACCTTAATTTGTAGCCTAGAAAAATAAAAGTCATCTTCCGATATCTTTCTGTTCGAGTCCCGCGTTAGGCATGGGTGTTTGTAAATGTATGTTGGCTTGTCAAATGACGAATGTTTCGGCGCATTATAGCCCTAGTGTTGCTGACGGCGCCAGATAATCTGAAAACAACCAACCAACCGATATCTTTCTGATCATCAATTTAATCATGAAATAGTATTTTAGCACACAAAATGGAAGCAATGCTACGTAAAATAAAGCCCTAAAACAGTTTCTGATCGCTTTCGTTTCAAAATTTCAACTTCTCATAGAGCTATTCAAAAATAGTTTTTTTGGCCAAAGTTTTGAAATTAGTTTTATTTTTAATGTGTTTTTGAATATAAAAACACAATTAGGAAACATTTTATAAAAATGAAATTTTCCATCAAATACACTCGAAACTGAAATATTTCAAGATTTTCGAAAAATGGAATTTTTGATATTTAGAGTACTTTTTTTTTTAATTAAAATTTGGTACAAGAATGACTATCAAACATATATACAACTCCAATTCGCAATTTGAAAGCATTTGAGCAATTTTCTCGAAAATACAATTCCCCATAGAAATCACATGGCGGACTATTCAATGAATAATTGTTCAAAAAGTAAAATTTTCAAAATGTTTTCCCGTTTGTTTTATTGAAGCTTATATATAGGAGAATCTCCAATTTGAATATTATAACACTCACTAAATAAGAAGTGGGTCTAAAGTTGTTCCCAATAGTGCAATTTTCTAAAAAATAAAATTCCCCCATTGAAAACACATAGTGGACTATTCAATGAATAATTGTTGAAAAAGTAAAATTTTCAAAATTTTTTCAAGTTTGTGAAATTGAAGCGTATATATAGGAGAATCTCCAATTCCAATTTTATAACACTCACTAAATAAGAAATGGGTCTAAAGTTGTTCCAAAAAGTGCAATTTTCTAAAAAATAAAATTCCATAACTGAAAACACATGGCGGACTATTCAATATTGTTCATAAAGTAAAATTTTAAAATTTTTTTCAAGTTTGTGATATTGAAGCGTATATATAGGAGAATCTCAAATTCCAATTTTATAACAAAATCACTAAATAAGAAGTGGGTCTAAAGTTGTTCCCAAAAGTGCAATTTTCTAAAAAATAAAATTCCCCCATTGAACACACATGGGGGACTATTCAATGAATAATTGTTCAGAAAGTAAAATTTTCAAAATTTTTTCAAGTTTGTGATATTGAAGCTTATATATAGGAGAATCTCCAATTCCTATTTTATAATACTCACTAAATAAGAAGTTTGTCTAAAGTTGTTCCAAAAAGTGCAATTTTCTAAAAAATAAAATTCCATCATTGAAAACCCATGGCGGACTATTCAATGAATAATTTTTCAAAAAGAAAAATTTTCAAAATTTTTTCCCGTGTGTGATATTGAATCTTATAATTAAGAGAATCTCCAATTCCAATTTTATAACACTCACTAAATAAGAATTGGGTCTAAAGTTGTTCCAAAAAGTGCAATTTTCTAAAAAATAAAATTCCTCTATTGAAAAAACATGGTGGACTATTCAATGAATAATTGTTCAAAAAGTAAAATTTTCAAAATTTTTTCAAGTGTGTGATTTTGAAGCTTATATATAGGAGATTTTCCAATTCCAATTTTATAATACTCACTAAATAAGAAGTGGGTCTAAAGTTGGTCCAAAAAGCGCAATTTTCTCAAAAATAAAATTTCCCCATTGAAAACACATGGCGGACTGTTCAATGAATTATTGTTCAAAAAGTCAAATTTTCAAAAATTTTTCTTGTTTGTGATATTGAAGCTCATATATAGGAGAATGGCCAATTCAAATTTTATAACACATATTAAATAAGAAGTGGGTCTAAAGTTGGTCCTAAAAATTGAACTTTCTAAAATTTTCGTTAAAAATTTTTCCCATGTTAACCGTATGGAAAATTTCACACTTCTAAATTTTCAAAATTTTACAATCATTTTGCAACTAAGGTAACAGAAATTATCACACGAATCGATTTCCATATTAAAATCGTCATTAAAGTGAAATTTTACTACTCACAATCCAATTATTGCACCCAAAAAAGTCAACCGTTTGAAAATACTTTAAATTTGTCAATCCTTAGGCAATTTTCAAATTCTCAATCTTGTAAATTTAACTTTAATTTGCTCCCTAGGATCATAAAATTCATCACCCGATTTCATTCTGATCATCAATTTGCTTATAAATTGATATTTGAGCACTCAAAATCGAACTAATGCCAATTTAAAAGACGGCTTGAAAACATTTTCTAAACTCATTCGTTTCAAAATTTCAACTTCTCAAATAGGTATTCAAACTAGTTTTTTGGCCAAAATTTTGAACTTAGTTTGATTTATAAAGTGTTTTTGAATATAAAAACACAATTTTTAACCATTTGTTAAAAATGAAATTTTCCATTCAAATACACTCGAAACTGAAATATTTCAAGATTTTCGAAAAATGGAATTTTTGATATTTAGTTTACTTTTTTTTTAATTAAAATTTGGTACAAGAATGACAATAAAACATATATCCAACTCCAATTCGCAATTTGAAAGCATTTGAGCAATTTTCTCGAAAATACAATTCCTCATAGAAATCACATGGCGGACTATTCAATGAATAAGTGTTCAAAAAGTAAAATTTTCAAAATTTTTTCCCGTTTGTGTTATTGAAGCTTATATGTAAGAAAATCTCCAATTTGAATTTTATAACACTCACTAAATAAGAAGTGGGTCTAAAGTTGTTAAAAAAAGTGCAATTTTCTAAAAAATAAAATTCTTCTATTGAAAACACTTGGTGGACTATTCAATGAATAACTGTTCAAAAAGTAAAATTTTCAAAATTTTTTCCCGTGTGTGATATTGAAGCTTATAAATAGGAGAATCTCCAATTCCAATTTTATAACACTCACTAAATAAGAAGTGGGTCTAAAGTTGGTCCTAAAATTTGAACTTTCAAAAATTTTCGTTTAAATTTTTTCCCATGTTAACCGTATGGAAAATTTCACACTTCTAAATTTTCAAAATTTTACAATCATTTTGCAACTAGGGAAACAGAAATTATCACCCGAATCGATTTCCATATTAAAATCGTCATTAAAGTGAAATTTTACTACTCACAATCCAGTTATGGCACATAAAAAGTCAACCGTTTGAAAATACATTAAACTTGTCAATCCTTAGGCAATTTTCAAATTCTCAATCTTGGAAATTTAACTTTAATTTGCTCCCTAGGATCATAAAATTCATCACCCGATTTCATTCTTATCATCAATTTGCTTATAAATTGGTATTTTAGCACTCAAAATCGAACTAATGCCAATTTAAAAGATGGCTTGAAAACATTTTCTAAACTCATTCGTTTCAAATTTTCAACTTCTTATATAATTATTCAAACTAGTTTTTTGGTCAAAATTGTGAACTTAGTTTGATTTATAAATTGTTTTTGAATATAAAAACACAATTTGGAACCATTTGTTAAAAATGAAATTTTCCATTCAAATACACTCGAAACTAAAATATTTCAAGATTTTCGAAAAATGGAATTTTTGATATTTAGAGTACTTTTTTTTTAATTAAAATTTGGTACAAGAATGACTATAAAACATATATCCAACTCCAATTCGCAATTTGAAAGCATTTGAGCAATTTTCTCGAAAATACAATTCCCCATAGAAATCACATGGCGGACTATTCAATGAATAATTGTTCAAAAAGTAAAATTTTCAAAATTTTTTCCTGTTTGTTTTATTGAAGCTTATATATAGGAGACTCTGCAATTTGAATTTTATAACACTCACTAAATAAGAAGTGGGTCTAAAGTTGTTCCAAAAAGTCCAATTTTCTAAAAAATAAAATTCCATCATTGAAAACACATGGTGGACTATTCAATGAATAATTGTTCAAAAAGAAAAATTTTCAAAATTTTTTCCTGTTTGTTTTATTGAATCTTATATATAGGAGAATCTCCAATTCCAATTTTATAACACTCACTAAATAAGAAGTGGTTCTAAAGTTGTTCCAAAAAGTGCAATTTTCTAAAAAATAAAATTCCATCATTGAAAACACGTGGTGGACTATTCAATGAATAATTGTTCAAAAAGTAAAATTTTCAAAATTTTTTCCCGATGGTGTTTTTGAAGCTTATATATAGGAGAATCTCCAATTCCAATTTTATAACACTCAATAAATAAGAAGTGGATCTAAAGCTGGTCCAAAAAGGGCAATTTTCTCAAAAATAAAATTTCCCCATTGAAAACACATGGAGGACTGTTCAATAAATTATTGTTCAAAGAGCCAAATTTTGAAATTTTTTTTTTGTTTGTGATATTGAAGCTCATACATAGGAGAATGGCCAATTCGAATTTTATAACACTCATTAAATAAGAAGTGGGTCTAAAGTTGGTTCAAAAAGGGCAATTTTCTCAAAAATAAAAATCACCATTGAAAACACATGGCGGACTGTTCAATGAATTATTGTTCAAAATGTCAAATTTTCAAATTTTTTTTCTTGTTTGTGATATTGAAACTCATATATAGGAGAATGGCCAATTCGAATTTTATAACACATATTAAATAAGAAGTGGGTCTAAAGTTGGTCCTAAAACTTGAACTTTCAAAAATTTTCGTTTAAAATTTTTCCCATGTTAACCGTATGGAAAATTTCACACTTCTAAATTTTCAAAATTTTACAATCATTTTGCAACTAGGGTAACAGAAATTATCACCCGAATCAATTTCCATATTAAAATCGTCATTAAAGTGAAATTTTACTATTCACAATCCAGTTACGGCACATAAAAAGTCAACCGTTTGAAAATACATTAAACTTGTCAATCCTTAGGCAATTTTCAAATTCTCAATCTTGGAAATTTAACTTTAATTTGCTCCCTAGGATCATAAAATTCATCACCCGATTTCATTCTTATCATCAATTTGCTTATAAATTGGTATTTTAGCACTCAAAATCGAACTAATGCCAATTTTAAAGATGGCTTGAAAACATTTTCTAAACTCATTCGTTTCAAATTTTCAACTTCTTATATAGGTATTCAAACTAGTTTTTTGGTCAAAATTGTGAACTTAGTTTGATTTATAAAGTGTTTTTGAATATAAAAACACAATTTGGAACCATTTGTTAAAAATGAAATTTTCCATTCAAATACACTCGAAACTAAAATATTTCAAGATTTTCGAAAAATGGAATTTTTGATATTTAGAGTACTTTTTTTTTAATTAAAATTTGGTACAAGAATGACTATAAAACATATATCCAACTCCAATTCGCAATTTGAAAGCATTTGAGCAATTTTCTCGAAAATACAATTCCCCATAGAAATCATATGCCGGACTATTCAATGAATAATTGTTCAGAAAGTAAAATTTTCAAAATTTTTTCCCGTTTGTGTTATTGAAGCTTATATATAGGAGAATCTCCAATTCCAATTTTATAACACTCACTAAATAAGAAATGGGTCTAAAGTTGGTCCAAAAAGGGCAATTTTCTCAAAAATAAAATTTCCCCATTGAAAACACATGGCGGACTGTTCAATGAATTATTGTTCAAAAAGTGAAATTTTCAAAAATTTTTCTTGTTTGTGATATTGAAGCACATATATAGGAGAATGGCCAATTCGAATTTTATAACACTCATTAAATAAGAAGTGGGTCTAAAGTTGGTCCTAAAATGTGAACTTTCAAAAATATTCGTTTAAAATTTTTCCCATGTTAACCGTATGGAAAATTTCACACTTCTAAATTTTTTAAATTTTACAATCATTTTGCAACATGGGTAACAGAAATTATCACCCGAATCAATTTTCATATTAAAATCGTCATTAAAGTGAAATTTTACTACTCACAATCCAGTTATTGCACCCAAAAAAGTCAATCGTTTGAAAATACATTAAACTTGTCAATCCTTAGGCAATTTTCAAATTCTCAATCTTGGACATTTAACTTTAATTTGCTCCCTAGGATCATAAAATTCATCACCCGATTTCATTCTGATCATCAATTTGCTTATAAATAAGTATTTTAGCACTCAAAATCGAACTAATGCCAATTTAAAAGACGGCTTGAAAACATTTTCTAAACTCATTCGTTTCAAATTTTCAACTTCTCATATAGGTATTCAAACTAGTTTTTTGGTCAAAATTGTGAACTTAGTTTGATTTATAAAGTGTTTTTGAATATAAAAACACAATTTGGAACCATTTGTTAAAAATGAAATTTTCCATTCAAGTACACTCGAAACTAAAATATTTCAAGATTTTCGAAAAATGGAATTTTTGATATTTAGAGTACTTTTTTTTTTAATTAAAATTTGGTACAAGAATGACTATAAAACATATATCCAACTCCAATTCGCAATTTGAAAGCATTTGAGCAATTTTCTCGAAAATACAATTCCCCATAGAAATCACATGGCGGACTATTCAATGAATAATTGTTCAAAAAGTAAAATTTTCAAAATTTTTTCCTGTTTGTTTTATTGAAGCTTATATATAGGAGAATCTCCAATTTGAATTTTATAACACTCACTAAATAAGAAGTGGGTCTAAAGTTGTTCCAAAAAGTGCAATTTTCTAAAAAATAAAATTCTTCTATTGGAAACACATGGTGGACTATTCAATGAATAATTGTTCAAAAAGTAAAATTTTCAAATTTTTTTCCCGTGTGTGATATTGAAGCTTTTATATAGGAGAATCTCCAATTCCAATTTTATAACTTTCTCTGAATAAGAAGTGGGTCTAAAGTTGGTCCTAAAAATTGAACTTTCAAAAAATTTCGTTTAAATTTGTCCCATGTTAACCATATGGGAAATTTCACACTTCTAAATTTTCAAAATTTTACAATCATTTTGCAACTAGGGTAACAGAAATTATCACCCAAATCAATTTCCATATTAAAATCGCCGACCAAACGGTATAGTGGTTAGCGTGCTAGCTTCTAGAACGCGAGGTTGCGGGTTCGAGTCCCGTGGCATTATAGCCCTCGTGTTGCTGACGGCGCCATATAATCTGAAAACAACCAATCCATATTAAAATCGTCATTAAAGTGAAATTTTACTACTCACAAACCAGTTATTGCACCCAAAAAAGTCATCCGTTTGAAAATACTTTAAATTTGTCAATCCTTAGGCAATTTTCAAATTCTCAATCTTAGAAATTTAACTTTAATTTGCTCCCTAGGATCATAAAATTCATCACCCGATTTCATTCTGATCATCAATTTGCTTATAAATTGGTATTTTAGCACTCAAAATCGAACTAATGCCAATTTAAAAGACGGCTTGAAAACATTTTCTAAACTCATTTGTTTCAAATTTTCAACTTCTCATATAGGTATTCAAACTAGATTGTTGGTAAAAATGTTTATCTTAGTTTGATTTATAAAGTGTTTTTGAATATAAAAACACAATTTGGAACCATTTGTTAAAAATGAAATTTTCCATTCAAATACACTTGAAACTAAAATATTTCAAGATTTTCGAAAAATGGAATTTTTTATATTTAGAGTACTTTTTTTTAATTAAAATTTGGTACAAGAATGACTATAAAACATATATCCAACTCCAATTCGCAATTTGAAAGCATTTGAGCAATTTTCTCGAAAATACAATTCCCCATAGAAATCACATGGCGGACTATTCAATGAATAATTGTTCAAAAAGTAAAATTTTCAAAATTTTTTCCTGTTTGTTTTATTGAAGCTTATGTATAGGAGAATCTCCAATTTGAATTTTATATCACTCACTAAATAAGAAGTGGGTGTAAAGTTGTTCCAAAAAGTACAATTTTCTAAAAAATAAAATTCTTCTATTGGAAACACATGGTGGACTATTCAATGAATAATTTTTCAAAAAGTAAAATTTTCAAAATTTTTTCCCGTGTGTGATATTGAAGCTTATATATAGGAGAATCTCCAATTCCAATTTTATAACTTTCTCTAAATAAGAAGTGGGTCAAAAGTTGGTCCAAAAAGGGCAATTTTCTCAAAAATAAAATTTCCCCATTGAAAACACATGCAGGACTGTTCAATGAATTATTGTTCAAAAAGTCAAATTTTCAAAATTTTTTCTTGTTTGTGATATTGAAGCACATATATAGGAGAATGGCCAATTCGAATTTTATAACACTCATTAAATAAGAAGTGGGTCTAAAGTTGGTCCTAAAATTTGAACTTTCAAAAAATTTCGTTTAAAATTTTTCCCATGTTAACCGTATGGAAAATTTCACACTTCTAAATTTTCAAAATTTTACAATCATTTTGCAACTAGGGTAACAGAAATTATCACCCGAATCAATTTCCATATTAAAATCGTCATTAAAGTGAAATTTTACTACTCACAATCCAGTTATTGCACCAAAAAAAGTCATCCGTTTGAAAATACTTTAAATTTGTCAATCCTTAGGCAATTTTCAAATTCTCAATCTTGGAAATTTAACTTTAATTTGCTCCCTAGGATCATAAAATTCATCACCCGATTTCATTCTGATCATCAATTTGCTTATAAATTGGTATTTTAGCACTCAAAATCGAACTAATGCCAATTTAAAAGACGGCTTGAAAACATTTTCTAAACTCATTCGTATCAAATTTTCAACTTCTCATATAGGTATTCAAACTAGTTTTTTGGTCAAAATTTTGATCTTAGTTTGATTTATAAAGTGTTTTTGAATATAAAAACACAATTTGGAACCATTTGTTAAAAATGAAATTTTCCATTCAAATACACTCGAAACTAAAATATTTCAGGATTTTCGAAAAATGGAATTTTTGATATTTAGAGTACTTTTTTTTTAATTAACATTTGGTACAAGAATGACTATAAAACATATATCCAACTCCAATTCGCAATTTGAAAGCATTTGAGCAATTTTCTCGAAAATACAATTCCCCATAGAAATCACATGGCGGACTATTCAATGAATAATTGTTCAAAAAGTAAAATTTTCAAAATTTTTTCCTGTTTGTTTTATTGAAGCTTATATATAGGAGAATCTCCAATTTGAATTTTATAACACTCACTAAATAAGAAGTGGGTCTAAAGTTGTTCCAAAAAGTGCAATTTTCTAAAAAATAAAATTCTTCTATTGAAAACACATGGTTTACTATTCAATGAATAATTGTTCAAAAAGTAAAATTTTCAAAATTTTTTCCCGTTTGTAATATTGAAGCTTATATATAGGAGAATCTCCAATTCCAATTTTATAACTTTCTCTAAATAAGAAGTGGGTCTAATGTTGGTCCAAAAAGGGCAATTTTCTCAAAAATAAAATTTCCCCATTGAAAACACATGGCGGACTGTTGAATGAATTATTGTTCAAAGAGTCAAATTTTCAAAAAATTTTCTTGTTTGTGATATTGAAACTCATATATAGGAGAATGGCCAATTCGAATTTTATAACACACATTAAATAAGAAGTGGGTCTAAAGTTAGTCCTAAAAATTGAACTTTCAAAAATTTTCGTTTAAAATTTTTCCCATGTTAACCGTATGGAAAATTTCACACTTCTAAATTTTCAAAATTTTACAATCATTTTGCAACTAGGGTAACAGAAATTATCACCCGAATCGATTTCCATATTAAAATCGTCATTAAAGTGAAATTTTACTACTCACAATCCAGTTATTGCACCCAAAAAAGTCAACCGTTTGAAAATACATTAAACTTGTCAATCCTTAGGCAATTTTCAAATTCTCAATCTTGGAAATTGAACTTTAATTTGCTCCCTAGGATCATAAAATTCATCACCCGATTTCATTCTGATCATCAATTTGCTTATAAATTGGTATTTTAGCACTTAAAATCGAACTAATGCCAATTTAAAAGACGGCTTGAAAACAGTTTCTAAACTCATTCGTTTCAAAATTTCAACTTCTCATATAGGTATTCAAACTAGTTTTTTGGTCAAAATTTTGAACTTAGTTTGATTTATAACGTGTTTTTGAATATAAAAACACAATTTGGAACCATTTGTTAAAAATGAAATTTTCCATTCAAATACACTCGAAACTGAAATATTTCAAAATTTTCGAAAAATGGAATTTTTGATATTTAGAGTACTTTTTTTTTAATTAAAATTTGGTACAAGAATGACAATAAAACATATATCCAACTCCAATTCGCAATTTGAAAGCATTTGAGCAATTTTCTCGAAAATACAATTCCCCATAGAAATCACATGGCGGACTATTCAATGAATAAGTGTTCAAAAAGTAAAATTTTCAAAATTTTTTCCCGTTTGTGTTATTGAAGCTTATATGTAAGAAAATCTCCAATTTGAATTGTATAACACTCACTAAATAAGAAGTGGGTCTAAAGTTGTTCCAAAAAGTGCAATTTTCTAAAAAAAAAAAATTTCTATTGAAAACACATGGTGGACTATTCAATGAATAATTGTTCAAAAAGTAAAATTTTCAAAATTTTTTCCCGTGTGTGATATTGAAGCTTATATATAGGAGAATCTCCATTTCCAATTTTATAACTTTCACTAAATAAGAAGTGGGTCTAAATTTGGTCCAAAAAGGGCAATTTTCTAAAAAATAAAATTCTTCTATTGAAAACACATGGTGGACTATTCAATGAATAATTGTTCAAAAAGTAAAATTTTCAAAATTTTTTCCCGTGTGTGATATTGAAGCTTATATATAGGAGAACCTCCAATTCCAATTTTATAACACTCACTAAATAAAAAATGGGTCTAAAGGTGTTCCAAAAAGTGCAATTTTCTAAAAAATAAAATTCTTCTGTTGAAAACACATGGTGGACTATTCAATGAATAATTGTTCAAAAAGTAAAATTTTCAAAATTTTTTCCCGTGTGTGATATGGAAGCTTATATATAGGAATATCTCCAATTCCAATTTTATAACTTTCACTAAATAAGAAGTGGGTCTAAAGTTGGTCCAAAAAGTGCAATTTTCTCAAAAATAAAATTCTTCTATTGAAAACACATGGCGGACTGTTCAATGAATTATTGTTCAAAAAGTCAAATTTTCAAAATGTTTTCTTGTTTGTGATATTGAAGCACATATATAGGAGAATGGCCAATTCGAATTTTATAACACTCATTAAATAAGAAGTGGGTCTAAAGTTGGTCCTAAAATTTGAACTTTCAAAAATTTTCGCTTAAAATTTTTCTCATGTTAACCGTATGGAAAATTTCACACTTCTAAATTTTCAAAATTTTACAATCATTTTGCAACTTGGGTAACAGAAATTATCACCAGAATCGATTTCCATATTAAAATAGTCATTAAAGTGAAATTTTACTACTCACAAACCAGTTATTGCACCCAAAAAAGTCAACCGTTTGAAAATACTTTAAATTTGTCAATCCTTAGGCAATTTTCAAATTCTCAATCTTGGAAATTTAACTTTAAATTGCTCCCTAGGATCATAAAATTCATCCCCCGATTTCATTCTGATCATCAATTTGCTTATAAATTGGTATTTTAGCACTCAAAATCGAACTAATGCCAATTTAAAAGACGGGATGAAAACATTTTCTAAACTCATTCGTTTCAAATTTTCAACTTCTCATATAGGTATTCAAACTAGTTTTTTGGTCAAAATTGTGAACTTAGTTTGATTTATAAAGTGTTTTTGAATATAAAAACACAATTTGGAACCATTTGTTAAAAATGAAATTTTCCATTCAAATACACTCGAAACTAAAATATTTCAGGATTTTCGAAAAATGGAATTTTTGATATTTAGAGTACTTTTTTTTTAATTAACATTTGGTACAAGAATGACTATAAAACATATATCCAACTCCAATTCGCAATTTGAAAGCATTTGAGCAATTTTCTCGAAAATACAATTCCCCATAGAAATCACATGGCGGACTATTCAATGAATAATTGTTCAAAAAGTAAAATTTTCAAAATTTTTTCCTGTTTGTTTTATTGAAGCTTATGTATAGGAGAATCTCCAATTTGAATTTTATATCACTCACTAAATAAGAAGTGGGTGTAAAGTTGTTCCAAAAAGTACAATTTTCTAAAAAATAAAATTCTTCTATTGGAAACACATGGTGGACTATTCAATGAATAATTGTTCAAAAAGTAAAATTTTCAAAATTTTTTCCCGTGTGTGATATTGAAGCTTATATATAGGAGAATCTCCAATTCCAATTTTATAACTTTCTCTAAATAAGAAGTGGGTCAAAAGTTGGTCCAAAAAGTGCAATTTTCTAAAAAAAAAAAATTTCTATTGAAAACACATGGTGGACTATTCAATGAATAATTGTTCAAAAAGTAAAATTTTCAAAATTTTTTCCCGTGTGTGATATTGAAGCTTATATATAGGAGAATCTCCATTTCCAATTTTATAACTTTCACTAAATAAGAAGTGGGTCTAAATTTGGTCCAAAAAGGGCAATTTTCTAAAAAATAAAATTCTTCTATTGAAAACACATGGTGGACTATTCAATGAATAATTGTTCAAAAAGTAAAATTTTCAAAATTTTTTCCCGTGTGTGATATTGAAGCTTATATATAGGAGAACCTCCTATTCCAATTTTATAACACTCACTAAATAAAAAATGGGTCTAAAGGTGTTCCAAAAAGTGCAATTTTCTAAAAAATAAAATTCTTCTGTTGAAAACACATGGTGGACTATTCAATGAATAATTGTTCAAAAAGTAAAATTTTCAAAATTTTTTCCCGTGTGTGATATGGAAGCTTATATATAGGAATATCTCCAATTCCAATTTTATAACTTTCACTAAATAAGAAGTGGGTCTAAAGTTGGTCCAAAAAGTGCAATTTTCTCAAAAATAAAATTCTTCTATTGAAAACACATGGCGGACTGTTCAATGAATTATTGTTCAAAAAGTCAAATTTTCAAAATGTTTTCTTGTTTGTGATATTGAAGCACATATATAGGAGAATGGCCAATTCGAATTTTATAACACTCATTAAATAAGAAGTGGGTCTAAAGTTGGTCCTAAAATTTGAACTTTCAAAAATTTTCGCTTAAAATTTTTCTCATGTTAACCGTATGGAAAATTTCACACTTCTAAATTTTCAAAATTTTACAATCATTTTGCAACTTGGGTAACAGAAATTATCACCAGAATCGATTTCCATATTAAAATAGTCATTAAAGTGAAATTTTACTACTCACAAACCAGTTATTGCACCCAAAAAAGTCAACCGTTTGAAAATACTTTAAATTTGTCAATCCTTAGGCAATTTTCAAATTCTCAATCTTGGAAATTTAACTTTAAATTGCTCCCTAGGATCATAAAATTCATCCCCCGATTTCATTCTGATCATCAATTTGCTTATAAATTGGTATTTTAGCACTCAAAATCGAACTAATGCCAATTTAAAAGACGGGATGAAAACATTTTCTAAACTCATTCGTTTCAAATTTTCAACTTCTCATATAGGTATTCAAACTAGTTTTTTGGTCAAAATTGTGAACTTAGTTTGATTTATAAAGTGTTTTTGAATATAAAAACACAATTTGGAACCATTTGTTAAAAATGAAATTTTCCATTCAAATACACTCGAAACTAAAATATTTCAGGATTTTCGAAAAATGGAATTTTTGATATTTAGAGTACTTTTTTTTTAATTAACATTTGGTACAAGAATGACTATAAAACATATATCCAACTCCAATTCGCAATTTGAAAGCATTTGAGCAATTTTCTCGAAAATACAATTCCCCATAGAAATCACATGGCGGACTATTCAATGAATAATTGTTCAAAAAGTAAAATTTTCAAAATTTTTTCCTGTTTGTTTTATTGAAGCTTATGTATAGGAGAATCTCCAATTTGAATTTTATATCACTCACTAAATAAGAAGTGGGTGTAAAGTTGTTCCAAAAAGTACAATTTTCTAAAAAATAAAATTCTTCTATTGGAAACACATGGTGGACTATTCAATGAATAATTGTTCAAAAAGTAAAATTTTCAAAATTTTTTCCCGTGTGTGATATTGAAGCTTATATATAGGAGAATCTCCAATTCCAATTTTATAACTTTCTCTAAATAAGAAGTGGGTCAAAAGTTGGTCCAAAAAGGGCAATTTTCTCAAAAATAAAATTTCCCCATTGAAAACACATGGCGGACTGTTCAATGAATTATTGTTCAAAAAGTCAAATTTTCAAAATATTTTCTTGTTTGTGATATTGAAGCTCATATATAGGAGAATGGCCAATTCGAATTTTATAACACTCATTAAATAAGAAGTGGGTCTAAAGTTGGTCCAAGAAATGCAATTTTTCTCAAAAATAAAATAACCCCATTGAAAACACATGGCGGACTGTTCAATGAATTATTGTTCAAAAAGTCAAATTTTCAAAATTTTTTCTTGTTTGTGATATTGAAGCTCATATATAGGAGAATGGCCAATTCGAATTTTATAACACTCATTAAATAAGAAGTGGGTCTAAAGTTGGTCCAAAAAGGGCAATTTTCTCAAAAATAAAATTTCCCCATTGAAAACCCATGGCGGACTTTTGAATGAATTATTGTTCAAAGAGTCAAATTTTCAAAAAATTTTCTTGTTTGTGCTATTGAAACTCATATATAGGAGAATGGCCAATTCGAATTTTATAACACACATTAAATAAGAAGTGGGTCTAAATTTGGTCCTAAAAATTGAACTTTCAAAAATTTTCGTTTAAAATTTTTCCCATGTTAACCGTATGGAAAATTTCACACTTCTAAATTTTCAAAATTTTACAATCATTTTGCAACTAGGGTAACAGAAATTATCACCCGAATCAATTTCCATATTAAAATCGTCATTAAAGTGAAATTTTAATACTCACAAACCAGTTATTGCACCCAAAAAAGTCAACCGTTTGAAAATACATTAAATTTGTCAATCCTTAGGCAATTTTCAAATTCTCAATCTTGGAAATTTATTTTTAATTTGCTCCCTAGGATCATAGAATACATCACCCGATTTCATTCTGATCATCAATTTGCTTATAAATTGGTATTTTAGCACTCAAATTCGAACTAATGCCAGTTTAAAAGATGGCTTGAAAACATTTTCTAAACGCCATTCGTTTCAAAATTTCAACTTCTCGTACAGGTATTCAATGTAGTTTTTTGGACAAAATTGTGAACTTAGTTTGATTTATAAAGTGTTTTTGAATATAAAAACACAATTTGGAACCATTTGTTAAAAATGAAATTTTCCATTCAAATACACTCGAAACTAAAATATTTCAAGATTTTCGAAAAATGGAATTTTTGATATTTAGAGTACTTTTTTTTTAATTAAAATTTGGTACAAGAAAGACTATAAAACATATATCCAACTCCAATTCGCAATTTGAAAGCATTTGAGCAATTTTCTCGAAAATACAATTCCCCATAGAAATCACATGTCGGACTATTTAAAGAATAATTGTTCAGAAAGTAAAATTTTCAAAATTTTTTCAAGTGTGTGATATTGAAGCTTATATATAGGAGAATCTCCATTTCCAATTTTATAACACTCAATAAATAAGAAGTGGGTCTAAAGTTGTTCCAAAAAGTGCAATTTTCTAAAAAATAAAATTCCATCATTGAAAACACATGGCGGACTATTCAATGAATAATTGTTCCGAAAGTAAAATTTTCAAAATTTTTTCAAGATTGTGATATTGAAGCTTATATATAGGAGAATCTCCAATTCCAATTTTATAACTTTCTCTAAATAAGAAGTGGGTCTAAAGTTGTTCCAAAAAGTACAATTTTCTAAAAAATAAAATTCTTCTATTGGAAACACATGGTGGACTATTCAATGAATAATTGTTCAAAAAGTAAAATTTTCAAAATTTTGTCCCGTGTGTGATATTGAAGCTTATATATAGGAGAATCTCCAATTCCATTTTTATAACTTTCTCTAAATAAGAAGTGGGTCAAAAGTCGGTCCAAAAAGGGCAATTTTCTCAAAAATAAAATTTCCCCATTGAAAACACATGCAGGACTGTTCAATGAATTATTGTTCAAAAAGTCAAATTTTCAAAATTTTTTCTTGTTTGTGATATTGAAGCACATATATAGGAGAATGGCCAATTCGAATTTTATAACACTCATTAAATAAGAAGTGGGTCTAAAGTTGGTCCTAAAATTTGAACTTTCAAAAAATTTCGTTTAAAATTTTTCCCATGTTAACCGTATGGAAAATTTCACACTTCTAAATTTTCAAAATTTTACAATCATTTTGCAACTAGGGTAACAGAAATTATCACCCGAATCAATTTCCATATTAAAATCGTCATTAAAGTGAAATTTTACTACTCACAATCCAGTTATTGCACCAAAAAAAGTCAACCGTTTGAAAATACTTTAAATTTGTCAATCCTTAGGCAATTTTCAAATTCTCAATCTTGGAAATTTAACTTTAATTTGCTCCCTAGGATCATAAAATTCATCACCCGATTTCATTCTGATCATCAATTTGCTTATAAATTGGTATTTTAGCACTCAAAATCGAACTAATGCCAATTTAAAAGACGGCTTGAAAACATTTTCTAAACTCATTCGTATCAAATTTTCAACTTCTCATATAGGTATTCAAACTAGTTTTTTGGTCAAAATTTTGATCTTAGTTTGATTTATAAAGTGTTTTTGAATATAAAAACACAATTTGGAACCATTTGTTAAAAATGAAATTTTCCATTCAAATACACTCGAAACTAAAATATTTCAGGATTTTCGAAAAATGGAATTTTTGATATTTAGAGTACTTTTTTTTTAATTAACATTTGGTACAAGAATGACTATAAAACATATATCCAACTCCAATTCGCAATTTGAAAGCATTTGAGCAATTTTCTCGAAAATACAATTCCCCATAGAAATCACATGGCGGACTATTCAATGAATAATTGTTCAAAAAGTAAAATTTTCAAAATTTTTTCCTGTTTGTTTTATTGAAGCTTATATATAGGAGAATCTCCAATTTGAATTTTATAACACTCACTAAATAAGAAGTGGGTCTAAAGTTGTTCCAAAAAGTGCAATTTTCTAAAAAATAAAATTCTTCTATTGAAAACACATGGTGGACTATTCAATGAATAATTGTTCAAAAAGTAAAATTTTCAAAATTTTGTCCCGTGTGTGATATTGAAGCTTATATATAGGAGAATCTCCAATTCCAATTTTATAACTTTCTCTAAATAAGAAGTGGGTCTAATGTTGGTCCAAAAAGGGCAATTTTCTCAAAAATAAAATTTCCCCATTGAAAACACATGGCGGACTGTTGAATGAATTATTGTTCAAAGAGTCAAATTTTCAAAAAATTTTCTTGTTTGTGATATTGAAACTCATATATAGGAGAATGGCCAATTCGAATTTTA
Organism: Linyphia triangularis; assembly: GCA_963978545.1. NCBI lineage: Eukaryota > Metazoa > Arthropoda > Arachnida > Araneae > Linyphiidae > Linyphia > Linyphia triangularis. The sequence goes on from OZ021728.1 coordinate 10,498,805, forward strand.
TAACACACATTAAATAAGAAGTGGGTCTAAAGTTGGTCCTAAAAATTGAACTTTCAAAAATTTTCGTTTAAAATTTTTCCCATGTTAACCGTATGGAAAATTTCACACTTCTAAATTTTCAAAATTTTACAATCATTTTGCAACTAGGGTAACAGAAATTATCACCCGAATCGATTTCCATATTAAAATCGTCATTAAAGTGAAATTTTACTACTCACAATCCAGTTATTGCACCCAAAAAAGTCAACCGTTTGAAAATACATTAAACTTGTCAATCCTTAGGCAATTTTCAAATTCTCAATCTTGGAAATTGAACTTTAATTTGCTCCCTAGGATCATAAAATTCATCACCCGATTTCATTCTGATCATCAATTTGCTTATAAATTGGTATTTTAGCACTTAAAATCGAACTAATGCCAATTTAAAAGACGGCTTGAAAACAGTTTCTAAACTCATTCGTTTCAAAATTTCAACTTCTCATATAGGTATTCAAACTAGTTTTTTGGTCAAAATTTTGAACTTAGTTTGATTTATAACGTGTTTTTGAATATAAAAACACAATTTGGAACCATTTGTTAAAAATGAAATTTTCCATTCAAATACACTCGAAACTGAAATATTTCAAAATTTTCGAAAAATGGAATTTTTGATATTTAGAGTACTTTTTTTTTAATTAAAATTTGGTACAAGAATGACAATAAAACATATATCCAACTCCAATTCGCAATTTGAAAGCATTTGAGCAATTTTCTCGAAAATACAATTCCCCATAGAAATCACATGGCGGACTATTCAATGAATAAGTGTTCAAAAAGTAAAATTTTCAAAATTTTTTCCCGTTTGTGTTATTGAAGCTTATATGTAAGAAAATCTCCAATTTGAATTGTATAACACTCACTAAATAAGAAGTGGGTCTAAAGTTGTTCCAAAAAGTGCAATTTTCTAAAAAAAAAAAATTTCTATTGAAAACACATGGTGGACTATTCAATGAATAATTGTTCAAAAACTAAAATTTTCAAAATTTTTTCCCGTGTGTGATATTGAAGCTTATATATAGGAGAATCTCCATTTCCAATTTTATAACTTTCACTAAATAAGAAGTGGGTCTAAATTTGGTCCAAAAAGGGCAATTTTCTAAAAAATAAAATTCTTCTATTGAAAACACATGGTGGACTATTCAATGAATAATTGTTCAAAAAGTAAAATTTTCAAAATTTTTTCCCGTGTGTGATATTGAAGCTTATATATAGGAGAACCTCCAATTCCAATTTTATAACACTCACTAAATAAAAAATGGGTCTAAAGGTGTTCCAAAAAGTGCAATTTTCTAAAAAATAAAATTCTTCTGTTGAAAACACATGGTGGACTATTCAATGAATAATTGTTCAAAAAGTAAAATTTTCAAAATTTTTTCCCGTGTGTGATATGGAAGCTTATATATAGGAATATCTCCAATTCCAATTTTATAACTTTCACTAAATAAGAAGTGGGTCTAAAGTTGGTCCAAAAAGTGCAATTTTCTCAAAAATAAAATTCTTCTATTGAAAACACATGGCGGACTGTTCAATGAATTATTGTTCAAAAAGTCAAATTTTCAAAATGTTTTCTTGTTTGTGATATTGAAGCACATATATAGGAGAATGGCCAATTCGAATTTTATAACACTCATTAAATAAGAAGTGGGTCTAAAGTTGGTCCTAAAATTTGAACTTTCAAAAATTTTCGCTTAAAATTTTTCTCATGTTAACCGTATGGAAAATTTCACACTTCTAAATTTTCAAAATTTTACAATCATTTTGCAACTTGGGTAACAGAAATTATCACCAGAATCGATTTCCATATTAAAATAGTCATTAAAGTGAAATTTTACTACTCACAAACCAGTTATTGCACCCAAAAAAGTCAACCGTTTGAAAATACTTTAAATTTGTCAATCCTTAGGCAATTTTCAAATTCTCAATCTTGGAAATTTAACTTTAAATTGCTCCCTAGGATCATAAAATTCATCCCCCGATTTCATTCTGATCATCAATTTGCTTATAAATTGGTATTTTAGCACTCAAAATCGAACTAATGCCAATTTAAAAGACGGGATGAAAACATTTTCTAAACTCATTCGTTTCAAATTTTCAACTTCTCATATAGGTATTCAAACTAGTTTTTTGGTCAAAATTGTGAACTTAGTTTGATTTATAAAGTGTTTTTGAATATAAAAACACAATTTGGAACCATTTGTTAAAAATGAAATTTTCCATTCAAATACACTCGAAACTAAAATATTTCAGGATTTTCGAAAAATGGAATTTTTGATATTTAGAGTACTTTTTTTTTAATTAACATTTGGTACAAGAATGACTATAAAACATATATCCAACTCCAATTCGCAATTTGAAAGCATTTGAGCAATTTTCTCGAAAATACAATTCCCCATAGAAATCACATGGCGGACTATTCAATGAATAATTGTTCAAAAAGTAAAATTTTCAAAATTTTTTCCTGTTTGTTTTATTGAAGCTTATGTATAGGAGAATCTCCAATTTGAATTTTATATCACTCACTAAATAAGAAGTGGGTGTAAAGTTGTTCCAAAAAGTACAATTTTCTAAAAAATAAAATTCTTCTATTGGAAACACATGGTGGACTATTCAATGAATAATTGTTCAAAAAGTAAAATTTTCAAAATTTTTTCCCGTGTGTGATATTGAAGCTTATATATAGGAGAATCTCCAATTCCAATTTTATAACTTTCTCTAAATAAGAAGTGGGTCAAAAGTTGGTCCAAAAAGGGCAATTTTCTCAAAAATAAAATTTCCCCATTGAAAACACATGGCGGACTGTTCAATGAATTATTGTTCAAAAAGTCAAATTTTCAAAATTTTTTCTTGTTTGTGATATTGAAGCTCATATATAGGAGAATGGCCAATTCGAATTTTATAACACTCATTAAATAAGAAGTGGGTCTAAAGTTGGTCCAAGAAATGCAATTTTTCTCAAAAATAAAATAACCCCATTGAAAACACATGGCGGACTGTTCAATGAATTATTGTTCAAAAAGTCAAATTTTCAAAATTTTTTCTTGTTTGTGATATTGAAGCTCATATATAGGAGAATGGCCAATTCGAATTTTATAACACTCATTAAATAAGAAGTGGGTCTAAAGTTGGTCCAAAAAGGGCAATTTTCTCAAAAATAAAATTTCCCCATTGAAAACACATGGCGGACTGTTGAATGAATTATTGTTCAAAGCGTCAAATTTTCAAAAAATTTTCTTGTTTGTGCTATTGAAACTCATATATAGGAGAATGGCCAATTCGAATTTTATAACACACATTAAATAAGAAGTGGGTCTAAATTTGGTCCTAAAAATTGAACTTTCAAAAATTTTCGTTTAAAATTTTTCCCATGTTAACCGTATGGAAAATTTCACACTTCTAAATTTTCAAAATTTTACAATCATTTTGCAACTAGGGTAACAGAAATTATCACCCGAATCGATTTCCATATTAAAATCGTCATTAAAGTGAAATTTTACTACTCACAATCCAGTTATTGCACCCAAAAAAGTCAACCGTTTGAAAATACATTAAACTTGTCAATCCTTAGGCAATTTTCAAATTCTCAATCTTGGAAATTGAACTTTAATTTGCTCCCTAGGATCATAAAATTCATCACCCGATTTCATTCTGATCATCAATTTGCTTATAAATTGGTATTTTAGCACTTAAAATCGAACTAATGCCAATTTAAAAGACGGCTTGAAAACAGTTTCTAAACTCATTCGTTTCAAAATTTCAACTTCTCATATAGGTATTCAAACTAGTTTTTTGGTCAAAATTTTGAACTTAGTTTGATTTATAACGTGTTTTTGAATATAAAAACACAATTTGGAACCATTTGTTAAAAATGAAATTTTCCATTCAAATACACTCGAAACTGAAATATTTCAAAATTTTCGAAAAATGGAATTTTTGATATTTAGAGTACTTTTTTTTTAATTAAAATTTGGTACAAGAATGACAATAAAACATATATCCAACTCCAATTCGCAATTTGAAAGCATTTGAGCAATTTTCTCGAAAATACAATTCCCCATAGAAATCACATGGCGGACTATTCAATGAATAAGTGTTCAAAAAGTAAAATTTTCAAAATTTTTTCCCGTTTGTGTTATTGAAGCTTATATGTAAGAAAATCTCCAATTTGAATTGTATAACACTCACTAAATAAGAAGTGGGTCTAAAGTTGTTCCAAAAAGTGCAATTTTCTAAAAAAAAAAAATTTCTATTGAAAACACATGGTGGACTATTCAATGAATAATTGTTCAAAAACTAAAATTTTCAAAATTTTTTCCCGTGTGTGATATTGAAGCTTATATATAGGAGAATCTCCATTTCCAATTTTATAACTTTCACTAAATAAGAAGTGGGTCTAAATTTGGTCCAAAAAGGGCAATTTTCTAAAAAATAAAATTCTTCTATTGAAAACACATGGTGGACTATTCAATGAATAATTGTTCAAAAAGTAAAATTTTCAAAATTTTTTCCCGTGTGTGATATTGAAGCTTATATATAGGAGAACCTCCAATTCCAATTTTATAACACTCACTAAATAAAAAATGGGTCTAAAGGTGTTCCAAAAAGTGCAATTTTCTAAAAAATAAAATTCTTCTGTTGAAAACACATGGTGGACTATTCAATGAATAATTGTTCAAAAAGTAAAATTTTCAAAATTTTTTCCCGTGTGTGATATGGAAGCTTATATATAGGAATATCTCCAATTCCAATTTTATAACTTTCACTAAATAAGAAGTGGGTCTAAAGTTGGTCCAAAAAGTGCAATTTTCTCAAAAATAAAATTCTTCTATTGAAAACACATGGCGGACTGTTCAATGAATTATTGTTCAAAAAGTCAAATTTTCAAAATGTTTTCTTGTTTGTGATATTGAAGCACATATATAGGAGAATGGCCAATTCGAATTTTATAACACTCATTAAATAAGAAGTGGGTCTAAAGTTGGTCCTAAAATTTGAACTTTCAAAAATTTTCGCTTAAAATTTTTCTCATGTTAACCGTATGGAAAATTTCACACTTCTAAATTTTCAAAATTTTACAATCATTTTGCAACTTGGGTAACAGAAATTATCACCAGAATCGATTTCCATATTAAAATAGTCATTAAAGTGAAATTTTACTACTCACAAACCAGTTATTGCACCCAAAAAAGTCAACCGTTTGAAAATACTTTAAATTTGTCAATCCTTAGGCAATTTTCAAATTCTCAATCTTGGAAATTTAACTTTAAATTGCTCCCTAGGATCATAAAATTCATCCCCCGATTTCATTCTGATCATCAATTTGCTTATAAATTGGTATTTTAGCACTCAAAATCGAACTAATGCCAATTTAAAAGACGGGATGAAAACATTTTCTAAACTCATTCGTTTCAAATTTTCAACTTCTCATATAGGTATTCAAACTAGTTTTTTGGTCAAAATTGTGAACTTAGTTTGATTTATAAAGTGTTTTTGAATATAAAAACACAATTTGGAACCATTTGTTAAAAATGAAATTTTCCATTCAAATACACTCGAAACTAAAATATTTCAGGATTTTCGAAAAATGGAATTTTTGATATTTAGAGTACTTTTTTTTTAATTAACATTTGGTACAAGAATGACTATAAAACATATATCCAACTCCAATTCGCAATTTGAAAGCATTTGAGCAATTTTCTCGAAAATACAATTCCCCATAGAAATCACATGGCGGACTATTCAATGAATAATTGTTCAAAAAGTAAAATTTTCAAAATTTTTTCCTGTTTGTTTTATTGAAGCTTATGTATAGGAGAATCTCCAATTTGAATTTTATATCACTCACTAAATAAGAAGTGGGTGTAAAGTTGTTCCAAAAAGTACAATTTTCTAAAAAATAAAATTCTTCTATTGGAAACACATGGTGGACTATTCAATGAATAATTGTTCAAAAAGTAAAATTTTCAAAATTTTTTCCCGTGTGTGATATTGAAGCTTATATATAGGAGAATCTCCAATTCCAATTTTATAACTTTCTCTAAATAAGAAGTGGGTCAAAAGTTGGTCCAAAAAGGGCAATTTTCTCAAAAATAAAATTTCCCCATTGAAAACACATGGCGGACTGTTCAATGAATTATTGTTCAAAAAGTCAAATTTTCAAAATTTTTTCTTGTTTGTGATATTGAAGCTCATATATAGGAGAATGGCCAATTCGAATTTTATAACACTCATTAAATAAGAAGTGGGTCTAAAGTTGGTCCAAGAAATGCAATTTTTCTCAAAAATAAAATAACCCCATTGAAAACACATGGCGGACTGTTCAATGAATTATTGTTCAAAAAGTCAAATTTTCAAAATTTTTTCTTGTTTGTGATATTGAAGCTCATATATAGGAGAATGGCCAATTCGAATTTTATAACACTCATTAAATAAGAAGTGGGTCTAAAGTTGGTCCAAAAAGGGCAATTTTCTCAAAAATAAAATTTCCCCATTGAAAACACATGGCGGACTGTTGAATGAATTATTGTTCAAAGCGTCAAATTTTCAAAAAATTTTCTTGTTTGTGCTATTGAAACTCATATATAGGAGAATGGCCAATTCGAATTTTATAACACACATTAAATAAGAAGTGGGTCTAAATTTGGTCCTAAAAATTGAACTTTCAAAAATTTTCGTTTAAAATTTTTCCCATGTTAACCGTATGGAAAATTTCACACTTCTAAATTTTCAAAATTTTACAATCATTTTGCAACTAGGGTAACAGAAATTATCACCCGAATCAATTTCCATATTAAAATCGTCATTAAAGTGAAATTTTAATACTCACAAACCAGTTATTGCACCCAAAAAAGTCAACCGTTTGAAAATACATTAAATTTGTCAATGCTTAGGCAATTTTCAAATTCTCAATCTTGGAAATTTATTTTTAATTTGCTCCCTAGGATCATAGAATACATCACCCGATTTCATTCTGATCATCAATTTGCTTATAAATTGGTATTTTAGCACTCAAATTCGAACTAATGCCAGATTAAAAGATGGCTTGAAAACATTTTCTAAACGCCATTCGTTTCAAAATTTCAACTTCTCGTACAGGTATTCAATGTAGATTTTTGGTTAAAATTTTGAACTTAGTTTGATTCATAAAGTGTTTTTGAATATAAAAACACAATTTGGAACCATTTGTTAAAAAATGAAATTTTCCATTCAAATACATTTGAAAATGAAATATTTCAAGATTTTCGAAAAATGGAATTTTTGATATTTAGAGTACTTTTTTTTTAATTAAAATTTGGTACAAGAATGACAATAAAACATATATCCAACTCCAATTCGCAATTTGAAAGCATTTGAGCAATTTCTCGAAAATACAATTCCCCATAGAAATCACATGGCGGACTATTCAATGAATAATTGTTCAAAAAGTAAAATTTTCAAAATTTTTTCCTGTTTGTTTTATTGAAGCTTATAAATAGGAGAATCTCCAATTTGAATTTTATAACACTCACTAAATAAGAAGTGGGTCTAAAGTTGTTCCAAAAAGTGCAATTTTCTAAAAAATAAAATTCTTCTATTGAAAACACATGGTGGACTATTCAATGAATAATTGTTCAAAAAGTAAAATTTTCAAAATTTTTTCCCGTGTGTGATATTGAAGCTTATATATAGGAGAATCTTCAATTCGAATTTTATAACACACATTAAATAAGAAGTGGGTCTAAAAATGGTCCAAAAAGGGCAATTTTCTCAAAAATAAAATTTCCCCATTGAAAACACATGGCGGACTGTTGAATGAATTATTGTTCAAAGAGTCAAATTTTCAAAAAATTTTCTTGTTTGTGATATTGAAACTCATATATAGGAGAATGGCCAATTCGAATTTTATAACACACATTAAATAAGAAGTGGGTCTAAAGTTGGTCCTAAAAATTGAACTTTCAAAAATTTTCGTTTAAAATTTTTCCCATGTTAACCGTATGGAAAATTTCACACTTCTAAATTTTCAAAATTTTACAATCATTTTGCAACTAGGGTAACAGAAATTATCACCCGAATCAATTTCCATATTAAAATCGTCATTAAAGTGAAATTTTAATACTCACAAACCAGTTATTGCACCCAAAAAAGTCAACCGTTTGAAAATACATTAAATTTGTCAATCCTTAGGCAATTTTCAAATTCTCAATCTTGGAAATTTAACTTTAATTTGCTCCCTAGGATCATAGAATGCATCACCCGATTTCATTCTGATCATCAATTTGCTTATAAATTGGTATTTTAGCACTCAAAATCGAACTAATGCCAATTTAAAAGATGGCTTGAAAACATTTTCTAAACGCATTCGTTTCAAAATTTCAACTTCTCGTACAGGTATTCAATGTAGTTTTTTGGACAAAATTGTGAACTTAGTTTGATTTATAAAGTGTTTTTGAATATAAAAACACAATTTGGAACCATTTGTTAAAAATGAAATTTTCCATTCAAATACACTCGAAACTAAAATATTTCAAGATTTTCGAAAAATGGAATTTTTGATATTTAGAGTACTTTTTTTTTAATTAAAATTTGGTACAAGAAAGACTATAAAACATATATCCAACTCCAATTCGCAATTTGAAAGCATTTGAGCAATTTTCTCGAAAATACAATTCCCCATAGAAATCACATGTCGGACTATTTAAAGAATAATTGTTCAGAAAGTAAAATTTTCAAAATTTTTTCAAGTGTGTGATATTGAAGCTTATATATAGGAGAATCTCCATTTCCAATTTTATAACACTCAATAAATAAGAAGTGGGTCTAAAGTTGTTCCAAAAAGTGCAATTTTCTAAAAAATAAAATTCCATCATTGAAAACACATGGCGGACTATTCAATGAATAATTGTTCCGAAAGTAAAATTTTCAAAATTTTTTCAAGATTGTGATATTGAAGCTTATATATAGGAGAATCTCCAATTCCAATTTTATAACTTTCTCTGAATAAGAAGTGGGTCTAAAGTTGTTCCAAAAAGTACAATTTTCTAAAAAATAAAATTCTTCTATTGGAAACACATGGTGGACTATTCAATGAATAATTGTTCAAAAAGTAAAATTTTCAAAATTTTGTCCCGTGTGTGATATTGAAGCTTATATATAGGAGAATCTCCAATTCCATTTTTATAACTTTCTCTAAATAAGAAGTGGGTCAAAAGTCGGTCCAAAAAGGGCAATTTTCTCAAAAATAAAATTTCCCCATTGAAAACACATGCAGGACTGTTCAATGAATTATTGTTCAAAAAGTCAAATTTTCAAAATTTTTTCTTGTTTGTGATATTGAAGCACATATATAGGAGAATGGCCAATTCGAATTTTATAACACTCATTAAATAAGAAGTGGGTCTAAAGTTGGTCCTAAAATTTGAACTTTCAAAAAATTTCGTTTAAAATTTTTCCCATGTTAACCGTATGGAAAATTTCACACTTCTAAATTTTCAAAATTTTACAATCATTTTGCAACTAGGGTAACAGAAATTATCACCCGAATCAATTTCCATATTAAAATCGTCATTAAAGTGAAATTTTACTACTCACAATCCAGTTATTGCACCAAAAAAAGTCAACCGTTTGAAAATACTTTAAATTTGTCAATCCTTAGGCAATTTTCAAATTCTCAATCTTGGAAATTTAACTTTAATTTGCTCCCTAGGATCATAAAATTCATCACCCGATTTCATTCTGATCATCAATTTGCTTATAAATTGGTATTTTAGCACTCAAAATCGAACTAATGCCAATTTAAAAGACGGCATGAAAACATTTTCTAAACTCATTCGTATCAAATTTTCAACTTCTCATATAGGTATTCAAACTAGTTTTTTGGTCAAAATTGTGAACTTAGTTTGATTTATAAAGTGTTTTTGAATATAAAAACACAATTTGGAACCATTTGTTAAAAATGAAATTTTCCATTCAAATACACTCGAAACTAAAATATTTCAGGATTTTCGAAAAATGGAATTTTTGATATTTAGAGTACTTTTTTTTTAATTAACATTTGGTACAAGAATGACTATAAAACATATATCCAACTCCAATTCGCAATTTGAAAGCATTTGAGCAATTTTCTCGAAAATACAATTCCCCATAGAAATCACATGGCGGACTATTCAATGAATAATTGTTCAAAAAGTAAAATTTTCAAAATTTTTTCCTGTTTGTTTTATTGAAGCTTATGTATAGGAGAATCTCCAATTTGAATTTTATATCACTCACTAAATAAGAAGTGGGTGTAAAGTTGTTCCAAAAAGTACAATTTTCTAAAAAATAAAATTCTTCTATTGGAAACACATGGTGGACTATTCAATGAATAATTGTTCAAAAAGTAAAATTTTCAAAATTTTTTCCCGTGTGTGATATTGAAGCTTATATATAGGAGAATCTCCAATTCCAATTTTATAACTTTCTCTAAATAAGAAGTGGGTCAAAAGTTGGTCCAAAAAGGGCAATTTTCTCAAAAATAAAATTTCCCCATTGAAAACACATGGCGGACTGTTCAATGAATTATTGTTCAAAAAGTCAAATTTTCAAAATTTTTTCTTGTTTGTGATATTGAAGCTCATATATAGGAGAATGGCCAATTCGAATTTTATAACACTCATTAAATAAGAAGTGGGTCTAAAGTTGGTCCAAGAAATGCAATTTTTCTCAAAAATAAAATAACCCCATTGAAAACACATGGCGGACTGTTCAATGAATTATTGTTCAAAAAGTCAAATTTTCAAAATTTTTTCTTGTTTGTGATATTGAAGCTCATATATAGGAGAATGGCCAATTCGAATTTTATAACACTCATTAAATAAGAAGTGGGTCTAAAGTTGGTCCAAAAAGGGCAATTTTCTCAAAAATAAAATTTCCCCATTGAAAACACATGGCGGACTGTTGAATGAATTATTGTTCAAAGCGTCAAATTTTCAAAAAATTTTCTTGTTTGTGCTATTGAAACTCATATATAGGAGAATGGCCAATTCGAATTTTATAACACACATTAAATAAGAAGTGGGTCTAAATTTGGTCCTAAAAATTGAACTTTCAAAAATTTTCGTTTAAAATTTTTCCCATGTTAACCGTATGGAAAATTTCACACTTCTAAATTTTCAAAATTTTACAATCATTTTGCAACTAGGGTAACAGAAATTATCACCCGAATCAATTTCCATATTAAAATCGTCATTAAAGTGAAATTTTAATACTCACAAACCAGTTATTGCACCCAAAAAAGTCAACCGTTTGAAAATACATTAAATTTGTCAATGCTTAGGCAATTTTCAAATTCTCAATCTTGGAAATTTATTTTTAATTTGCTCCCTAGGATCATAGAATACATCACCCGATTTCATTCTGATCATCAATTTGCTTATAAATTGGTATTTTAGCACTCAAATTCGAACTAATGCCAGATTAAAAGATGGCTTGAAAACATTTTCTAAACGCCATTCGTTTCAAAATTTCAACTTCTCGTACAGGTATTCAATGTAGATTTTTGGTTAAAATTTTGAACTTAGTTTGATTCATAAAGTGTTTTTGAATATAAAAACACAATTTGGAACCATTTGTTAAAAAATGAAATTTTCCATTCAAATACATTTGAAAATGAAATATTTCAAGATTTTCGAAAAATGGAATTTTTGATATTTAGAGTACTTTTTTTTTAATTAAAATTTGGTACAAGAATGACAATAAAACATATATCCAACTCCAATTCGCAATTTGAAAGCATTTGAGCAATTTCTCGAAAATACAATTCCCCATAGAAATCACATGGCGGACTATTCAATGAATAATTGTTCAAAAAGTAAAATTTTCAAAATTTTTTCCTGTTTGTTTTATTGAAGCTTATAAATAGGAGAATCTCCAATTTGAATTTTATAACACTCACTAAATAAGAAGTGGGTCTAAAGTTGTTCCAAAAAGTGCAATTTTCTAAAAAATAAAATTCTTCTATTGAAAACACATGGTGGACTATTCAATGAATAATTGTTCAAAAAGTAAAATTTTCAAAATTTTTTCCCGTGTGTGATATTGAAGCTTATATATAGGAGAATCTTCAATTCGAATTTTATAACACACATTAAATAAGAAGTGGGTCTAAAAATGGTCCAAAAAGGGCAATTTTCTCAAAAATAAAATTTCCCCATTGAAAACACATGGCGGACTGTTGAATGAATTATTGTTCAAAGAGTCAAATTTTCAAAAAATTTTCTTGTTTGTGATATTGAAACTCATATATAGGAGAATGGCCAATTCGAATTTTATAACACACATTAAATAAGAAGTGGGTCTAAAGTTGGTCCTAAAAATTGAACTTTCAAAAATTTTCGTTTAAAATTTTTCCCATGTTAACCGTATGGAAAATTTCACACTTCTAAATTTTCAAAATTTTACAATCATTTTGCAACTAGGGTAACAGAAATTATCACCCGAATCAATTTCCATATTAAAATCGTCATTAAAGTGAAATTTTAATACTCACAAACCAGTTATTGCACCCAAAAAAGTCAACCGTTTGAAAATACATTAAATTTGTCAATCCTTAGGCAATTTTCAAATTCTCAATCTTGGAAATTTAACTTTAATTTGCTCCCTAGGATCATAGAATGCATCACCCGATTTCATTCTGATCATCAATTTGCTTATAAATTGGTATTTTAGCACTCAAAATCGAACTAATGCCAATTTAAAAGATGGCTTGAAAACATTTTCTAAACGCATTCGTTTCAAAATTTCAACTTCTCGTACAGGTATTCAATGTAGTTTTTTGGACAAAATTGTGAACTTAGTTTGATTTATAAAGTGTTTTTGAATATAAAAACACAATTTGGAACCATTTGTTAAAAATGAAATTTTCCATTCAAATACACTCGAAACTAAAATATTTCAAGATTTTCGAAAAATGGAATTTTTGATATTTAGAGTACTTTTTTTTTAATTAAAATTTGGTACAAGAAAGACTATAAAACATATATCCAACTCCAATTCGCAATTTGAAAGCATTTGAGCAATTTTCTCGAAAATACAATTCCCCATAGAAATCACATGTCGGACTATTTAAAGAATAATTGTTCAGAAAGTAAAATTTTCAAAATTTTTTCAAGTGTGTGATATTGAAGCTTATATATAGGAGAATCTCCATTTCCAATTTTATAACACTCAATAAATAAGAAGTGGGTCTAAAGTTGTTCCAAAAAGTGCAATTTTCTAAAAAATAAAATTCCATCATTGAAAACACATGGCGGACTATTCAATGAATAATTGTTCCGAAAGTAAAATTTTCAAAATTTTTTCAAGATTGTGATATTGAAGCTTATATATAGGAGAATCTCCAATTCCAATTTTATAACTTTCTCTGAATAAGAAGTGGGTCTAAAGTTGTTCCAAAAAGTACAATTTTCTAAAAAATAAAATTCTTCTATTGGAAACACATGGTGGACTATTCAATGAATAATTGTTCAAAAAGTAAAATTTTCAAAATTTTGTCCCGTGTGTGATATTGAAGCTTATATATAGGAGAATCTCCAATTCCATTTTTATAACTTTCTCTAAATAAGAAGTGGGTCAAAAGTCGGTCCAAAAAGGGCAATTTTCTCAAAAATAAAATTTCCCCATTGAAAACACATGCAGGACTGTTCAATGAATTATTGTTCAAAAAGTCAAATTTTCAAAATTTTTTCTTGTTTGTGATATTGAAGCACATATATAGGAGAATGGCCAATTCGAATTTTATAACACTCATTAAATAAGAAGTGGGTCTAAAGTTGGTCCTAAAATTTGAACTTTCAAAAAATTTCGTTTAAAATTTTTCCCATGTTAACCGTATGGAAAATTTCACACTTCTAAATTTTCAAAATTTTACAATCATTTTGCAACTAGGGTAACAGAAATTATCACCCGAATCAATTTCCATATTAAAATCGTCATTAAAGTGAAATTTTACTACTCACAATCCAGTTATTGCACCAAAAAAAGTCAACCGTTTGAAAATACTTTAAATTTGTCAATCCTTAGGCAATTTTCAAATTCTCAATCTTGGAAATTTAACTTTAATTTGCTCCCTAGGATCATAAAATTCATCACCCGATTTCATTCTGATCATCAATTTGCTTATAAATTGGTATTTTAGCACTCAAAATCGAACTAATGCCAATTTAAAAGACGGCATGAAAACATTTTCTAAACTCATTCGTATCAAATTTTCAACTTCTCATATAGGTATTCAAACTAGTTTTTTGGTCAAAATTTTGATCTTAGTTTGATTTATAAAGTGTTTTTGAATATAAAAACACAATTTGGAACCATTTGTTAAAAATGAAATTTTCCATTCAAATACACTCGAAACTAAAATATTTCAGGATTTTCGAAAAATGGAATTTTTGATATTTAGAGTACTTTTTTTTTAATTAACATTTGGTACAAGAATGACTATAAAACATATATCCAACTCCAATTCGCAATTTGAAAGCATTTGAGCAATTTTCTCGAAAATACAATTCCCCATAGAAATCACATGGCGGACTATTCAATGAATAATTGTTCAAAATGTAAAATTTTCAAAATTTTTTCCTGCTTGTTTTATTGAAGCTTATATATAGGAGAATCTCCAATTTGAATTTTATAACACTCACTAAATAAGAAGTGGGTCTAAAGTTGTTCCAAAAAGTGCAATTTTCTAAAAAATAAAATTCTTCTATTGAAAACACATGGTGGACTATTCAATGAATAATTGTTCAAAAAGTAAAATTTTCAAAATTTTTTCCCGTTTGTAATATTGAAGCTTATATATAGGAGAATCTCCAATTCCAATTTTATAACTTTCTCTAAATAAGAAGTGGGTCTAATGTTGGTCCAAAAAGGGCAATTTTCTCAAAAATAAAATTTCCCCATTGAAAACACATGGCGGACTGTTGAATGAATTATTGTTCAAAGAGTCAAATTTTCAAAAAATTTTCTTGTTTGTGATATTGAAACTCATATATAGGAGAATGGCCAATTCGAATTTTATAACACACATTAAATAAGAAGGGGGTCTAAAGTTGGTCCTAAAAATTGAACTTTCAAAAATTTTCGTTTAAAATTTTTCCCATGTTAACCGTATGGAAAATTTCACACTTCTAAATTTTCAAAATTTTACAATCATTTTGCAACTAGGGAAACAGAAATTATCACCCGAATCGATTTCCATATTAAAATCGTCATTAAAGTGAAATTTTACTACTCACAATCCAGTTATGGCACAAAAAAAGTCAACCGTTTGAAAATAAGTTAAACTTGTCAATCCTTAGGCAATTTTCAAATTTTCAATCTTGGAAATTGAACTTTAATTTGCTCCCTAGAATCATAAAATTCATCACCCGATTTCATTCTGATCATCAATTTGCTTATAAATTGGTATTTTAGCACTCAAAATCCAACTAATGCCAATTTAAAAGACGGCTTGAAATCATTTTCTAAACTCATTCGTTTCAAATTTTCAACTTCTCATATAGGTATTCAAACTAGTTTTTTGGTTACAATTGTGAACTTAGTTTGATTTATAACGTGTTTTTGAATATAAAAACACAATTTGGAACCATTTGTTAAAAATGAAATTTTCCATTTAAATACACTCGAAACTGAAATATTTCAAAATTTTCGAAAAATGGAATTTTTGATATTTAGAGTACTTTTTTTTAATTAAAATTTGGTACAAGAATGACAATAAAACATATATAAAACTCCAATTCGCAATTTGAAAGCATTTGAGCAATTTTCTCGAAAATACAATTCCCCATAGAAATCACATGTCGGACTGTTCAATGAATTATTGTTCAAAAAGTAAAATTTTCAAAATTTTTTCCTGTTTGTTTTATTGAAGCTTATGTATAGGAGAATCTCCAATTTGAATTTTATATCACTCACTAAATAAGAAGTGGGTTCAAAGTTGTTCCAAAAAGTGCAATTTTCTAAAAAATTAAATTCTTCTATTGGAAACACATGGTGGACTATTCAATGAATAATTGTTCAAAAAGTAAATTTTTCAAAATTTTTTCCCGTGTGTGATATTGAAGCTTATATATAGGAGAATCTCCATTTCCAATTTTATAACTTTCACTAAATAAGAAGTGGGTCTAAATTTGGTCCAAAAAGGGCAATTTTCTAAAAAATAAAATTCTTCTATTGAAAACACATGGTGGACTATTCAATGAATAATTGTTCAAAAAGTAAAATTTTCAAAATTTTTTCCCGTGTGTGATATTGAAGCTTATATATAGGAGAATCTTCAATTCGAATTTTATAACACACATTAAATAAGAAGTGGGTCTAAAGTTGGTCCAAAAAGGGCAATTTTCTCAAAAATAAAATTTCCCCATTGAAAACACATGACGGACTGTTGAATGAATTATTGTTCAAAGAGTCATATTTTCAAAAAATTTTCTTGTTTGTGATATTGAAACTCATATATAGGAGAATGGCCAATTCAAATTTTATAACACACATTAAATATGAAGTGGGTCTAAAGTTGGTCCTAAAAATTGAACTTTCAAAAATTTTCGTTTAAAATTTTTCCCATGTTAACCGTATGGAAAATTTCACACTTCTAAATTTTCAAAATTTTACAATCATTTTGCAACTAGGGTAACAGAAATTATCACCCGAATCAATTTCCATATTAAAATCGTCATTAAAGTGAAATTTTAATACTCACAAACCAGTTATTGCACCCAAAAGAGTCAACCGTTTGAAAATACATTAAATTTGTCAATCCTTAGGCAATTTTCAAATTCTCAATCTTGGAAATTTAACTTTAATTTGCTCCCTAGGATCATAGAATGCATCACCCGATTTCATTCTGATCATCAATTTGCTTATAAATTGGTATTTTAGCACTCAAAATCGAACTAATGCCAATTTAAAAGATGGCTTGAAAACATTTTCTAAACGCATTCGTTTCAAAATTTCAACTTCTCGTACAGGTATTCAATGTAGTTTTTTGGACAAAATTGTGAACTTAGTTTGATTTATAAAGTGTTTTTGAATATAAAAACACAATTTGGAACCATTTGTTAAAAATGAAATTTTCCATTCAAATACACTCGAAACTAAAATATTTCAAGATTTTCGAAAAATGGAATTTTTGATATTTAGAGTACTTTTTTTTTAATTAAAATTTGGTACAAGAAAGACTATAAAACATATATCCAACTCCAATTCGCAATTTGAAAGCATTTGAGCAATTTTCTCGAAAATACAATTCCCCATAGAAATCACATGTCGGACTATTTAAAGAATAATTGTTCAGAAAGTAAAATTTTCAAAATTTTTTCAAGTGTGTGATATTGAAGCTTATATATAGGAGAATCTCCATTTCCAATTTTATAACACTCAATAAATAAGAAGTGGGTCTAAAGTTGGTCCAAGAAATGCAATTTTTCTCAAAAATAAAATAACCCCATTGAAAACACATGGCGGACTGTTCAATGAATTATTGTTCAAAAAGTCAAATTTTCAAAATTTTTTCTTGTTTGTGATATTGAAGCTCATATATAGGAGAATGGCCAATTCGAATTTTATAACACTCATTAAATAAGAAGTATATCTAAAGTTGGTCCTAAAATTTGAACTTTCAAAAATTTTCGTTTAAAATTTTTCCCATGTTAACCGTATGGAAAATTTCACACTTCTAAATTTTCAAAATTTTACAATCATTTTGCAACTAGGGTAACAGAAATTATCACCCGAATCAATTTCCATATTAAAATCGTCATTAAAGTGAAATTTTACTACTCACAATCCAGTTATTGCACCCAAAAAAGTCAACCGTTTGAAAATACATTATACTTGTCAATCCTTAGGCAATTTTCAAATTCTCAATCTTGGAAATTGAACTTTAATTTGCTCCCTAGGATCATAAAATTCATCACCCGATTTCATTCTGATCATTAATTTGCTTATAAATTGGTATTTTAGCACTCAAAATCGAACTAATGCCAATTTAAAAGACGGCTTGAAAACATTTTCTAAACTCATTCGTTTCAAAATTTCAACTTCTCATATAGGTATTCAAACTAGTTTTTTGGTCAAAATTTTGAACTTAGTTTGATTTATAAAGTGTTTTTGAATATAAAAACACAATTTGGAACCATTTGTTAAAAATGAAATTTACCATTCAAATACACTCGAAACTGAAATATTTCAAGATTTTCGAAAAATGGAATTTTTGATATTTAGAGTACATTTTTTTAAATTAAAATTTGGTACAAGAATGACTATAAAACATATATCCAACTCCAATTCGCAATTTGAAAGCATTTGAGCAATTTTCTCGAAAATACAATTCCCCATAGAAATCACATGTCGGACTGTTCAATGAATTATTGTTCAAAAAGTAAAATTTTCAAAATTTTTTCCTGTTTGTTTTATTGAAGCTTATGTATAGGAGAATCTCCAATTTGAATTTTATATCACTCACTAAATAAGAAGTGGGTTCAAAGTTGTTCCAAAAAGTGCAATTTTCTAAAAAATTAAATTCTTCTATTGGAAACACATGGTGGACTATTCAATGAATAATTGTTCAAAAAGTAAAATTTTCAAAATTTTTTCCCGTGTGTGATATTGAAGCTTATATATAGGAGAATCTCCATTTCCAATTTTATAACTTTCACTAAATAAGAAGTGGGTCTAAATTTGGTCCAAAAAGGGCAATTTTCTAAAAAATAAAATTCTTCTATTGAAAACACATGGTGGACTATTCAATGAATAATTGTTCAAAAAGTAAAATTTTCAAAATTTTTTCCCGTGTGTGATATCGAAGCTTATATATAAGAGAACCTCCAATTCCAATTTTATAACACTCACTAAATAAAAAATGGGTCTAAAGGTGTTCCAAAAAGTGCAATTTTCTAAAAAATAAAATTCTTCTATTGAAAACACATGGTGGACTATTCAATGAATAATTGTGCAAAAAGTAAAATTTTCAAAATTTTTTCCCGTGTGTGATATTGAAGCTTATATATAGGAGAATCTTCAATTCGAATTTTATAACACACATTAAATAAGAAGTGGGTCTAAAGTTGGTATAAAAAGAACAATTTTCTCAAAAATAAAATTTCTCCATTGAAAACACATGACGGACTGTTGAATGAATTATTGTTCAAAGAGTCAAATTTTCAAAAATTTTTCTTGTTTGTGATATTGAAACTCATATATAGGAGAATGGCCAATTCAAATTTTATAACACACATTAAATAAGAAGTGGGTCTAAAGTTGGTCCTAAAAATTGAACTTTCAAAAATTTTCGTTTAAAATTTTTCCCATGTTAACCGTATGGAAAATTTCACACTTCTAAATTTTCAAAATTTTACAATCATTTTGCAACTAGGGTAACAGAAATTATCACCCGAATCAATTTCCATATTAAAATCGTCATTAAAGTGAAATTTTAATACTCACAAACCAGTTATTGCACCCAAAAAAGTCAACCGTTTGAAAATACATTAAATTTGTCAATCCTTAGGCAATTTTCAAATTCTCAATCTTGGAAATTTAACTTTAATTTGCTCCCTAGGATCATAGAATGCATCACCCGATTTCATTCTGATCATCAATTTGCTTATAAATTGGTATTTTAGCACTCAAAATCGAACTAATGCCAATTTAAAAGATGGCTTGAAAACATTTTCTAAACGCATTCGTTTCAAAATTTCAACTTCTCGTACAGGTATTCAATGTAGTTTTTTGGACAAAATTGTGAACTTAGTTTGATTTATAAAGTGTTTTTGAATATAAAAACACAATTTGGAACCATTTGTTAAAAATGAAATTTTCCATTCAAATACACTCGAAACTAAAATATTTCAAGATTTTCGAAAAATGGAATTTTTGATATTTAGAGTACTTTTTTTTTAATTAAAATTTGGTACAAGAAAGACTATAAAACATATATCCAACTCCAATTCGCAATTTGAAAGCATTTGAGCAATTTTCTCGAAAATACAATTCCCCATAGAAATCACATGTCGGACTATTTAAAGAATAATTGTTCAGAAAGTAAAATTTTCAAAATTTTTTCAAGTTTGTGATATTGAAGCTTATATATAGGAGAATCTCCATTTCCAATTTTATAACACTCAATAAATAAGAAGTGGGTATAAAATTGGTCCAAGAAATGCAATTTTTCTCAAAAATAAAATAACCCCATTGAAAACACATGGCGGACTGTTCAATGAATTATTGTTCAAAAAGTCAAATTTTCAAAATGTTTTCTTGTTTGTGATATTGAAGCTCATATATAGGAGAATGGCCAATTCGAATTTTATAACACTCATTAAATAAGAAGTGGGTCTAAAGTTGGTCCAAAAAGGGCAATTTTCTCAAAAATAAAATTTCCCCATTGAAATCACATGGCGGACTATTCAATGAATAATTGTTCAAAAAGTAAAATTTTCAAAATTTTTTCCTGTTTGTTTTAGTGAAGCTTATAAATAGGAGAATCTCCAATTTGAATTTTATAACACTCACTAAATAAGAAGTGGGTCTAAAGTTGTTCCAAAAAGTGCAATTTTCTAAAAAATAAAATTCTTCTATTGAAAACACATGGTGGACTATTCAATGAATAATTGTTCAAAAAGTAAAATTTTCAAAATTTTTTCCCGTGTGTGATATTGAAGCTTATATATAGGAGAATCTTCAATTCGAATTTTATAACACACATTAAATAAGAAGTGGGTCTAAAGTTGGTCCAAGAAATGCAATTTTTCTCAAAAATAAAATAACCCCATTGAAAACACATGGCGGACTGTTCAATGAATTATTGTTCAAAAAGTCAAATTTTCAAAATTTTTTCTTGTTTGTTTTATTGAAGCTTATATATATGAGAATCTCCATTTTGAATTTTATAACACTCACTAAATAAGAAGTGGATCTAAAGTTGTTCCAAAAAGTGCAATTTTCTAAAAAATAAAATTCCATCATTGAAAACACATGGCGGACTATTCAATGAATAATTGTTCAAAAAGTAAAATTTTCAAAATTTTTTCCTGTTTGTTTTATTGAAGCTTATATATAGGAGAATCTCCAATTTGAATTTTATAACACTCACTAAATAAGAAGTGGGTCTAAAGTTGTTCCAAAAAGTGCAATTTTCTAAAAAATAAAATTCTTCTATTGAAAACACATGGTGGACTATTCAATGAATAATTGTTCAAAAAGTAAAATTTTCAAAATTTTTTCCCGTTTGTAATATTGAAGCTTATATATAGGAGAATCTCCAATTCCAATTTTATAACTTTCTCTAAATAAGAAGTGGGTCTAATGTTGGTCCAAAAAGGGCAATTTTCTCAAAAATAAAATTTCCCCATTGAAAACACATGGCGGACTGTTGAATGAATTATTGTTCAAAGAGTCAAATTTTCAAAAAATTTTCTTGTTTGTGATATTGAAACTCATATATAGGAGAATGGCCAATTCGAATTTTATAACACACATTAAATAAGAAGGGAGTCTAAAGTTGGTCCTAAAAATTGAACTTTCAAAAATTTTCGTTTAAAAGTTTTCCCATGTTAACCGTATGGAAAATTTCACACTTCTAAATTTTCAAAATTTTACAATCATTTTGCAACTAGGGAAACAGAAATTATCACCCGAATCGATTTCCATATTAAAATCGTCATTAAAGTGAAATTTTACTACTCACAATCCAGTTATGGCACAAAAAAAGTCAACCGTTTGAAAATAAGTTAAACTTGTCAATCCTTAGGCAATTTTCAAATTTTCAATCTTGGAAATTGAACTTTAATTTGCTCCCTAGAATCATAAAATTCATCACCCGATTTCATTCTGATCATCAATTTGCTTATAAATTGGTATTTTAGCACTCAAAATCCAACAAATGCCAATTTAAAAGACGGCTTGAAATCATTTTCTAAACTCATTCGTTTCAAATTTTCAACTTCTCATATAGGTATTCAAACTAGTTTTTTGGTTACAATTGTGAACTTAGTTTGATTTATAACGTGTTTTTGAATATAAAAACACAATTTGGAACCATTTGTTAAAAATGAAATTTTCCATTTAAATACACTCGAAACTGAAATATTTCAAAATTTTCGAAAAATGGAATTTTTGATATTTAGAGTACTTTTTTTTTAATTAAAATTTGGTACAAGAATGACAATAAAACATATATCCAACTCCAATTCGCAATTTGAATGCATTTGAGCAATTTTCTCGAAAATACAATTCCCCATAGAAATCACATGGCGGACTATTCAATGAATAAGTGTTCAAAAAGTAAAATTTTCAAAATTTTTTCCCGTTTGTGTTATTGAAGCTTATATGTAAGAAAATCTCCAATTTGAATTGTATAACACTCACTAAATAAGAAGTGGGTCTAAAGTTGTTCCAAAAAGTGCTATTTTCTAAAAAAAAAAAATTTCTATTGAAAACACATGGTGGACTATTCAATGAATAATTGTTCAAAAACTAAAATTTTTAAAATTTTTTCCCGTGTGTGATATTGAAGCTTATATATAGGAGAATCTCCATTTCCAATTTTATAACTTTCACTAAATAAGAAGTGGGTCTAAATTTGGTCCAAAAAGGGCAATTTTCTAAAAAATAAAATTCTTCTATTGAAAACACATGGTGGACTATTCAATGAATAATTGTTCAAAAAGTAAAATTTTCAAAATTTTTTCCCGTGTGTGATATTGAAGCTTATATATAGGAGAACCTCCAATTCCAATTTTATAACACTCACTAAATAAAAAATGGGTCTAAAGGTGTTCCAAAAAGTGCAATTTTCTAAAAAATAAAATTCTTCTATTGAAAACACATGGTGGACTATTCAATGAATAATTGTGCAAAAAGTAAAATTTTCAAAATTTTTTCCCGTGTGTGATATTGAAGCTTATATATAGGAGAATCTCCATTTCCAATTTTATAACACTCAATAAATAAGAAGTGGGTCTAAAGTTGGTCTCAGAAATGCAATTTTTCTCAAAAATAAAATAACCCCATTGAAAACACATGGCGGACTGTTCAATGAATTATTGTTCAAAAAGTCAAATTTTCAAAATGTTTTCTTGTTTGTGATATTGAAGCTCATATATAGGAGAATGGCCAATTCGAATTTTATAACACACATTAAATAAGAAGTGGGTCTAAAGTTGGTCCAAAAAGGGCAATTTTCTCAAAAATAAAATTTCCCCATTGAAAACACATGGCGGACTGTTGAATGAATTATTGTTCAAAGAGTCAAATTTTCAAAAATTTTTCTTGTTTGTGATATTGAAACTCATATATAGGAGAATGGCCAATTCGAATTTTATAACACACATTAAATAAGAAGTGGGTCTAAAGTTGGTCCTAAAAATTGAACTTTCAAAAATTTTCGTTTAAAATTTTTCCCATGTTAACCGTATGGAAAATTTCACACTTCTAAATTTTCAAAATTTTACAATCATTTTGCAACTAGGGTAACAGAAGTTATCACCCGAATCAATTTCCATATTAAAATCGTCATTAAAGTGAAATTTTACTACTCACAAACCAGTTATTGCACCCAAAAAAGTCAACCGTTTGAAAATACATTAAATTTGTCAATCCTTAGGCAATTTTCAAATTCTCAATCTTGGAAATTTAACTTTAATTTGCTCCCTAAGATCATAGAATGCATCACCCGATTTCATTCTGATCATCAATTTGCTTATAAATTGGTATTTTAGCACTCAAAATCGAACTAATGCCAATTTAAAAGAACAATTTTCTAAACGCATTCGTTTCAAAATTTCAACTTCTCGTACAGGTATTCAATGTAGTTTTTTGGACAAAATTGTGAACTTAGTTTGATTTATAAAGTGTTTTTGAATATAAAAACACAATTTGGAACCATTTGTTAAAAATGAAATTTTCCATTCGATACACTCGAAACTAAAATATTTCAAGATTTTCGAAAAATGGAATTTTTGATATTTAGAGTACTTTTTTTTTAATTAAAATTTGGTACAAGAAAGACTATAAAACATATATCCAACTCCAATTCGCAATTTGAAAGCATTTGAGCAATTTTCTCGAAAATACAATTCCCCATAGAAATCACATGTCGGACTATTTAAAGAATAATTGTTCAGAAAGTAAAATTTTCAAAATTTTTTCAAGTTTGTGATATTGAAGCTTATATATAGGAGAATCTCCATTTCCAATTTTATAACACTCAATAAATAAGAAGTGGGTCTAAAGTTGGTCCTAAAAATTGAACTTTCAAAAATTTTCGTTTAAAATTTTTCCCATGTTAACCGTATGGAAAATTTCACACTTCTAAATTTTCAAAATTTTACAATCATTTTGCAAAAAAGGTAACAGAAATTATCACCCGAATCAATTTCCATATTAAAATCGTCATTAAAGTGAAATTTTAATACTCACAAACCAGTTATTGCACCCAAAAAAGTCAACCGTTTGAAAATACATTAAATTTGTCAATCCTTAGGCAATTTTC
Organism: Linyphia triangularis; assembly: GCA_963978545.1. Lineage (NCBI taxonomy): Eukaryota > Metazoa > Arthropoda > Arachnida > Araneae > Linyphiidae > Linyphia > Linyphia triangularis. The sequence goes on from OZ021728.1 coordinate 10,523,349, forward strand.
AAATTCTCAATCTTGGAAATTTAACTTTAATTTGCTCCCTAGGATCATAGAATGCATCACCCGATTTCATTCTGATCATCAATTTGCTTATAAATTGGTATTTTAGCACTCAAAATCGAACTAATGCCAGATTAAAAGATGGCTTGAAAACATTTTCTAAACGCATTCGTTTCAAAATTTCAACTTCTCGTACAGGTATTCAATGTAGTTTTTTGGACAAAATTGTGAACTTAGTTTGATTTATAAAGTGTTTTTGAATATAAAAACACAATTTGGAACCATTTGTTAAAAAATGAAATTTTCCATTCAAATACATTTGAAAATGAAATATTTCAAGATTTTCGAAAAATGGAATTTTTGATATTTAGAGTACTTTTTTTTTAATTAAAATTTGGTACAAGAATGACAATAAAACATATATCCAACTCCAATTCGCAATTTGAAAGCATTTGAGCAATTTCTCGAAAATACAATTCCCCATAGAAATCACATGGCGGACTATTCAATGAATAATTGTTCAAAAAGTAAAATTTTCAAAATTTTTTCCTGTTTGTTTTAGTGAAGCTTATAAATAGGAGAATCTCCAATTTGAATTTTATAACACTCACTAAATAAGAAGTGGGTCTAAAGTTGTTCCAAAAAGTGCAATTTTCTAAAAAATAAAATTCTTCTATTGAAAACACATGGTGGACTATTCAATGAATAATTGTTCAAAAAGTAAAATTTTCAAAATTTTTTCCTGTTTGTTTTATTGAAGCTTATATATATGAGAATCTCCATTTCGAATTTTATAACACTCACTAAATAAGAAGTGGGTCTAAAGTTGTTCCAAAAAGTGCAATTTTCTAAAAAATAAAATTCCATCATTGAAAACACATGGCGGAGTATTCAATGAATAATTGTTCCGAAAGTAAAATTTTCAAAATTTTTTCAAGATTGTGATATTGAAGCTTATATATAGGAGAATCTCCAATTCCAATTTTATAACACTCACTAAATAAGAAGTGGGTCTAAAGTTGTTCCAAAAAGTGCAATTTTCTAAAAAATAAAATTCTTCTATTGGAAACACATGGTGGACTATTCAATGAATAATTGTTCAAAAAGTAAAATTTTCAAAATTTTTTTCCCGTGTGTGATATTGAAGCTTATATATAGGAGAAACTCCAATTCCAATTTTATAACTTTCTCTAAATAAGAAGTGGGTCTAAAGTTGGTCCAAAAAGGGCAATTTTCTCAAAAATAAAATTTCCCCATTGAAAACACATGCAGGACTGTTCAATGAATTATTATTCAAAAAGTCAAATTTTCAAAAATTTTTCTTGTTTGTGATATTGAAGCACATATATAGGAGAATGGCCAATTCGAATTTTATAACACTCATTAAATAAGAAGTGGGTCTAAAGTTGGTCCTAAAATTTGAACTTTCAAAAAATTTCGTTTAAAATTTTTCCCATGTTAACCGTATGGAAAATTTCACACTTCTAAATTTTCAAAATTTTACAATCATTTTGCAACTAGGGTAACAGAAATTATCACCCGAATCAATTTCCATATTAAAATCGTCATTAAAGTTAAATTTTACTACTCACAAACCAGTTATTGCACCCAAAAAAGTCAACCGTTTGAAAATACATTAAATTTGTCAATCCTTAGGCAATTTTCAAATTCTCAATCTTGGAAATTTAACTTTAATTTGCTCCCTAAGATCATAGAATGCATCACCCGATTTCATTCTGATCATCAATTTGCTTATAAATTGGTATTTTAGCACTCAAAATCGAACTAATGCCAATTTAAAAGATGGCTTGAAAACATTTTCTAAACGCATTCGTTTCAAAATTTCAACTTCTCGTACAGGTATTCAATGTAGTTTTTTGGACAAAATTGTGAACTTAGTTTGATTTATAAAGTGTTTTTGAATATAAAAACACAATTTGGAACCATTTGTTAAAAATGAAATTTTCCATTCAAATACACTCGAAACTAAAATATTTCAAGATTTTCGAAAAATGGAATTTTTGATATTTAGAGTACATTTTTTTAAATTAAAATTTGGTACAAGAATGACTATAAAACATATATCCAACTCCAATTCGCAATTTGAAAGCATTTGAGCAATTTTCTCGAAAATACAATTCCCCATAGAAATCACATGTCGGACTGTTCAATGAATTATTGTTCAAAAAGAAAAATTTTCAAAATTTTTTCCTGTTTGTTTTATTGAAGCTTATGTATAGGAGAATCTCCAATTTGAATTTTATATCACTCACTAAATAAGAAGTGGGTTCAAAGTTGTTCCAAAAAGTGCAATTTTCTAAAAAATAAAATTCTTCTATTGGAAACACATGGTGGACTATTCAATGAATAATTGTTCAAAAAGTAAAATTTTCAAAATTTTTTCCTGTTTGTTTTATTGAAGCTTATATATATGAGAATCTCCATTTTGAATTTTATAACACTCACTAAATAAGAAGTGGGTCTAAAGTTGTTCCAAAAAGTGCAATTTTCTAAAAAATAAAATTCCATCATTGAAAACACATGGCGGACTATTCAATGAATAATTGTTCCGAAAGTAAAATTTTCAAAATTTTTTCAAGATTGTGATATTGAAGCTTATATATAGGAGAAACTCCAATTCCAATTTTATAACTTTCTCTAAATATGAAGTGGGTCTAAAGTTGGTCCAAAAAGGGCAATTTTCTCAAAAATAAAATTTCCCCATTGAAAACACATGCAGGACTGTTCAATGAATTATTGTTCAAAAAGTCAAATTTTCAAAAATTGTTCTTGTTTGTGATATTGAAGCACATATATAGGAGAATGGCCAATTCGAATTTTATAACACTCATTAAATAAGAAGTGGGTCTAAAGTTGGTCCTAAAATTTGAACTTTCAAAAAATTTCGTTTAAAATTTTTCCCATGTTAACCGTATGGAAAATTTCACAATTCTAAATTTTCAAAATTTTACAATCATTTTGCAACTAGGGTAACAGAAATTATCACCCGAATCAATTTCCATATTAAAATCGTCATTAAAGTGAAATTTTAATACTCACAAACCAGTTATTGCACCCAAAAGAGTCAACCGTTTGAAAATACATTAAATTTGTCAATCCTTAGGCAATTTTCAAATTCTCAATCTTGGAAATTTAACTTTAATTTGCTCCCTAGGATCATAGAATGCATCACCCGATTTCATTCTGATCATCAATTTGCTTATAAATTGGTATTTTAGCACTCAAAATCGAACTAATGCCAATTTAAAAGATGGCTTGAAAACATTTTCTAAACGCATTCGTTTCAAAATTTCAACTTCTCGTACAGGTATTCAATGTAGTTTTTTGGACAAAATTGTGAACTTAGTTTGATTTATAAAGTGTTTTTGAATATAAAAACACAATTTGGAACCATTTGTTAAAAATGAAATTTTCCATTCAAATACACTCGAAACTAAAATATTTCAAGATTTTCGAAAAATGGAATTTTTGATATTTAGAGTACTTTTTTTTTAATTAAAATTTGGTACAAGAAAGACTATAAAACATATATCCAACTCCAATTCGCAATTTGAAAGCATTTGAGCAATTTTCTCGAAAATACAATTCCCCATAGAAATCACATGTCGGACTATTTAAAGAATAATTGTTCAGAAAGTAAAATTTTCAAAATTTTTTCAAGTGTGTGATATTGAAGCTTATATATAGGAGAATCTCCATTTCCAATTTTATAACACTCAATAAATAAGAAGTGGGTCTAAAGTTGGTCCAAGAAATGCAATTTTTCTCAAAAATAAAATAACCCCATTGAAAACACATGGCGGACTGTTCAATGAATTATTGTTCAAAAAGTCAAATTTTCAAAATTTTTTCTTGTTTGTGATATTGAAGCTCATATATAGGAGAATGGCCAATTCGAATTTTATAACACTCATTAAATAAGAAGTATATCTAAAGTTGGTCCTAAAATTTGAACTTTCAAAAATTTTCGTTTAAAATTTTTCCCATGTTAACCGTATGGAAAATTTCACACTTCTAAATTTTCAAAATTTTACAATCATTTTGCAACTAGGGTAACAGAAATTATCACCCGAATCAATTTCCATATTAAAATCGTCATTAAAGTGAAATTTTACTACTCACAATCCAGTTATTGCACCCAAAAAAGTCAACCGTTTGAAAATACATTATACTTGTCAATCCTTAGGCAATTTTCAAATTCTCAATCTTGGAAATTGAACTTTAATTTGCTCCCTAGGATCATAAAATTCATCACCCGATTTCATTCTGATCATTAATTTGCTTATAAATTGGTATTTTAGCACTCAAAATCGAACTAATGCCAATTTAAAAGACGGCTTGAAAACATTTTCTAAACTCATTCGTTTCAAAATTTCAACTTCTCATATAGGTATTCAAACTAGTTTTTTGGTCAAAATTTTGAACTTAGTTTGATTTATAAAGTGTTTTTGAATATAAAAACACAATTTGGAACCATTTGTTAAAAATGAAATTTACCATTCAAATACACTCGAAACTGAAATATTTCAAGATTTTCGAAAAATGGAATTTTTGATATTTAGAGTACATTTTTTTAAATTAAAATTTGGTACAAGAATGACTATAAAACATATATCCAACTCCAATTCGCAATTTGAAAGCATTTGAGCAATTTTCTCGAAAATACAATTCCCCATAGAAATCACATGTCGGACTGTTCAATGAATTATTGTTCAAAAAGTAAAATTTTCAAAATTTTTTCCTGTTTGTTTTATTGAAGCTTATGTATAGGAGAATCTCCAATTTGAATTTTATATCACTCACTAAATAAGAAGTGGGTTCAAAGTTGTTCCAAAAAGTGCAATTTTCTAAAAAATTAAATTCTTCTATTGGAAACACATGGTGGACTATTCAATGAATAATTGTTCAAAAAGTAAAATTTTCAAAATTTTTTCCCGTGTGTGATATTGAAGCTTATATATAGGAGAATCTCCATTTCCAATTTTATAACTTTCACTAAATAAGAAGTGGGTCTAAATTTGGTCCAAAAAGGGCAATTTTCTAAAAAATAAAATTCTTCTATTGAAAACACATGGTGGACTATTCAATGAATAATTGTTCAAAAAGTAAAATTTTCAAAATTTTTTCCCGTGTGTGATATCGAAGCTTATATATAAGAGAACCTCCAATTCCAATTTTATAACACTCACTAAATAAAAAATGGGTCTAAAGGTGTTCCAAAAAGTGCAATTTTCTAAAAAATAAAATTCTTCTATTGAAAACACATGGTGGACTATTCAATGAATAATTGTGCAAAAAGTAAAATTTTCAAAATTTTTTCCCGTGTGTGATATTGAAGCTTATATATAGGAGAATCTTCAATTCGAATTTTATAACACACATTAAATAAGAAGTGGGTCTAAAGTTGGTATAAAAAGAACAATTTTCTCAAAAATAAAATTTCTCCATTGAAAACACATGACGGACTGTTGAATGAATTATTGTTCAAAGAGTCAAATTTTCAAAAATTTTTCTTGTTTGTGATATTGAAACTCATATATAGGAGAATGGCCAATTCAAATTTTATAACACACATTAAATAAGAAGTGGGTCTAAAGTTGGTCCTAAAAATTGAACTTTCAAAAATTTTCGTTTAAAATTTTTCCCATGTTAACCGTATGGAAAATTTCACACTTCTAAATTTTCAAAATTTTACAATCATTTTGCAACTAGGGTAACAGAAATTATCACCCGAATCAATTTCCATATTAAAATCGTCATTAAAGTGAAATTTTAATACTCACAAACCAGTTATTGCACCCAAAAAAGTCAACCGTTTGAAAATACATTAAATTTGTCAATCCTTAGGCAATTTTCAAATTCTCAATCTTGGAAATTTAACTTTAATTTGCTCCCTAGGATCATAGAATGCATCACCCGATTTCATTCTGATCATCAATTTGCTTATAAATTGGTATTTTAGCACTCAAAATCGAACTAATGCCAATTTAAAAGATGGCTTGAAAACATTTTCTAAACGCATTCGTTTCAAAATTTCAACTTCTCGTACAGGTATTCAATGTAGTTTTTTGGACAAAATTGTGAACTTAGTTTGATTTATAAAGTGTTTTTGAATATAAAAACACAATTTGGAACCATTTGTTAAAAATGAAATTTTCCATTCAAATACACTCGAAACTAAAATATTTCAAGATTTTCGAAAAATGGAATTTTTGATATTTAGAGTACTTTTTTTTTAATTAAAATTTGGTACAAGAAAGACTATAAAACATATATCCAACTCCAATTCGCAATTTGAAAGCATTTGAGCAATTTTCTCGAAAATACAATTCCCCATAGAAATCACATGTCGGACTATTTAAAGAATAATTGTTCAGAAAGTAAAATTTTCAAAATTTTTTCAAGTTTGTGATATTGAAGCTTATATATAGGAGAATCTCCATTTCCAATTTTATAACACTCAATAAATAAGAAGTGGGTATAAAATTGGTCCAAGAAATGCAATTTTTCTCAAAAATAAAATAACCCCATTGAAAACACATGGCGGACTGTTCAATGAATTATTGTTCAAAAAGTCAAATTTTCAAAATGTTTTCTTGTTTGTGATATTGAAGCTCATATATAGGAGAATGGCCAATTCGAATTTTATAACACTCATTAAATAAGAAGTGGGTCTAAAGTTGGTCCAAAAAGGGCAATTTTCTCAAAAATAAAATTTCCCCATTGAAATCACATGGCGGACTATTCAATGAATAATTGTTCAAAAAGTAAAATTTTCAAAATTTTTTCCTGTTTGTTTTATTGAAGCTTATAAATAGGAGAATCTCCAATTTGAATTTTATAAAACTCACTAAATAAGAAGTGGGTCTAAAGTTGTTCCAAAAAGTGCAATTTTCTAAAAAATAAAATTCTTCTATTGAAAACACATGGTGGACTATTCAATGAATAATTGTTCAAAAAGTAAAATTTTCAAAATTTTTTCCCGTGTGTGATATTGAAGCTTATATATAGGAGAATCTTCAATTCGAATTTTATAACACACATTAAATAAGAAGTGGGTCTAAAGTTGGTCCAAAAAGGGCAATTTTCTCAAAAATAAAATTTCCCCATTGAAAACACATGGCGGACTGTTGAATGAATTATTGTTCAAAGAGTCAAATTTTCAAAAAATTTTCTTGTTTGTGATATTGAAACTCATATATAGGAGAATGGCCAATTCGAATTTTATAACACACATTAAATAAGAAGTGGGTCTAAAGTTGGTCCTAAAAATTGAACTTTCAAAAATTTTCGTTTAAAATTTTTCCCATGTTAACCGTATGGAAAATTTCACACTTCTAAATTTTCAAAATTTTACAATCATTTTGCAACTAGGGTAACAGAAGTTATCACCCGAATCAATTTCCATATTAAAATCGTCATTAAAGTGAAATTTTACTACTCACAAACCAGTTATTGCACCCAAAAAAGTCAACCGTTTGAAAATACATTAAATTTGTCAATCCTTAGGCAATTTTCAAATTCTCAATCTTGGAAATTTAACTTTAATTTGCTCCCTAGGATCATAGAATGCATCACCCGATTTCATTCTGATCATCAATTTGCTTATAAATTGGTATTTTAGCACTCAAAATCGAACTAATGCCAGATTAAAAGATGGCTTGAAAACATTTTCTAAACGCATTCGTTTCAAAATTTCAACTTCTCGTACAGGTATTCAATGTAGTTTTTTGGACAAAATTGTGAACTTAGTTTGATTTATAATGTGTTTCTGAATATAAAAACACAATTTGGAACCATTTGTTAAAAAATGAAATTTTCCATTCAAATACATTTGAAAATGAAATATTTCAAGATTTTCGAAAAATGGAATTTTTGATATTTAGAGTACTTTTTTTTTAATTAAAATTTGGTACAAGAATGACAATAAAACATATATCCAACTCCAATTCGCAATTTGAAAGCATTTGAGCAATTTCTCGAAAATACAATTCCCCATAGAAATCACATGGCGGACTATTCAATGAATAATTGTTCAAAAATTAAATTTTCAAAACTTTTTCCTGTTTGTTTTAGTGAAGCTTATAAATAGGAGAATCTCCAATTTGAATTTTATAACACTCACTAAATAAGAAGTGGGTCTAAAGTTGTTCCAAAAAGTGCAATTTTCTAAAAAATAAAATTCTTCTATTGAAAACACATGGTGGACTATTCAATGAATAATTGTTCAAAAAGTAAAATTTTCAAAATTTTTTCCCGTGTGTGATATTGAAGCTTATATATAGGAGAATCTTCAATTCGAATTTTATAACACACATTAAATAAGAAGTGGGTCTAAAGTTGGTCCAAGAAATGCAATTTTTCTCAAAAATAAAATAACCCCATTGAAAACACATGGCGGACTGTTCAATGAATTATTGTTCAAAAAGTCAAATTTTCAAAATTTTTTCTTGTTTGTTTTATTGAAGCTTATATATATGAGAATCTCCATTTTGAATTTTATAACACTCACTAAATAAGAAGTGGATCTAAAGTTGTTCCAAAAAGTGCAATTTTCTAAAAAATAAAATTCCATCATTGAAAACACATGGCGGACTATTCAATGAATAATTGTTCAAAAAGTAAAATTTTCAAAATTTTTTCCCGTGTGTGATATTGAAGCTTATATATAGGAGAATTTCCAATTCCAATTTTATAACTTTCTCTAAATAAGAAGTGGGTCAAAAGTTGGTCCAAAAAGGGAAATTTTCTCAAAAATAAAATTTCCCCATTGAAAACACATGCAGGACTGTTCAATGAATTATTGTTAAAAAAGTCAAATTTTCAAAATTTTTTCTTGTTTGTGATATTGAAGCACATATATAGGAGAATGGCCAATTCGAATTTTATAACACTCATTAAATAAGAAGTGGGTCTAAAGTTGGTCCTAAAATTTGAACGTTCAAAAAATTTCGTTTAAAATTTTTCCCATGTTAACCGTATGGAAAATTTCACACTTCTAAATTTTCAAAATTTTACAATCATTTTGCAACTAGGGTAACAGAAATTATCACCCGAATCAATTTCCATATTAAAATCGTCATTAAAGTGAAATTTTACTACTCACAATCCAGTTATTGCACCAAAAAAAGTCAACCGTTTGAAAATACTTTAAATTTGTCAATCCTTAGGCAATTTTCAAATTCTCAATCTTGGAAATTTAACTTTAATTTGCTCCCTAGGATCATAAAATTCATCACCCGATTTCATTCTGATCATCAATTTGCTTATAAATTGGTATTTTAGCACTCAAAATCGAACTAATGCCAATTTAAAAGACGGCTTGAAAACATTTTCTAAACTCATTCGTATCAAATTTTCAACTTCTCATATAGGTATTCAAACTAGTTTTTTGGTCAAAATTTTGATCTTAGTTTGATTTATAAAGTGTTTTTGAATATAAAAACACAATTTGGAACCATTTGTTAAAAATGAAATTTTCCATTCAAATACACTCGAAACTAAAATATTTCAGGATTTTCGAAAAATGGAATTTTTGATATTTAGAGTACTTTTTTTTTAATTAACATTTGGTACAAGAATGACTATAAAACATATATCCAACTCCAATTCACAATTTGAAAGCATTTGAGCAATTTTCTCGAAAATACAATTCCCCATAGGAATCACATGGCGGACTATTCAATGAATAATTGTTCAAAAAGTAAAATTTTCAAAATTTTTTCCTGTTTGTTTTATTGAAGCTTATATATAGGAGAATCTCCAATTTGAATTTTATAACACTCACTAAATAAGAAGTGGGTCTAAAGTTGTTCCAAAAAGTGCAATTTTCTAAAAAATAAAATTCTTCTATTGAAAACACATGGTGGACTATTCAATGAATAATTGTTCAAAAAGTAAAATTTTCAAAATTTTTTCCCGTTTGTAATATTGAAGCTTATATATAGGAGAATCTCCAATTCCAATTTTATAACTTTCTCTAAATAAGAAGTGGGTCTAATGTTGGTCCAAAAAGGGCAATTTTCTCAAAAATAAAATTTCCCCATTGAAAACACATGGCGGACTGTTGAATGAATTATTGTTCAAAGAGTCAAATTTTCAAAAAATTTTCTTGTTTGTGATATTGAAACTCATATATAGGAGAATGGCCAATTCGAATTTTATAACACACATTAAATAAGAAGGGAGTCTAAAGTTGGTCCTAAAAATTGAACTTTCAAAAATTTTCGTTTAAAAGTTTTCCCATGTTAACCGTATGGAAAATTTCACACTTCTAAATTTTCAAAATTTTACAATCATTTTGCAACTAGGGAAACAGAAATTATCACCCGAATCGATTTCCATATTAAAATCGTCATTAAAGTGAAATTTTACTACTCACAATCCAGTTATGGCACAAAAAAAGTCAACCGTTTGAAAATAAGTTAAACTTGTCAATCCTTAGGCAATTTTCAAATTTTCAATCTTGGAAATTGAACTTTAATTTGCTCCCTAGAATCATAAAATTCATCACCCGATTTCATTCTGATCATCAATTTGCTTATAAATTGGTATTTTAGCACTCAAAATCCAACAAATGCCAATTTAAAAGACGGCTTGAAATCATTTTCTAAACTCATTCGTTTCAAATTTTCAACTTCTCATATAGGTATTCAAACTAGTTTTTTGGTTACAATTGTGAACTTAGTTTGATTTATAACGTGTTTTTGAATATAAAAACACAATTTGGAACCATTTGTTAAAAATGAAATTTTCCATTTAAATACACTCGAAACTGAAATATTTCAAAATTTTCGAAAAATGGAATTTTTGATATTTAGAGTACTTTTTTTTTAATTAAAATTTGGTACAAGAATGACAATAAAACATATATCCAACTCCAATTCGCAATTTGAATGCATTTGAGCAATTTTCTCGAAAATACAATTCCCCATAGAAATCACATGGCGGACTATTCAATGAATAAGTGTTCAAAAAGTAAAATTTTCAAAATTTTTTCCCGTTTGTGTTATTGAAGCTTATATGTAAGAAAATCTCCAATTTGAATTGTATAACACTCACTAAATAAGAAGTGGGTCTAAAGTTGTTCCAAAAAGTGCTATTTTCTAAAAAAAAAAAATTTCTATTGAAAACACATGGTGGACTATTCAATGAATAATTGTTCAAAAACTAAAATTTTTAAAATTTTTTCCCGTGTGTGATATTGAAGCTTATATATAGGAGAATCTCCATTTCCAATTTTATAACTTTCACTAAATAAGAAGTGGGTCTAAATTTGGTCCAAAAAGGGCAATTTTCTAAAAAATAAAATTCTTCTATTGAAAACACATGGTGGACTATTCAATGAATAATTGTTCAAAAAGTAAAATTTTCAAAATTTTTTCCCGTGTGTGATATTGAAGCTTATATATAGGAGAACCTCCAATTCCAATTTTATAACACTCACTAAATAAAAAATGGGTCTAAAGGTGTTCCAAAAAGTGCAATTTTCTAAAAAATAAAATTCTTCTATTGAAAACACATGGTGGACTATTCAATGAATAATTGTGCAAAAAGTAAAATTTTCAAAATTTTTTCCCGTGTGTGATATTGAAGCTTATATATAGGAGAATCTCCATTTCCAATTTTATAACACTCAATAAATAAGAAGTGGGTCTAAAGTTGGTCTCAGAAATGCAATTTTTCTCAAAAATAAAATAACCCCATTGAAAACACATGGCGGACTGTTCAATGAATTATTGTTCAAAAAGTCAAATTTTCAAAATGTTTTCTTGTTTGTGATATTGAAGCTCATATATAGGAGAATGGCCAATTCGAATTTTATAACACACATTAAATAAGAAGTGGGTCTAAAGTTGGTCCAAAAAGGGCAATTTTCTCAAAAATAAAATTTCCCCATTGAAAACACATGGCGGACTGTTGAATGAATTATTGTTCAAAGAGTCAAATTTTCAAAAAATTTTCTTGTTTGTGATATTGAAACTCATATATAGGAGAATGGCCAATTCGAATTTTATAACACACATTAAATAAGAAGTGGGTCTAAAGTTGGTCCTAAAAATTGAACTTTCAAAAATTAACGTTTAAAATTTTTCCCATGTTAACCGTATGGAAAATTTCACACTTCTAAATTTTCAAAATTTTACAATCATTTTGCAACTAGGGTAACAGAAGTTATCACCCGAATCAATTTCCATATTAAAATCGTCATTAAAGTGAAATTTTACTACTCACAAACCAGTTATTGCACCCAAAAAAGTCAACCGTTTGAAAATACATTAAATTTGTCAATCCTTAGGCAATTTTCAAATTCTCAATCTTGGAAATTTAACTTTAATTTGCTCCCTAGGATCATAGAATGCATCACCCGATTTCATTCTGATCATCAATTTGCTTATAAATTGGTATTTTAGCACTCAAAATCGAACTAATGCCAATTTAAAAGAACAATTTTCTAAACGCATTCGTTTCAAAATTTCAACTTCTCGTACAGGTATTCAATGTAGTTTTTTGGACAAAATTGTGAACTTAGTTTGATTTATAAAGTGTTTTTGAATATAAAAACACAATTTGGAACCATTTGTTAAAAATGAAATTTTCCATTCGATACACTCGAAACTAAAATATTTCAAGATTTTCGAAAAATGGAATTTTTGATATTTAGAGTACTTTTTTTTTAATTAAAATTTGGTACAAGAAAGACTATAAAACATATATCCAACTCCAATTCGCAATTTGAAAGCATTTGAGCAATTTTCTCGAAAATACAATTCCCCATAGAAATCACATGTCGGACTATTTAAAGAATAATTGTTCAGAAAGTAAAATTTTCAAAATTTTTTCAAGTTTGTGATATTGAAGCTTATATATAGGAGAATCTCCATTTCCAATTTTATAACACTCAATAAATAAGAAGTGGGTCTAAAGTTGGTCCTAAAAATTGAACTTTCAAAAATTTTCGTTTAAAATTTTTCCCATGTTAACCGTATGGAAAATTTCACACTTCTAAATTTTCAAAATTTTACAATCATTTTGCAAAAAAGGTAACAGAAATTATCACCCGAATCAATTTCCATATTAAAATCGTCATTAAAGTGAAATTTTAATACTCACAAACCAGTTATTGCACCCAAAAAAGTCAACCGTTTGAAAATACATTAAATTTGTCAATCCTTAGGCAATTTTCAAATTCTCAATCTTGGAAATTTAACTTTAATTTGCTCCCTAGGATCATAGAATGCATCACCCGATTTCATTCTGATCATCAATTTGCTTATAAATTGGTATTTTAGCACTCAAAATCGAACTAATGCCAGATTAAAAGATGGCTTGAAAACATTTTCTAAACGCATTCGTTTCAAAATTTCAACTTCTCGTACAGGTATTCAATGTAGTTTTTTGGACAAAATTGTGAACTTAGTTTGATTTATAAAGTGTTTTTGAATATAAAAACACAATTTGGAACCATTTGTTAAAAAATGAAATTTTCCATTCAAATACATTTGAAAATGAAATATTTCAAGATTTTCGAAAAATGGAATTTTTGATATTTAGAGTACTTTTTTTTTAATTAAAATTTGGTACAAGAATGACAATAAAACATATATCCAACTCCAATTCGCAATTTGAAAGCATTTGAGCAATTTCTCGAAAATACAATTCCCCATAGAAATCACATGGCGGACTATTCAATGAATAATTGTTCAAAAAGTAAAATTTTCAAAATTTTTTCCTGTTTGTTTTAGTGAAGCTTATAAATAGGAGAATCTCCAATTTGAATTTTATAACACTCACTAAATAAGAAGTGGGTCTAAAGTTGTTCCAAAAAGTGCAATTTTCTAAAAAATAAAATTCTTCTATTGAAAACACATGGTGGACTATTCAATGAATAATTGTTCAAAAAGTAAAATTTTCAAAATTTTTTCCTGTTTGTTTTATTGAAGCTTATATATATGAGAATCTCCATTTCGAATTTTATAACACTCACTAAATAAGAAGTGGGTCTAAAGTTGTTCCAAAAAGTGCAATTTTCTAAAAAATAAAATTCCATCATTGAAAACACATGGCGGACTATTCAATGAATAATTGTTCCGAAAGTAAAATTTTCAAAATTTTTTCAAGATTGTGATATTGAAGCTTATATATAGGAGAATCTCCAATTCCAATTTTATAACACTCACTAAATAAGAAGTGGGTCTAAAGTTGTTCCAAAAAGTGCAATTTTCTAAAAAATAAAATTCTTCTATTGGAAACACATGGTGGACTATTCAATGAATAATTGTTCAAAAAGTAAAATTTTCAAAATTTTTTTCCCGTGTGTGATATTGAAGCTTATATATAGGAGAAACTCCAATTCCAATTTTATAACTTTCTCTAAATAAGAAGTGGGTCTAAAGTTGGTCCAAAAAGGGCAATTTTCTCAAAAATAAAATTTCCCCATTGAAAACACATGCAGGACTGTTCAATGAATTATTATTCAAAAAGTCAAATTTTCAAAAAATTTTCTTGTTTGTGATATTGAAGCACATATATAGGAGAATGGCCAATTCGAATTTTATAACACTCATTAAATAAGAAGTGGGTCTAAAGTTGGTCCTAAAATTTGAACTTTCAAAAAATTTCGTTTAAAATTTTTCCCATGTTAACCGTATGGAAAATTTCACACTTCTAAATTTTCAAAATTTTACAATCATTTTGCAACTAGGGTAACAGAAATTATCACCCGAATCAATTTCCATATTAAAATCGTCATTAAAGTGAAATTTTACTACTCACAAACCAGTTATTGCACCCAAAAAAGTCAACCGTTTGAAAATACATTAAATTTGTCAATCCTTAGGCAATTTTCAAATTCTCAATCTTGGAAATTTAACTTTAATTTGCTCCCTAAGATCATAGAATGCATCACCCGATTTCATTCTGATCATCAATTTGCTTATAAATTGGTATTTTAGCACTTAAAATCGAACTAATGCCAATTTAAAAGACGGCTTGAAAACAGTTTCTAAACTCATTCGTTTCAAAATTTCAACTTCTCGTACAGGTATTCAATGTAGTTTTTTGGACAAAATTGTGAACTTAGTTTGATTTATAAAGTGTTTTTGAATATAAAAACACAATTTGGAACCATTTGTTAAAAATGAAATTTTCCATTCAAATACACTCGAAACTAAAATATTTCAAGATTTTCGAAAAATGGAATTTTTGATATTTAGAGTACATTTTTTTAAATTAAAATTTGGTACAAGAATGACTATAAAACATATATCCAACTCCAATTCGCAATTTGAAAGCATTTGAGCAATTTTCTCGAAAATACAATTCCCCATAGAAATCACATGTCGGACTGTTCAATGAATTATTGTTCAAAAAGAAAAATTTTCAAAATTTTTTCCTGTTTGTTTTATTGAAGCTTATGTATAGGAGAATCTCCAATTTGAATTTTATATCACTCACTAAATAAGAAGTGGGTTCAAAGTTGTTCCAAAAAGTGCAATTTTCTAAAAAATAAAATTCTTCTATTGGAAACACATGGTGGACTATTCAATGAATAATTGTTCAAAAAGTAAAATTTTCAAAATTTTTTCCTGTTTGTTTTATTGAAGCTTATATATATGAGAATCTCCATTTTGAATTTTATAACACTCACTAAATAAGAAGTGGGTCTAAAGTTGTTCCAAAAAGTGCAATTTTCTAAAAAATAAAATTCCATCATTGAAAACACATGGCGGACTATTCAATGAATAATTGTTCCGAAAGTAAAATTTTCAAAATTTTTTCAAGATTGTGATATTGAAGCTTATATATAGGAGAAACTCCAATTCCAATTTTATAACTTTCTCTAAATATGAAGTGGGTCTAAAGTTGGTCCAAAAAGGGCAATTTTCTCAAAAATAAAATTTCCCCATTGAAAACACATGCAGGACTGTTCAATGAATTATTGTTCAAAAAGTCAAATTTTCAAAAATTTTTCTTGTTTGTGATATTGAAGCACATATATAGGAGAATGGCCAATTCGAATTTTATAACACTCATTAAATAAGAAGTGGGTCTAAAGTTGGTCCTAAAATTTGAACTTTCAAAAAATTTCGTTTAAAATTTTTCCCATGTTAACCGTATGGAAAATTTCACAATTCTAAATTTTCAAAATTTTACAATCATTTTGCAACTAGGGTAACAGAAATTATCACCCGAATCAATTTCCATATTAAAATCGTCATTAAAGTGAAATTTTACTACTCACAAACCAGTTATTGCACCCAAAAAAGTCAACCGTTTGAAAATACATTAAATTTGTCAATCCTTAGGCAATTTTCAAATTCTCAATTTTGGAAATTTAACTTTAATTTGCTCCCTAGGATCATAAAATTCATCACCCGATTTCATTCTGATCATCAATTTGCTTATAAATTGGTATTTTAGCACTCAAAATCGAACTAATGCCAATTTAAAAGACGGGATGAAAACATTTTCTAAACTCATTCGTTTCAAATTTTCAACTTCTCATATAGGTATTCAAACTAGTTTTTTGGTCAAAATTTTGAACTTAGTTTGATTTATAAAGTGTTTTTGAATATAAAAACACAATTTGGAACCATTTGTTAAAAATGAAATTTTCCTTTCAAATACACTCGAAACTAAAATATTTCAAGATTTTCGAAAAATGGAATTTTTGATATTTAGAGTACTTTTTTTTTAATTAAAATTTGGTACAAGAATGACTATAAAACATATATCCAACTCCAATTCGCAATTTGAAAGCATTTGAGCAATTTTCTCGAAAATACAATTCCCCATAGAAATCACATGGCGGACTATTCAAGGAATAATTGTTCAAAAAGTAAAATTTTCAAAATTTTTTCCTGTTTGTTTTATTGAAGCTTATATATAGGAGAATCTCCAATTTGAATTTTATAACACTCACTAAATAAGAAGTGGGTCTAAAGTTGTTCCAAAAAGTGCAATTTTCTAAAAAATAAAATTCCATCATTGAAAACACATGGCGGACTATTCAATGAATAATTGTTCAGAAAGTAAAATTTTCAAAATTTTTTCAAGATTGTGATATTGAAGCTTATATATAGGAGAATCTCCAATTCCAATTTTATAACACTCACTAAATAAGAAGTGGGTCTAAAGTTGTTCCAAAAAGTGCAATTTTCTAAAAAATAAAATTCTTCTATTGGAAACACATGGTGGACTATTCAATGAATAATTGTTCAAAAAGTAAAATTTTCAAATTTTTTTTCCCGTGTGTGATATTGAAGCTTATATATAGGAGAAACTCCAATTCCAATTTTATAACTTTCTCTAAATAAGAAGTGGGTCTAAAGTTGGTCCAAAAAGGGCAATTTTCTCAAAAATAAAATTTCCCCATTGAAAACACATGCAGGACTGTTCAATGAATTATTGTTCAAAAAGTCAAATTTTCAAAAATTTTTCTTGTTTGTGATATTGAAGCACATATATAGGAGAATGGCCAATTCGAATTTTATAACACTCATTAAATAAGAAGTGGGTCTAAAGTTGGTCCTAAAATTTGAACTTTCAAAAAATTTCGTTTAAAATTTTTCCCATGTTAACCGTATGGAAAATTTCACAATTCTAAATTTTCAAAATTTTACAATCATTTTGCAACTAGGGTAACAGAAATTATCACCCGAATCAATTTCCATATTAAAATCGTCATTAAAGTGAAATTTTACTACTCACAAACCAGTTATTGCACCCAAAAAAGTCAACCGTTTGAAAATACATTAAATTTGTCAATCCTTAGGCAATTTTCAAATTCTCAATTTTGGAAATTTAACTTTAATTTGCTCCCTAGGATCATAAAATTCATCACCCGATTTCATTCTGATCATCAATTTGCTTATAAATTGGTATTTTAGCACTCAAAATCGAACTAATGCCAATTTAAAAGACGGGATGAAAACATTTTCTAAACTCATTCGTTTCAAATTTTCAACTTCTCATATAGGTATTCAAACTAGTTTTTTGGTCAAAATTTTGAACTTAGTTTGATTTATAAAGTGTTTTTGAATATAAAAACACAATTTGGAACCATTTGTTAAAAATGAAATTTTCCATTCAAATACACTCGAAACTAAAATATTTCAAGATTTTCGAAAAATGGAATTTTTGATATTTAGAGTACTTTTTTTTTAATTAAAATTTGGTACAAGAATGACTATAAAACATATATCCAACTCCAATTCGCAATTTGAAAGCATTTGAGCAATTTTCTCGAAAATACAATTCCCCATAGAAATCACATGGCGGACTATTCAAGGAATAATTGTTCAAAAAGTAAAATTTTCAAAATTTTTTCCTGTTTGTTTTATTGAAGCTTATATATATGAGAATCTCCATTTTGAATTTTATAACACTCACTAAATAAGAAGTTGGTCTAAAGTTGTTCCAAAAAGTGCAATTTTCTAAAAAATAAAATTCCATCATTGAAAACACATGGCGGACTATTCAATGAATAATTGTTCCGAAAGTAAAATTTTCAAAATTTTTTCAAGATTGTGATATTGAAGCTTATATATAGGAGAATCTCCAATTCCAATTTTATAACACTCACTAAATAAGAAGTGGGTCTAAAGTTGTTCCAAAAAGTGCAATTTTCTAAAAAATAAAATTCTTCTATTGGAAACACATGGTGGACTATTCAATGAATAATTGTTCAAAAAGTAAAATTTTCAAAATTTTTTCCCGTAGGTGATATTGAAGCTTATATATAGGAGAAACTCCAATTCCAATTTTATAACTTTCTCTAAATAAGAAGTGGGTCTAAAGTTGGTCCAAAAAGGGCAATTTTCTCAAAAATAAAATTTCCCCATTGAAAACACATGCAGGACTGTTCAATAAATTATTGCTCAAAGAGTCAAATTTTCAAAAATTTGTCTTGTTTGTGATATTGAAACTCATATATAGGAGAATGGCCAATTCGAATTTTATAACACATATTAAATAAGAAGTGGGTCTAAAGTTGGTCCTAAAAATTGAACTTTCAAAAATTTTCGTTTAAAATTTTTCCCATGTTAACCGTATGGAAAATTTCACACTTCTAAATTTTCTAAATTTTCAAAATTTTACAATCATTTTGCAACTAGGGTAACAGAAATTATCACCCGAATCAATTTCCATATTAAAATCGTCATTAAAGTGAAATTTTACTACTCACAAACCAGTTATTGCACCCAAAAAAGTCAACCGTTTGAAAATACATTAAATTTGTCAATCCTTAGGCAATTTTCAAATTCTCAATTTTGGAAATTTAACTTTAATTTGCTCCCTAGGATCATAAAATTCATCACCCGATTTCATTCTGATCATCAATTTGCTTATAAATTGGTATTTTAGCACTCAAAATCGAACTAATGCCAATTTAAAAGACGGGATGAAAACATTTTCTAAACTCATTCGTTTCAAATTTTCAACTTCTCATATAGGTATTCAAACTAGTTTTTTGGTCAAAATTTTGAACTTAGTTTGATTTATAAAGTGTTTTTGAATATAAAAACACAATTTGGAACCATATGTTAAAAATGAAATTTTCCATTCAAATACACTCGAAACTAAAATATTTCAAGATTTTCGAAAAATGGAATTTTTGATATTTAGAGTACTTTTTTTTTAATTAAAATTTGGTACAAGAATGACTATAAAACATATATCCAACTCCAATTCGCAATTTGAAAGCATTTGAGCAATTTTCTCGAAAATACAATTCCCCATAGAAATCACATGGCGGACTATTCAAGGAATAATTGTTCAAAAAGTAAAATTTTCAAAATTTTTTCCTGTTTGTTTTATTGAAGCTTATATATATGAGAATCTCCATTTTGAATTTTATAACACTCACTAAATAAGAAGTTGGTCTAAAGTTGTTCCAAAAAGTGCAATTTTCTAAAAAATAAAATTCCATCATTGAAAACACATGGCGGACTATTCAATGAATAATTGTTCCGAAAGTAAAATTTTCAAAATTTTTTCAAGATTGTGATATTGAAGCTTATATATAGGAGAATCTCCAATTCCAATTTTATAACACTCACTAAATAAGAAGTGGGTCTAAAGTTGTTCCAAAAAGTGCAATTTTCTAAAAAATAAAATTCTTCTATTGGAAACACATGGTGGACTATTCAATGAATAATTGTTCAAAAAGTAAAATTTTCAAAATTTTTTCCCGTGTGTGATATTGAAGCTTATATATAGGAGAAACTCCAATTCCAATTTTATAACTTTCTCTAAATAAGAAGTGGGTCTAAAGTTGGTCCAAAAAGGGCAATTTTCTCAAAAATAAAATTTCCCCATTGAAAACACATGCAGGACTGTTCAATAAATTATTGCTCAAAGAGTCAAATTTTCAAAAATTTGTCTTGTTTGTGATATTGAAACTCATATATAGGAGAATGGCCAATTCGAATTTTATAACACATATTAAATAAGAAGTGGGTCTAAAGTTGGTCCTAAAAATTGAACTTTCAAAAATTTTCGTTTAAAATTTTTCCCATGTTAACCGTATGGAAAATTTCACACTTCTAAATTTTCTAAATTTTCAAAATTTTACAATCATTTTGCAACTAGGGTAACAGAAATTATCACCCGAATCAATTTCCATATTAAAATCGTCATTAAAGTGAAATTTTACTACTCACAAACCAGTTATTGCACCCAAAAAAGTCAACCGTTTGAAAATACATTAAATTTGTCAATCCTTAGGCAAATTCAAATTCTCAATTTTGGAAATTTAACTTTAATTTGCTCCCTAGGATCATAAAATTCATCACCCGATTTCATTCTGATCATCAATTTGCTAATAAATTGGTATTTTAGCACTCAAAATCGAACTAATGCCAATTTAAAAGACGGGATGAAAACATTTTCTAAACTCATTCGTTTCAAATTTTCAACTTCTCATATAGGTATTCAAACTAGTTTTTTGGTCAAAATTTTGAACTTAGTTTGATTTATAAAGTGTTTTTGAATATAAAAACACAATTTGGAACCATTTGTTAAAAATGAAATTTTCCATTCAAATACACTCGAAACTAAAATATTTCAAGATTTTCGAAAAATGGAATTTTTGATATTTAGAGTACTTTTTTTTTAATTAAAATTTGGTACAAGAATGACTATAAAACATATATCCAACTCCAATTCGCAATTTGAAAGCATTTGAGCAATTTTCTCGAAAATACAATTCCCCATAGAAATCACATGGCGGACTATTCAAGGAATAATTGTTCAAAAAGTAAAATTTTCAAAATTTTTTCCTGTTTGTTTTATTGAAGCTTATATATATGAGAATCTCCATTTTGAATTTTATAACACTCACTAAATAAGAAGTTGGTCGAAAGTTGTTCCAAAAAGTGCAATTTTCTAAAAAATAAAATTCCATCATTGAAAACACATGGCGGACTATTCAATGAATAATTGTTCCGAAAGTAAAATTTTCAAAATTTTTTCAAGATTGTGATATTGAAGCTTATATATAGGAGAATCTCCAATTCCAATTTTATAACACTCACTAAATAAGAAGTGGGTCTAAAGTTGTTCCAAAAAGTGCAATTTTCTAAAAAATAAAATTCTTCTATTGGAAACACATGGTGGACTATTCAATGAATAATTGTTCAAAAAGTAAAATTTTCAAAATTTTTTCCCGTGTGTGATATTGAAGCTTATATATAGGAGAAACTCCAATTCCAATTTTATAACTTTCTCTAAATAAGAAGTGGGTCTAAAGTTGGTCCAAAAAGGGCAATTTTCTCAAAAATAAAATTTCCCCATTGAAAACACATGCAGGACTGTTCAATAAATTATTGCTCAAAGAGTCAAATTTTCAAAAATTTGTCTTGTTTGTGATATTGAAACTCATATATAGGAGAATGGCCAATTCGAATTTTATAACACATATTAAATAAGAAGTGGGTCTAAAGTTGGTCCTAAAAATTGAACTTTCAAAAATTTTCGTTTAAAATTTTTCCCATGTTAACCGTATGGAAAATTTCACACTTCTAAATTTTCTAAATTTTCAAAATTTTACAATCATTTTGCAACTAGGGTAACAGAAATTATCACCCGAATCAATTTCCATATTAAAATCGTCATTAAAGTGAAATTTTACTACTCACAAACCAGTTATTGCACCCAAAAAAGTCAACCGTTTGAAAATACATTAAATTTGTCAATCCTTAGGCAATTTTCAAATTCTCAATTTTGGAAATTTAACTTTAATTTGCTCCCTAGGATCATAAAATTCATCACCCGATTTCATTCTGATCATCAATTTGCTTATAAATTGGTATTTTAGCACTCAAAATCGAACTAATGCCAATTTAAAAGACGGGATGAAAACATTTTCTAAACTCATTCGTTTCAAATTTTCAACTTCTCATATAGGTATTCAAACTAGTTTTTTGGTCAAAATTTTGAACTTAGTTTGATTTATAAAGTGTTTTTGAATATAAAAACACAATTTGGAACCATTTGTTAAAAATGAAATTTTCCATTCAAATACACTCGAAACTAAAATATTTCAAGATTTTCGAAAAATGGAATTTTTGATATTTAGAGTACTTTTTTTTTAATTAAAATTTGGTACAAGAATGACTATAAAACATATATCCAACTCCAATTCGCAATTTGAAAGCATTTGAGCAATTTTCTCGAAAATACAATTCCCCATAGAAATCACATGGCGGACTATTCAAGGAATAATTGTTCAAAAAGTAAAATTTTCAAAATTTTTTCCTGTTTGTTTTATTGAAGCTTATATATATGAGAATCTCCATTTTGAATTTTATAACACTCACTAAATAAGAAGTTGGTCTAAAGTTGTTCCAAAAAGTGCAATTTTCTAAAAAATAAAATTCCATCATTGAAAACACATGGCGGACTATTCAATGAATAATTGTTCCGAAAGTAAAATTTTCAAAATTTTTTCAAGATTGTGATATTGAAGCTTATATATAGGAGAATCTCCAATTCCAATTTTATAACACTCACTAAATAAGAAGTGGGTCTAAAGTTGTTCCAAAAAGTGCAATTTTCTAAAAAATAAAATTCTTCTATTGGAAACACATGGTGGACTATTCAATGAATAATTGTTCAAAAAGTAAAATTTTCAAAATTTTTTCCCGTAGGTGATATTGAAGCTTATATATAGGAGAAACTCCAATTCCAATTTTATAACTTTCTCTAAATAAGAAGTGGGTCTAAAGTTGGTCCAAAAAGGGCAATTTTCTCAAAAATAAAATTTCCCCATTGAAAACACATGCAGGACTGTTCAATAAATTATTGCTCAAAGAGTCAAATTTTCAAAAATTTGTCTTGTTTGTGATATTGAAACTCATATATAGGAGAATGGCCAATTCGAATTTTATAACACATATTAAATAAGAAGTGGGTCTAAAGTTGGTCCTAAAAATTGAACTTTCAAAAATTTTCGTTTAAAATTTTTCCCATGTTAACCGTATGGAAAATTTCACACTTCTAAATTTTCTAAATTTTCAAAATTTTACAATCATTTTGCAACTAGGGTAACAGAAATTATCACCCGAATCAATTTCCATATTAAAATCGTCATTAAAGTGAAATTTTACTACTCACAAACCAGTTATTGCACCCAAAAAAGTCAACCGTTTGAAAATACATTAAATTTGTCAATCCTTAGGCAATTTTCAAATTCTCAATTTTGGAAATTTAACTTTAATTTGCTCCCTAGGATCATAAAATTCATCACCCGATTTCATTCTGATCATCAATTTGCTTATAAATTGGTATTTTAGCACTCAAAATCGAACTAATGCCAATTTAAAAGACGGGATGAAAACATTTTCTAAACTCATTCGTTTCAAATTTTCAACTTCTCATATAGGTATTCAAACTAGTTTTTTGGTCAAAATTTTGAACTTAGTTTGATTTATAAAGTGTTTTTGAATATAAAAACACAATTTGGAACCATATGTTAAAAATGAAATTTTCCATTCAAATACACTCGAAACTAAAATATTTCAAGATTTTCGAAAAATGGAATTTTTGATATTTAGAGTACTTTTTTTTTAATTAAAATTTGGTACAAGAATGACTATAAAACATATATCCAACTCCAATTCGCAATTTGAAAGCATTTGAGCAATTTTCTCGAAAATACAATTCCCCATAGAAATCACATGGCGGACTATTCAAGGAATAATTGTTCAAAAAGTAAAATTTTCAAAATTTTTTCCTGTTTGTTTTATTGAAGCTTATATATATGAGAATCTCCATTTTGAATTTTATAACACTCACTAAATAAGAAGTTGGTCTAAAGTTGTTCCAAAAAGTGCAATTTTCTAAAAAATAAAATTCCATCATTGAAAACACATGGCGGACTATTCAATGAATAATTGTTCCGAAAGTAAAATTTTCAAAATTTTTTCAAGATTGTGATATTGAAGCTTATATATAGGAGAATCTCCAATTCCAATTTTATAACACTCACTAAATAAGAAGTGGGTCTAAAGTTGTTCCAAAAAGTGCAATTTTCTAAAAAATAAAATTCTTCTATTGGAAACACATGGTGGACTATTCAATGAATAATTGTTCAAAAAGTAAAATTTTCAAAATTTTTTCCCGTGTGTGATATTGAAGCTTATATATAGGAGAAACTCCAATTCCAATTTTATAACTTTCTCTAAATAAGAAGTGGGTCTAAAGTTGGTCCAAAAAGGGCAATTTTCTCAAAAATAAAATTTCCCCATTGAAAACACATGCAGGACTGTTCAATAAATTATTGCTCAAAGAGTCAAATTTTCAAAAATTTGTCTTGTTTGTGATATTGAAACTCATATATAGGAGAATGGCCAATTCGAATTTTATAACACATATTAAATAAGAAGTGGGTCTAAAGTTGGTCCTAAAAATTGAACTTTCAAAAATTTTCGTTTAAAATTTTTCCCATGTTAACCGTATGGAAAATTTCACACTTCTAAATTTTCTAAATTTTCAAAATTTTACAATCATTTTGCAACTAGGGTAACAGAAATTATCACCCGAATCAATTTCCATATTAAAATCGTCATTAAAGTGAAATTTTACTACTCACAAACCAGTTATTGCACCCAAAAAAGTCAACCGTTTGAAAATACATTAAATTTGTCAATCCTTAGGCAAATTCAAATTCTCAATTTTGGAAATTTAACTTTAATTTGCTCCCTAGGATCATAAAATTCATCACCCGATTTCATTCTGATCATCAATTTGCTAATAAATTGGTATTTTAGCACTCAAAATCGAACTAATGCCAATTTAAAAGACGGGATGAAAACATTTTCTAAACTCATTCGTTTCAAATTTTCAACTTCTCATATAGGTATTCAAACTAGTTTTTTGGTCAAAATTTTGAACTTAGTTTGATTTATAAAGTGTTTTTGAATATAAAAACACAATTTGGAACCATTTGTTAAAAATGAAATTTTCCATTCAAATACACTCGAAACTAAAATATTTCAAGATTTTCGAAAAATGGAATTTTTGATATTTAGAGTACTTTTTTTTTAATTAAAATTTGGTACAAGAATGACTATAAAACATATATCCAACTCCAATTCGCAATTTGAAAGCATTTGAGCAATTTTCTCGAAAATACAATTCCCCATAGAAATCACATGGCGGACTATTCAAGGAATAATTGTTCAAAAAGTAAAATTTTCAAAATTTTTTCCTGTTTGTTTTATTGAAGCTTATATATATGAGAATCTCCATTTTGAATTTTATAACACTCACTAAATAAGAAGTTGGTCGAAAGTTGTTCCAAAAAGTGCAATTTTCTAAAAAATAAAATTCCATCATTGAAAACACATGGCGGACTATTCAATGAATAATTGTTCCGAAAGTAAAATTTTCAAAATTTTTTCAAGATTGTGATATTGAAGCTTATATATAGGAGAATCTCCAATTCCAATTTTATAACACTCACTAAATAAGAAGTGGGTCTAAAGTTGTTCCAAAAAGTGCAATTTTCTAAAAAATAAAATTCTTCTATTGGAAACACATGGTGGACTATTCAATGAATAATTGTTCAAAAAGTAAAATTTTCAAAATTTTTTCCCGTGTGTGATATTGAAGCTTATATATAGGAGAAACTCCAATTCCAATTTTATAACTTTCTCTAAATAAGAAGTGGGTCTAAAGTTGGTCCAAAAAGGGCAATTTTCTCAAAAATAAAATTTCCCCATTGAAAACACATGCAGGACTGTTCAATAAATTATTGCTCAAAGAGTCAAATTTTCAAAAATTTGTCTTGTTTGTGATATTGAAACTCATATATAGGAGAATGGCCAATTCGAATTTTATAACACATATTAAATAAGAAGTGGGTCTAAAGTTGGTCCTAAAAATTGAACTTTCAAAAATTTTCGTTTAAAATTTTTCCCATGTTAACCGTATGGAAAATTTCACACTTCTAAATTTTCTAAATTTTCAAAATTTTACAATCATTTTGCAACTAGGGTAACAGAAATTATCACCCGAATCAATTTCCATATTAAAATCGTCATTAAAGTGAAATTTTACTACTCACAAACCAGTTATTGCACCCAAAAAAGTCAACCGTTTGAAAATACATTAAATTTGTCAATCCTTAGGCAATTTTCAAATTCTCAATTTTGGAAATTTAACTTTAATTTGCTCCCTAGGATCATAAAATTCATCACCCGATTTCATTCTGATCATCAATTTGCTTATAAATTGGTATTTTAGCACTCAAAATCGAACTAATGCCAATTTAAAAGACGGGATGAAAACATTTTCTAAACTCATTCGTTTCAAATTTTCAACTTCTCATATAGGTATTCAAACTAGTTTTTTGGTCAAAATTTTGAACTTAGTTTGATTTATAAAGTGTTTTTGAATATAAAAACACAATTTGGAACCATTTGTTAAAAATGAAATTTTCCATTCAAATACACTCGAAACTAAAATATTTCAAGATTTTCGAAAAATGGAATTTTTGATATTTAGAGTACTTTTTTTTTAATTAAAATTTGGTACAAGAATGACTATAAAACATATATCCAACTCCAATTCGCAATTTGAAAGCATTTGAGCAATTTTCTCGAAAATACAATTCCCCATAGAAATCACATGGCGGACTATTCAAGGAATAATTGTTCAAAAAGTAAAATTTTCAAAATTTTTTCCTGTTTGT
This sequence comes from Linyphia triangularis, assembly GCA_963978545.1. NCBI lineage: Eukaryota > Metazoa > Arthropoda > Arachnida > Araneae > Linyphiidae > Linyphia > Linyphia triangularis. The sequence goes on from OZ021728.1 coordinate 10,550,566, forward strand.
TTTATTGAAGCTTATATATATGAGAATCTCCATTTTGAATTTTATAACACTCACTAAATAAGAAGTTGGTCTAAAGTTGTTCCAAAAAGTGCAATTTTCTAAAAAATAAAATTCCATCATTGAAAACACATGGCGGACTATTCAATGAATAATTGTTCCGAAAGTAAAATTTTCAAAATTTTTTCAAGATTGTGATATTGAAGCTTATATATAGGAGAATCTCCAATTCCAATTTTATAACACTCACTAAATAAGAAGTGGGTCTAAAGTTGTTCCAAAAAGTGCAATTTTCTAAAAAATAAAATTCTTCTATTGGAAACACATGGTGGACTATTCAATGAATAATTGTTCAAAAAGTAAAATTTTCAAAATTTTTTCCCGTGTGTGATATTGAAGCTTATATATAGGAGAAACTCCAATTCCAATTTTATAACTTTCTCTAAATAAGAAGTGGGTCTAAAGTTGGTCCAAAAAGGGCAATTTTCTCAAAAATAAAATTTCCCCATTGAAAACACATGCAGGACTGTTCAATGAATTATTGCTCAAAGAGTCAAATTTTCAAAAATTTGTCTTGTTTGTGATATTGAAACTCATATATAGGAGAATGGCCAATTCGAATTTTATAACACATATTAAATAAGAAGTGGGTCTAAAGTTGGTCCTAAAAATTGAACTTTCAAAAATTTTCGTTTAAAATTTTTCCCATGTTAACCGTATGGAAAATTTCACACTTCTAAATTTTCTAAATTTTCAAAATTTTACAATCATTTTGCAACTAGGGTAACAGAAATTATCACCCGAATCAATTTCCATATTAAAATCGTCATTAAAGTGAAATTTTACTACTCACAAACCAGTTATTGCACCCAAAAAAGTCAACCGTTTGAAAATACATTAAATTTGTCAATCCTTAGGCAATTTTCAAATTCTCAATTTTGGAAATTTAACTTTAATTTGCTCCCTAGGATCATAAAATTCATCACCCGATTTCATTCTGATCATCAATTTGCTTATAAATTGGTATTTTAGCACTCAAAATCGAACTAATGCCAATTTAAAAGACGGGATGAAAACATTTTCTAAACTCATTCGTTTCAAATTTTCAACTTCTCATATAGGTATTCAAACTAGTTTTTTGGTCAAAATTTTGAACTTAGTTTGATTTATAAAGTGTTTTTGAATATAAAAACACAATTTGGAACCATATGTTAAAAATGAAATTTTCCATTCAAATACACTCGAAACTAAAATATTTCAAGATTTTCGAAAAATGGAATTTTTGATATTTAGAGTACTTTTTTTTTAATTAAAATTTGGTACAAGAATGACTATAAAACATATATCCAACTCCAATTCGCAATTTGAAAGCATTTGAGCAATTTTCTCGAAAATACAATTCCCCATAGAAATCACATGGCGGACTATTCAAGGAATAATTGTTCAAAAAGTAAAATTTTCAAAATTTTTTCCTGTTTGTTTTATTGAAGCTTATATATATGAGAATCTCCATTTTGAATTTTATAACACTCACTAAATAAGAAGTTGGTCTAAAGTTGTTCCAAAAAGTGCAATTTTCTAAAAAATAAAATTCCATCATTGAAAACACATGGCGGACTATTCAATGAATAATTGTTCCGAAAGTAAAATTTTCAAAATTTTTTCAAGATTGTGATATTGAAGCTTATATATAGGAGAATCTCCAATTCCAATTTTATAACACTCACTAAATAAGAAGTGGGTCTAAAGTTGTTCCAAAAAGTGCAATTTTCTAAAAAATAAAATTCTTCTATTGGAAACACATGGTGGACTATTCAATGAATAATTGTTCAAAAAGTAAAATTTTCAAAATTTTTTCCCGTGTGTGATATTGAAGCTTATATATAGGAGAAACTCCAATTCCAATTTTATAACTTTCTCTAAATAAGAAGTGGGTCTAAAGTTGGTCCAAAAAGGGCAATTTTCTCAAAAATAAAATTTCCCCATTGAAAACACATGCAGGACTGTTCAATGAATTATTGCTCAAAGAGTCAAATTTTCAAAAATTTGTCTTGTTTGTGATATTGAAACTCATATATAGGAGAATGGCCAATTCGAATTTTATAACACATATTAAATAAGAAGTGGGTCTAAAGTTGGTCCTAAAAATTGAACTTTCAAAAATTTTCGTTTAAAATTTTTCCCATGTTAACCGTATGGAAAATTTCACACTTCTAAATTTTCTAAATTTTCAAAATTTTACAATCATTTTGCAACTAGGGTAACAGAAATTATCACCCGAATCAATTTCCATATTAAAATCGTCATTAAAGTGAAATTTTACTACTCACAAACCAGTTATTGCACCCAAAAAAGTCAACCGTTTGAAAATACATTAAATTTGTCAATCCTTAGGCAATTTTCAAATTCTCAATTTTGGAAATTTAACTTTAATTTGCTCCCTAGGATCATAAAATTCATCACCCGATTTCATTCTGATCATCAATTTGCTTATAAATTGGTATTTTAGCACTCAAAATCGAACTAATGCCAATTTAAAAGACGGGATGAAAACATTTTCTAAACTCATTCGTTTCAAATTTTCAACTTCTCATATAGGTATTCAAACTAGTTTTTTGGTCAAAATTTTGAACTTAGTTTGATTTATAAAGTGTTTTTGAATATAAAAACACAATTTGGAACCATATGTTAAAAATGAAATTTTCCATTCAAATACACTCGAAACTAAAATATTTCAAGATTTTCGAAAAATGGAATTTTTGATATTTAGAGTACTTTTTTTTTAATTAAAATTTGGTACAAGAATGACTATAAAACATATATCCAACTCCAATTCGCAATTTGAAAGCATTTGAGCAATTTTCTCGAAAATACAATTCCCCATAGAAATCACATGGCGGACTATTCAAGGAATAATTGTTCAAAAAGTAAAATTTTCAAAATTTTTTCCTGTTTGTTTTATTGAAGCTTATATATATGAGAATCTCCATTTTGAATTTTATAACACTCACTAAATAAGAAGTTGGTCTAAAGTTGTTCCAAAAAGTGCAATTTTCTAAAAAATAAAATTCCATCATTGAAAACACATGGCGGACTATTCAATGAATAATTGTTCCGAAAGTAAAATTTTCAAAATTTTTTCAAGATTGTGATATTGAAGCTTATATATAGGAGAATCTCCAATTCCAATTTTATAACACTCACTAAATAAGAAGTGGGTCTAAAGTTGTTCCAAAAAGTGCAATTTTCTAAAAAATAAAATTCTTCTATTGGAAACACATGGTGGACTATTCAATGAATAATTGTTCAAAAAGTAAAATTTTCAAAATTTTTTCCCGTGTGTGATATTGAAGCTTATATATAGGAGAAACTCCAATTCCAATTTTATAACTTTCTCTAAATAAGAAGTGGGTCTAAAGTTGGTCCAAAAAGGGCAATTTTCTCAAAAATAAAATTTCCCCATTGAAAACACATGCAGGACTGTTCAATGAATTATTGCTCAAAGAGTCAAATTTTCAAAAATTTGTCTTGTTTGTGATATTGAAACTCATATATAGGAGAATGGCCAATTCGAATTTTATAACACATATTAAATAAGAAGTGGGTCTAAAGTTGGTCCTAAAAATTGAACTTTCAAAAATTTTCGTTTAAAATTTTTCCCATGTTAACCGTATGGAAAATTTCACACTTCTAAATTTTCTAAATTTTCAAAATTTTACAATCATTTTGCAACTAGGGTAACAGAAATTATCACCCGAATCAATTTCCATATTAAAATCGTCATTAAAGTGAAATTTTACTACTCACAAACCAGTTATTGCACCCAAAAAAGTCAACCGTTTGAAAATACATTAAATTTGTCAATCCTTAGGCAAATTCAAATTCTCAATTTTGGAAATTTAACTTTAATTTGCTCCCTAGGATCATAAAATTCATCACCCGATTTCATTCTGATCATCAATTTGCTTATAAATTGGTATTTTAGCACTCAAAATCGAACTAATGCCAATTTAAAAGACGGGATGAAAACATTTTCTAAACTCATTCGTTTCAAATTTTCAACTTCTCATATAGGTATTCAAACTAGTTTTTTGGTCAAAATTTTGAACTTAGTTTGATTTATAAAGTGTTTTTGAATATAAAAACACAATTTGGAACCATTTGTTAAAAATGAAATTTTCCATTCAAATACACTCGAAACTAAAATATTTCAAGATTTTCGAAAAATGGAATTTTTGATATTTAGAGTACTTTTTTTTTAATTAAAATTTGGTACAAGAATGACTATAAAACATATATCCAACTCCAATTCGCAATTTGAAAGCATTTGAGCAATTTTCTCGAAAATACAATTCCCCATAGAAATCACATGGCGGACTATTCAAGGAATAATTGTTCAAAAAGTAAAATTTTCAAAATTTTTTCCTGTTTGTTTTATTGAAGCTTATATATAGGAGAATCTCCAATTTGAATTTTATAACACTCACTAAATAAGAAGTGGGTCTAAAGTTGTTCCAAAAAGTGCAATTTTCTAAAAAATAAAATTCCATCATTGAAAACACATGGCGGACTATTCAATGAATAATTGTTCAGAAAGTAAAATTTTCAAAATTTTTTCAAGATTGTGATATTGAAGCTTATATATAGGAGAATCTCCAATTCCAATTTTATAACACTCACTAAATAAGAAGTGGGTCTAAAGTTGTTCCAAAAAGTGCAATTTTCTAAAAAATAAAATTCTTCTATTGGAAACACATGGTGGACTATTCAATGAATAATTGTTCAAAAAGTAAAATTTTCAAAATTTTTTCCCGTGTGTGATATTGAAGCTTATATATAGGAGAAACTGCAATTCCAATTTTATAACTTTCTCTAAATAAGAAGTGGGTCTAAAGTTGGTCCAAAAAGGGCAATTTTCTCAAAAATAAAATTTCCCCATTGAAAACACATGCAGGACTGTTCAATGAATTATTGTTCAAAAAGTCAAATTTTCAAAATTTTTTCTTGTTTGTGATATTGAAGCACATATATAGGAGAATGGCCAATTCGAATTTTATAACACTCATTAAATAAGAAGTGGGTCTAAAGTTGGTCCTAAAATTTGAACTTTCAAAAAATTTCGTTTAAAATTTTTCCCATGTTAACCCTATGGAAAATTTCACACTTCTAAATTTTCAAAATTTTACAATCATTTTGCAACTAGGGTAACAGAAATTATCACCCGAATCAATTTCCATATTAAAATCGTCATTAAAGTGAAATTTTACTACTCACAAACCAGTTATTGCACCCAAAAAAGTCAACCGTTTGAAAATACATTAAATTTGTCAATCCTTAGGCAATTTTCAAATTCTCAATCTTGGAAATTTAACTTTAATTTGCTCCCTAGGATCATAAAATTCATCACCCGATTTCATTCTGATCATCAATTTGCTTATAAATTGGTATTTTAGCACTCAAAATCGAACTAATGCCAATTTAAAAGACGGCTTGAAAACATTTTCTAAACTCATTCGTTTCAAATTTTCAACTTCTCATATAGGTATTCAAACTAGTTTTTTGGTCAAAATTTTGAACTTAGTTTGATTTATAAAGTGTTTTTGAATATAAAAACACAATTTGGAACCATTTGTTAAAAATGAAATTTTCCATTCAAATACACTCGAAACTAAAATATTTCAAGATTTTCGAAAAATGGAATTTTTGATATTTAGAGTACATTTTTTTAAATTAAAATTTGGTACAAGAATGACTATAAAACATATATCCAACTCCAATTCGCAATTTGAAAGCATTTGAGCAATTTTCTCGAAAATACAATTCCCCATAGAAATCACATGTCGGATTGTCCAAATGAATTATTGTTCAAAAAGTAAAATTTTCAAAATTTTTTCCTGTTTGTTTTATTGAAGCTTATGTATAGGAGAATCTCCAATTTGAATTTTATATCACTCACTAAATAAGAAGTGGGTTCAAAGTTGTTCCAAAAAGTGCAATTTTCTAAAAAATAAAATTCTTCTATTGGAAACACATGGTGGACTATTCAATGAATAATTGTTCAAAAAGTAAAATTTTCAAAATTTTTTCCTGTTTGTTTTATTGAAGCTTATATATATGAGAATCTCCATTTTGAATTTTATAACACTCACTAAATAAGAAGTGGGTCTAAAGTTGTTCCAAAAAGTGCAATTTTCTAAAAAATAAAATTCCATCATTGAAAACACATGGCGGACTATTCAATGAATAATTGTTCCGAAAGTAAAATTTTCAAAATTTTTTCAAGATTGTGATATTGAAGCTTATATATAGGAGAATCTCCAATTCCAATTTTATAACACTCACTAAATAAGAAGTGGGTCTAAAGTTGTTCCAAAAAGTGCAATTTTCTAAAAAATAAAATTCTTCTATTGGAAACACATGGTGGACTATTCAATGAATAATTGTTCAAAAAGTAAAATTTTCAAATTTTTTTTCCCGTGTGTGATATTGAAGCTTATATATAGGAGAAACTCCAATTCCAATTTTATAACTTTCTCTAAATAAGAAGTGGGTCTAAAGTTGGTCCAAAAAGGGCAATTTTCTCAAAAATAAAATTTCCCCATTGAAAACACATGCAGGACTGTTCAATGAATTATTGTTCAAAAAGTCAAATTTTCAAAAAATTTTCTTGTTTGTGATATTGAAGCACATATATAGGAGAATGGCCAATTCGAATTTTATAACACTCATTAAATAAGAAGTGGGTCTAAAGTTGGTCCTAAAATTTGAACTTTCAAAAAATTTCGTTTAAAATTTTTCCCATGTTAACCGTATGGAAAATTTCACAATTCTAAATTTTCAAAATTTTACAATCATTTTGCAACTAGGGTAACAGAAATTATCACCCGAATCAATTTCCATATTAAAATCGTCATTAAAGTGAAATTTTACTACTCACAAACCAGTTATTGCACCCAAAAAAGTCAACCGTTTGAAAATACATTAAATTTGTCAATCCTTAGGCAATTTTCAAATTCTCAATTTTGGAAATTTAACTTTAATTTGCTCCCTAGGATCATAAAATTCATCACCCGATTTCATTCTGATCATCAATTTGCTTATAAATTGGTATTTTAGCACTCAAAATCGAACTAATGCCAATTTAAAAGACGGGATGAAAACATTTTCTAAACTCATTCGTTTCAAATTTTCAACTTCTCATATAGGTATTCAAACTAGTTTTTTGGTCAAAATTTTGAACTTAGTTTGATTTATAAAGTGTTTTTGAATATAAAAACACAATTTGGAACCATATGTTAAAAATGAAATTTTCCATTCAAATACACTCGAAACTAAAATATTTCAAGATTTTCGAAAAATGGAATTTTTGATATTTAGAGTACTTTTTTTTTAATTAAAATTTGGTACAAGAATGACTATAAAACATATATCCAACTCCAATTCGCAATTTGAAAGCATTTGAGCAATTTTCTCGAAAATACAATTCCCCATAGAAATCACATGGCGGACTATTCAAGGAATAATTGTTCAAAAAGTAAAATTTTCAAAATTTTTTCCTGTTTGTTTTATTGAAGCTTATATATATGAGAATCTCCATTTTGAATTTTATAACACTCACTAAATAAGAAGTTGGTCTCAAGTTGTTCCAAAAAGTGCAATTTTCTAAAAAATAAAATTCCATCATTGAAAACACATGGCGGACTATTCAATGAATAATTGTTCCGAAAGTAAAATTTTCAAAATTTTTTCAAGATTGTGATATTGAAGCTTATATATAGGAGAATCTCCAATTCCAATTTTATAACACTCACTAAATAAGAAGTGGGTCTAAAGTTGTTCCAAAAAGTGCAATTTTCTAAAAAATAAAATTCTTCTATTGGAAACACATGGTGGACTATTCAATGAATAATTGTTCAAAAAGTAAAATTTTCAAAATTTTTTCCCGTGTGTGATATTGAAGCTTATATATAGGAGAAACTCCAATTCCAATTTTATAACTTTCTCTAAATAAGAAGTGGGTCTAAAGTTGGTCCAAAAAGGGCAATTTTCTCAAAAATAAAATTTCCCCATTGAAAACACATGCAGGACTGTTCAATGAATTATTGCTCAAAGAGTCAAATTTTCAAAAATTTGTCTTGTTTGTGATATTGAAACTCATATATAGGAGAATGGCCAATTCGAATTTTATAACACATATTAAATAAGAAGTGGGTCTAAAGTTGGTCCTAAAAATTGAACTTTCAAAAATTTTCGTTTAAAATTTTTCCCATGTTAACCGTATGGAAAATTTCACACTTCTAAATTTTCTAAATTTTCAAAATTTTACAATCATTTTGCAACTAGGGTAACAGAAATTATCACCCGAATCAATTTCCATATTAAAATCGTCATTAAAGTGAAATTTTACTACTCACAAACCAGTTATTGCACCCAAAAAAGTCAACCGTTTGAAAATACATTAAATTTGTCAATCCTTAGGCAAATTCAAATTCTCAATTTTGGAAATTTAACTTTAATTTGCTCCCTAGGATCATAAAATTCATCACCCGATTTCATTCTGATCATCAATTTGCTAATAAATTGGTATTTTAGCACTCAAAATCGAACTAATGCCAATTTAAAAGACGGGATGAAAACATTTTCTAAACTCATTCGTTTCAAATTTTCAACTTCTCATATAGGTATTCAAACTAGTTTTTTGGTCAAAATTTTGAACTTAGTTTGATTTATAAAGTGTTTTTGAATATAAAAACACAATTTGGAACCATTTGTTAAAAATGAAATTTTCCATTCAAATACACTCGAAACTAAAATATTTCAAGATTTTCGAAAAATGGAATTTTTGATATTTAGAGTACTTTTTTTTTAATTAAAATTTGGTACAAGAATGACTATAAAACATATATCCAACTCCAATTCGCAATTTGAAAGCATTTGAGCAATTTTCTCGAAAATACAATTCCCCATAGAAATCACATGGCGGACTATTCAAGGAATAATTGTTCAAAAAGTAAAATTTTCAAAATTTTTTCCTGTTTGTTTTATTGAAGCTTATATATATGAGAATCTCCATTTTGAATTTTATAACACTCACTAAATAAGAAGTTGGTCTAAAGTTGTTCCAAAAAGTGCAATTTTCTAAAAAATAAAATTCCATCATTGAAAACACATGGCGGACTATTCAATGAATAATTGTTCCGAAAGTAAAATTTTCAAAATTTTTTCAAGATTGTGATATTGAAGCTTATATATAGGAGAATCTCCAATTCCAATTTTATAACACTCACTAAATAAGAAGTGGGTCTAAAGTTGTTCCAAAAAGTGCAATTTTCTAAAAAATAAAATTCTTCTATTGGAAACACATGGTGGACTATTCAATGAATAATTGTTCAAAAAGTAAAATTTTCAAAATTTTTTCCCGTGTGTGATATTGAAGCTTATATATAGGAGAAACTCCAATTCCAATTTTATAACTTTCTCTAAATAAGAAGTGGGTCTAAAGTTGGTCCAAAAAGGGCAATTTTCTCAAAAATAAAATTTCCCCATTGAAAACACATGCAGGACTGTTCAATAAATTATTGCTCAAAGAGTCAAATTTTCAAAAATTTGTCTTGTTTGTGATATTGAAACTCATATATAGGAGAATGGCCAATTCGAATTTTATAACACATATTAAATAAGAAGTGGGTCTAAAGTTGGTCCTAAAAATTGAACTTTCAAAAATTTTCGTTTAAAATTTTTCCCATGTTAACCGTATGGAAAATTTCACACTTCTAAATTTTCTAAATTTTCAAAATTTTACAATCATTTTGCAACTAGGGTAACAGAAATTATCACCCGAATCAATTTCCATATTAAAATCGTCATTAAAGTGAAATTTTACTACTCACAAACCAGTTATTGCACCCAAAAAAGTCAACCGTTTGAAAATACATTAAATTTGTCAATCCTTAGGCAAATTCAAATTCTCAATTTTGGAAATTTAACTTTAATTTGCTCCCTAGGATCATAAAATTCATCACCCGATTTCATTCTGATCATCAATTTGCTAATAAATTGGTATTTTAGCACTCAAAATCGAACTAATGCCAATTTAAAAGACGGGATGAAAACATTTTCTAAACTCATTCGTTTCAAATTTTCAACTTCTCATATAGGTATTCAAACTAGTTTTTTGGTCAAAATTTTGAACTTAGTTTGATTTATAAAGTGTTTTTGAATATAAAAACACAATTTGGAACCATTTGTTAAAAATGAAATTTTCCATTCAAATACACTCGAAACTAAAATATTTCAAGATTTTCGAAAAATGGAATTTTTGATATTTAGAGTACTTTTTTTTTAATTAAAATTTGGTACAAGAATGACTATAAAACATATATCCAACTCCAATTCGCAATTTGAAAGCATTTGAGCAATTTTCTCGAAAATACAATTCCCCATAGAAATCACATGGCGGACTATTCAAGGAATAATTGTTCAAAAAGTAAAATTTTCAAAATTTTTTCCTGTTTGTTTTATTGAAGCTTATATATATGAGAATCTCCATTTTGAATTTTATAACACTCACTAAATAAGAAGTTGGTCTAAAGTTGTTCCAAAAAGTGCAATTTTCTAAAAAATAAAATTCCATCATTGAAAACACATGGCGGACTATTCAATGAATAATTGTTCCGAAAGTAAAATTTTCAAAATTTTTTCAAGATTGTGATATTGAAGCTTATATATAGGAGAATCTCCAATTCCAATTTTATAACACTCACTAAATAAGAAGTGGGTCTAAAGTTGTTCCAAAAAGTGCAATTTTCTAAAAAATAAAATTCTTCTATTGGAAACACATGGTGGACTATTCAATGAATAATTGTTCAAAAAGTAAAATTTTCAAAATTTTTTCCCGTGTGTGATATTGAAGCTTATATATAGGAGAAACTCCAATTCCAATTTTATAACTTTCTCTAAATAAGAAGTGGGTCTAAAGTTGGTCCAAAAAGGGCAATTTTCTCAAAAATAAAATTTCCCCATTGAAAACACATGCAGGACTGTTCAATAAATTATTGCTCAAAGAGTCAAATTTTCAAAAATTTGTCTTGTTTGTGATATTGAAACTCATATATAGGAGAATGGCCAATTCGAATTTTATAACACATATTAAATAAGAAGTGGGTCTAAAGTTGGTCCTAAAAATTGAACTTTCAAAAATTTTCGTTTAAAATTTTTCCCATGTTAACCGTATGGAAAATTTCACACTTCTAAATTTTCTAAATTTTCAAAATTTTACAATCATTTTGCAACTAGGGTAACAGAAATTATCACCCGAATCAATTTCCATATTAAAATCGTCATTAAAGTGAAATTTTACTACTCACAAACCAGTTATTGCACCCAAAAAAGTCAACCGTTTGAAAATACATTAAATTTGTCAATCCTTAGGCAATTTTCAAATTCTCAATTTTGGAAATTTAACTTTAATTTGCTCCCTAGGATCATAAAATTCATCACCCGATTTCATTCTGATCATCAATTTGCTTATAAATTGGTATTTTAGCACTCAAAATCGAACTAATGCCAATTTAAAAGACGGGATGAAAACATTTTCTAAACTCATTCGTTTCAAATTTTCAACTTCTCATATAGGTATTCAAACTAGTTTTTTGGTCAAAATTTTGAACTTAGTTTGATTTATAAAGTGTTTTTGAATATAAAAACACAATTTGGAACCATATGTTAAAAATGAAATTTTCCATTCAAATACACTCGAAACTAAAATATTTCAAGATTTTCGAAAAATGGAATTTTTGATATTTAGAGTACTTTTTTTTTAATTAAAATTTGGTACAAGAATGACTATAAAACATATATCCAACTCCAATTCGCAATTTGAAAGCATTTGAGCAATTTTCTCGAAAATACAATTCCCCATAGAAATCACATGGCGGACTATTCAAGGAATAATTGTTCAAAAAGTAAAATTTTCAAAATTTTTTCCTGTTTGTTTTATTGAAGCTTATATATATGAGAATCTCCATTTTGAATTTTATAACACTCACTAAATAAGAAGTTGGTCTAAAGTTGTTCCAAAAAGTGCAATTTTCTAAAAAATAAAATTCCATCATTGAAAACACATGGCGGACTATTCAATGAATAATTGTTCCGAAAGTAAAATTTTCAAAATTTTTTCAAGATTGTGATATTGAAGCTTATATATAGGAGAATCTCCAATTCCAATTTTATAACACTCACTAAATAAGAAGTGGGTCTAAAGTTGTTCCAAAAAGTGCAATTTTCTAAAAAATAAAATTCTTCTATTGGAAACACATGGTGGACTATTCAATGAATAATTGTTCAAAAAGTAAAATTTTCAAAATTTTTTCCCGTGTGTGATATTGAAGCTTATATATAGGAGAAACTCCAATTCCAATTTTATAACTTTCTCTAAATAAGAAGTGGGTCTAAAGTTGGTCCAAAAAGGGCAATTTTCTCAAAAATAAAATTTCCCCATTGAAAACACATGCAGGACTGTTCAATGAATTATTGCTCAAAGAGTCAAATTTTCAAAAATTTGTCTTGTTTGTGATATTGAAACTCATATATAGGAGAATGGCCAATTCGAATTTTATAACACATATTAAATAAGAAGTGGGTCTAAAGTTGGTCCTAAAAATTGAACTTTCAAAAATTTTCGTTTAAAATTTTTCCCATGTTAACCGTATGGAAAATTTCACACTTCTAAATTTTCTAAATTTTCAAAATTTTACAATCATTTTGCAACTAGGGTAACAGAAATTATCACCCGAATCAATTTCCATATTAAAATCGTCATTAAAGTGAAATTTTACTACTCACAAACCAGTTATTGCACCCAAAAAAGTCAACCGTTTGAAAATACATTAAATTTGTCAATCCTTAGGCAAATTCAAATTCTCAATTTTGGAAATTTAACTTTAATTTGCTCCCTAGGATCATAAAATTCATCACCCGATTTCATTCTGATCATCAATTTGCTTATAAATTGGTATTTTAGCACTCAAAATCGAACTAATGCCAATTTAAAAGACGGGATGAAAACATTTTCTAAACTCATTCGTTTCAAATTTTCAACTTCTCATATAGGTATTCAAACTAGTTTTTTGGTCAAAATTTTGAACTTAGTTTGATTTATAAAGTGTTTTTGAATATAAAAACACAATTTGGAACCATTTGTTAAAAATGAAATTTTCCATTCAAATACACTCGAAACTAAAATATTTCAAGATTTTCGAAAAATGGAATTTTTGATATTTAGAGTACTTTTTTTTTAATTAAAATTTGGTACAAGAATGACTATAAAACATATATCCAACTCCAATTCGCAATTTGAAAGCATTTGAGCAATTTTCTCGAAAATACAATTCCCCATAGAAATCACATGGCGGACTATTCAAGGAATAATTGTTCAAAAAGTAAAATTTTCAAAATTTTTTCCTGTTTGTTTTATTGAAGCTTATATATAGGAGAATCTCCAATTTGAATTTTATAACACTCACTAAATAAGAAGTGGGTCTAAAGTTGTTCCAAAAAGTGCAATTTTCTAAAAAATAAAATTCCATCATTGAAAACACATGGCGGACTATTCAATGAATAATTGTTCAGAAAGTAAAATTTTCAAAATTTTTTCAAGATTGTGATATTGAAGCTTATATATAGGAGAATCTCCAATTCCAATTTTATAACACTCACTAAATAAGAAGTGGGTCTAAAGTTGTTCCAAAAAGTGCAATTTTCTAAAAAATAAAATTCTTCTATTGGAAACACATGGTGGACTATTCAATGAATAATTGTTCAAAAAGTAAAATTTTCAAAATTTTTTCCCGTGTGTGATATTGAAGCTTATGTATAGGAGAAACTGCAATTCCAATTTTATAACTTTCTCTAAATAAGAAGTGGGTCTAAAGTTGGTCCAAAAAGGGCAATTTTCTCAAAAATAAAATTTCCCCATTGAAAACACATGCAGGACTGTTCAATGAATTATTGTTCAAAAAGTCAAATTTTCAAAATTTTTTCTTGTTTGTGATATTGAAGCACATATATAGGAGAATGGCCAATTCGAATTTTATAACACTCATTAAATAAGAAGTGGGTCTAAAGTTGGTCCTAAAATTTGAACTTTCAAAAAATTTCGTTTAAAATTTTTCCCATGTTAACCCTATGGAAAATTTCACACTTCTAAATTTTCAAAATTTTACAATCATTTTGCAACTAGGGTAACAGAAATTATCACCCGAATCAATTTCCATATTAAAATCGTCATTAAAGTGAAATTTTACTACTCACAAACCAGTTATTGCACCCAAAAAAGTCAACCGTTTGAAAATACATTAAATTTGTCAATCCTTAGGCAATTTTCAAATTCTCAATCTTGGAAATTTAACTTTAATTTGCTCCCTAGGATCATAAAATTCATCACCCGATTTCATTCTGATCATCAATTTGCTTATAAATTGGTATTTTAGCACTCAAAATCGAACTAATGCCAATTTAAAAGACGGCTTGAAAACATTTTCTAAACTCATTCGTTTCAAATTTTCAACTTCTCATATAGGTATTCAAACTAGTTTTTTGGTCAAAATTTTGAACTTAGTTTGATTTATAAAGTGTTTTTGAATATAAAAACACAATTTGGAACCATTTGTTAAAAATGAAATTTTCCATTCAAATACACTCGAAACTAAAATATTTCAAGATTTTCGAAAAATGGAATTTTTGATATTTAGAGTACATTTTTTTAAATTAAAATTTGGTACAAGAATGACTATAAAACATATATCCAACTCCAATTCGCAATTTGAAAGCATTTGAGCAATTTTCTCGAAAATACAATTCCCCATAGAAATCACATGTCGGACTGTTCAATGAATTATTGTTCAAGAAGTAAAATTTTCAAAATTTTTTCCTGTTTGTTTTATTGAAGCTTATGTATAGGAGAATCTCCAATTTGAATTTTATATCACTCACTAAATAAGAAGTGGGTTCAAAGTTGTTCCAAAAATGCAATTTTCTAAAAAATAAAATTCTTCTATTGGAAACACATGGTGGACTATTCAATGAATAATTGTTCAAAAAGTAAAATTTTCAAAATTTTTTCCTGTTTGTTTTATTGAAGCTTATATATATGAGAATCTCCATTTTGAATTTTATAACACTCACTAAATAAGAAGTGGGTCTAAAGTTGTTCCAAAAAGTGCAATTTTCTAAAAAATAAAATTCCATCATTGAAAACACATGGCGGACTATTCAATGAATAATTGTTCCGAAAGTAAAATTTTCAAAATTTTTTCAAGATTGTGATATTGAAGCTTATATATAGGAGAATCTCCAATTCCAATTTTATAACACTCACTAAATAAGAAGTGGGTCTAAAGTTGTTCCAAAAAGTGCAATTTTCTAAAAAATAAAATTCTTCTATTGGAAACACATGGTGGACTATTCAATGAATAATTGTTCAAAAAGTAAAATTTTCAAATTTTTTTTCCCGTGTGTGATATTGAAGCTTATATATAGGAGAAACTCCAATTCCAATTTTATAACTTTCTCTAAATAAGAAGTGGGTCTAAAGTTGGTCCAAAAAGGGCAATTTTCTCAAAAATAAAATTTCCCCATTGAAAACACATGCAGGACTGTTCAATGAATTATTGTTCAAAAAGTCAAATTTTCAAAAATTTTTCTTGTTTGTGATATTGAAGCACATATATAGGAGAATGGCCAATTCGAATTTTATAACACTCATTAAATAAGAAGTGGGTCTAAAGTTGGTCCTAAAATTTGAACTTTCAAAAAATTTCGTTTAAAATTTTTCCCATGTTAACCGTATGGAAAATTTCACAATTCTAAATTTTCAAAATTTTACAATCATTTTGCAACTAGGGTAACAGAAATTATCACCCGAATCAATTTCCATATTAAAATCGTCATTAAAGTGAAATTTTACTACTCACAAACCAGTTATTGCACCCAAAAAAGTCAACCGTTTGAAAATACATTAAATTTGTCAATCCTTAGGCAATTTTCAAATTCTCAATTTTGGAAATTTAACTTTAATTTGCTCCCTAGGATCATAAAATTCATCACCCGATTTCATTCTGATCATCAATTTGCTAATAAATTGGTATTTTAGCACTCAAAATCGAACTAATGCCAATTTAAAAGACGGGATGAAAACATTTTCTAAACTCATTCGTTTCAAATTTTCAACTTCTCATATAGGTATTCAAACTAGTTTTTTGGTCAAAATTTTGAACTTAGTTTGATTTATAAAGTGTTTTTGAATATAAAAACACAATTTGGAACCATTTGTTAAAAATGAAATTTTCCATTCAAATACACTCGAAACTAAAATATTTCAAGATTTTCGAAAAATGGAATTTTTGATATTTAGAGTACTTTTTTTTTAATTAAAATTTGGTACAAGAATGACTATAAAACATATATCCAACTCCAATTCGCAATTTGAAAGCATTTGAGCAATTTTCTCGAAAATACAATTCCCCATAGAAATCACATGGCGGACTATTCAAGGAATAATTGTTCAAAAAGTAAAATTTTCAAAATTTTTTCCTGTTTGTTTTATTGAAGCTTATATATATGAGAATCTCCATTTTGAATTTTATAACACTCACTAAATAAGAAGTTGGTCTAAAGTTGTTCCAAAAAGTGCAATTTTCTAAAAAATAAAATTCCATCATTGAAAACACATGGCGGACTATTCAATGAATAATTGTTCCGAAAGTAAAATTTTCAAAATTTTTTCAAGATTGTGATATTGAAGCTTATATATAGGAGAATCTCCAATTCCAATTTTATAACACTCACTAAATAAGAAGTGGGTCTAAAGTTGTTCCAAAAAGTGCAATTTTCTAAAAAATAAAATTCTTCTATTGGAAACACATGGTGGACTATTCAATGAATAATTGTTCAAAAAGTAAAATTTTCAAAATTTTTTCCCGTGTGTGATATTGAAGCTTATATATAGGAGAAACTCCAATTCCAATTTTATAACTTTCTCTAAATAAGAAGTGGGTCTAAAGTTGGTCCAAAAAGGGCAATTTTCTCAAAAATAAAATTTCCCCATTGAAAACACATGCAGGACTGTTCAATAAATTATTGCTCAAAGAGTCAAATTTTCAAAAATTTGTCTTGTTTGTGATATTGAAACTCATATATAGGAGAATGGCCAATTCGAATTTTATAACACATATTAAATAAGAAGTGGGTCTAAAGTTGGTCCTAAAAATTGAACTTTCAAAAATTTTCGTTTAAAATTTTTCCCATGTTAACCGTATGGAAAATTTCACACTTCTAAATTTTCTAAATTTTCAAAATTTTACAATCATTTTGCAACTAGGGTAACAGAAATTATCACCCGAATCAATTTCCATATTAAAATCGTCATTAAAGTGAAATTTTACTACTCACAAACCAGTTATTGCACCCAAAAAAGTCAACCGTTTGAAAATACATTAAATTTGTCAATCCTTAGGCAATTTTCAAATTCTCAATTTTGGAAATTTAACTTTAATTTGCTCCCTAGGATCATAAAATTCATCACCCGATTTCATTCTGATCATCAATTTGCTTATAAATTGGTATTTTAGCACTCAAAATCGAACTAATGCCAATTTAAAAGACGGGATGAAAACATTTTCTAAACTCATTCGTTTCAAATTTTCAACTTCTCATATAGGTATTCAAACTAGTTTTTTGGTCAAAATTTTGAACTTAGTTTGATTTATAAAGTGTTTTTGAATATAAAAACACAATTTGGAACCATTTGTTAAAAATGAAATTTTCCATTCAAATACACTCGAAACTAAAATATTTCAAGATTTTCGAAAAATGGAATTTTTGATATTTAGAGTACTTTTTTTTTAATTAAAATTTGGTACAAGAATGACTATAAAACATATATCCAACTCCAATTCGCAATTTGAAAGCATTTGAGCAATTTTCTCGAAAATACAATTCCCCATAGAAATCACATGGCGGACTATTCAAGGAATAATTGTTCAAAAAGTAAAATTTTCAAAATTTTTTCCTGTTTGTTTTATTGAAGCTTATATATATGAGAATCTCCATTTTGAATTTTATAACACTCACTAAATAAGAAGTTGGTCTCAAGTTGTTCCAAAAAGTGCAATTTTCTAAAAAATAAAATTCCATCATTGAAAACACATGGCGGACTATTCAATGAATAATTGTTCCGAAAGTAAAATTTTCAAAATTTTTTCAAGATTGTGATATTGAAGCTTATATATAGGAGAATCTCCAATTCCAATTTTATAACACTCACTAAATAAGAAGTGGGTCTAAAGTTGTTCCAAAAAGTGCAATTTTCTAAAAAATAAAATTCTTCTATTGGAAACACATGGTGGACTATTCAATGAATAATTGTTCAAAAAGTAAAATTTTCAAAATTTTTTCCCGTGTGTGATATTGAAGCTTATATATAGGAGAAACTCCAATTCCAATTTTATAACTTTCTCTAAATAAGAAGTGGGTCTAAAGTTGGTCCAAAAAGGGCAATTTTCTCAAAAATAAAATTTCCCCATTGAAAACACATGCAGGACTGTTCAATAAATTATTGCTCAAAGAGTCAAATTTTCAAAAATTTGTCTTGTTTGTGATATTGAAACTCATATATAGGAGAATGGCCAATTCGAATTTTATAACACATATTAAATAAGAAGTGGGTCTAAAGTTGGTCCTAAAAATTGAACTTTCAAAAATTTTCGTTTAAAATTTTTCCCATGTTAACCGTATGGAAAATTTCACACTTCTAAATTTTCTAAATTTTCAAAATTTTACAATCATTTTGCAACTAGGGTAACAGAAATTATCACCCGAATCAATTTCCATATTAAAATCGTCATTAAAGTGAAATTTTACTACTCACAAACCAGTTATTGCACCCAAAAAAGTCAACCGTTTGAAAATACATTAAATTTGTCAATCCTTAGGCAATTTTCAAATTCTCAATTTTGGAAATTTAACTTTAATTTGCTCCCTAGGATCATAAAATTCATCACCCGATTTCATTCTGATCATCAATTTGCTTATAAATTGGTATTTTAGCACTCAAAATCGAACTAATGCCAATTTAAAAGACGGGATGAAAACATTTTCTAAACTCATTCGTTTCAAATTTTCAACTTCTCATATAGGTATTCAAACTAGTTTTTTGGTCAAAATTTTGAACTTAGTTTGATTTATAAAGTGTTTTTGAATATAAAAACACAATTTGGAACCATTTGTTAAAAATGAAATTTTCCATTCAAATACACTCGAAACTAAAATATTTCAAGATTTTCGAAAAATGGAATTTTTGATATTTAGAGTACTTTTTTTTTAATTAAAATTTGGTACAAGAATGACTATAAAACATATATCCAACTCCAATTCGCAATTTGAAAGCATTTGAGCAATTTTCTCGAAAATACAATTCCCCATAGAAATCACATGGCGGACTATTCAAGGAATAATTGTTCAAAAAGTAAAATTTTCAAAATTTTTTCCTGTTTGTTTTATTGAAGCTTATATATATGAGAATCTCCATTTTGAATTTTATAACACTCACTAAATAAGAAGTTGGTCTCAAGTTGTTCCAAAAAGTGCAATTTTCTAAAAAATAAAATTCCATCATTGAAAACACATGGCGGACTATTCAATGAATAATTGTTCCGAAAGTAAAATTTTCAAAATTTTTTCAAGATTGTGATATTGAAGCTTATATATAGGAGAATCTCCAATTCCAATTTTATAACACTCACTAAATAAGAAGTGGGTCTAAAGTTGTTCCAAAAAGTGCAATTTTCTAAAAAATAAAATTCTTCTATTGGAAACACATGGTGGACTATTCAATGAATAATTGTTCAAAAAGTAAAATTTTCAAAATTTTTTCCCGTGTGTGATATTGAAGCTTATATATAGGAGAAACTCCAATTCCAATTTTATAACTTTCTCTAAATAAGAAGTGGGTCTAAAGTTGGTCCAAAAAGGGCAATTTTCTCAAAAATAAAATTTCCCCATTGAAAACACATGCAGGACTGTTCAATGAATTATTGCTCAAAGAGTCAAATTTTCAAAAATTTGTCTTGTTTGTGATATTGAAACTCATATATAGGAGAATGGCCAATTCGAATTTTATAACACATATTAAATAAGAAGTGGGTCTAAAGTTGGTCCTAAAAATTGAACTTTCAAAAATTTTCGTTTAAAATTTTTCCCATGTTAACCGTATGGAAAATTTCACACTTCTAAATTTTCTAAATTTTCAAAATTTTACAATCATTTTGCAACTAGGGTAACAGAAATTATCACCCGAATCAATTTCCATATTAAAATCGTCATTAAAGTGAAATTTTACTACTCACAAACCAGTTATTGCACCCAAAAAAGTCAACCTTTTGAAAATACATTAAATTTGTCAATCCTTAGGCAATTTTCAAATTCTCAATTTTGGAAATTTAACTTTAATTTGCTCCCTAGGATCATAAAATTCATCACCCGATTTCATTCTGATCATCAATTTGCTTATAAATTGGTATTTTAGCACTCAAAATCGAACTAATGCCAATTTAAAAGACGGCTTGAAAACATTTTCTAAACTCATTCGTTTCAAATTTTCAACTTCTCATATAGGTATTCAAACTAGTTTTTTGGTCAAAATTTTGAACTTAGTTTGATTTATAAAGTGTTTTTGAATATAAAAACACAATTTTTAACCATTTGTTAAAAATGAAATTTTCCATTCAAATACACTCGAAACTGAAATATTTCAAGATTTTCGAAAAATGGAATTTTTGATATTTAGAGTACTTTTTTTTAATTAAAATTTGGTACAAGAATGACTATAAAACATATATCCAACTCCAATTCGCAATTTGAAAGCATTTGAGCAATTTTCTCGAAAATAGAATTCCCCATAGAAATCACATGGCGGACTATTCAATGAATAATTGTTCAAAAAGTAAAATTTTCAAAATTTTTTCCTGTTTGTTTTATTGAAGCTTATATATAGGAGAATCTCCAATTTGAATTTTATAACACTCACTAAATAAGAAGTGGGTCTAAAGTTGTTCCAAAAAGTGCAATTTTCTAAAAAATAAAATTCCATCATTGAAAACACATGGCGGACTATTCAATGAATAATTGTTCAGAAAGTAAAATTTTCAAAATTTTTTGAAGTTTGTGATATTGAAGCTTATATATAGGAGAATCTCCAATTCCAATTTTATAACACTCACTAAATAAAAAATGGGTCTAAAGTTGTTCCAAAAAGTGCAATTTTCTAAAAAATAAAATTCTTCTATTGAAAACACATGGTGGACTATTCAATGAATAATTGTGCAAAAAGTAAAATTTTCAAATTTTTTTCCCGTGTGTGATATTGAAGCACATATATAGGAGAATGGCCAATTCGAATTTTATAACACTCATTAAATAAGAAGTGGGTCTAAATTTGGTCCTAAAATTTGAACTTTCAAAAATTTTCGTTTAAAATTTTTCCCATGTTAACCGTATGGAAAATTTCACACTTCTAAATTTTCAAAATTTTACAATCATTTTGCAACTTGGGTAACAGAAATTATCACCCGAATCGATTTCCATATTAAAATCGTCATTAAAGTGAAATGTTACTACTCACAATCCAGTTATGGCACAAAAAAAGTCAACCGTTTGAAAATACATTAAACTTGTCAATCCTTAGGCAATTTTCAAATTCTCAATCTTGGAAATTTAACTTTAATTTGCTCCCTAGAATCATAAAATTCATCACCAGATTTCATTCTGATCATCAATTTGCTTATAAATTGGTATTTTAGCACTCAAAATCGAACTAATGCCAATTTAAAAGACGGCTTGAAAACATTTTCTAAACTCATTCGTTTCAAATTTTCAACTTCTCATATAATTATTCAAACTAGTTTTTTGGTCAAAATTTTGAACTTAGTTTGATTTATAAAGTGTTTTTGAATATAAAAACACAATTTGGAACCATTTGTTAAAAATGAAATTTTCCGTTCAAATACACTCGAAACTGAAATATTTCAAGATTTTCGAAAAATGGAATTTTTTATATTTAGAGTACTTTTTTTTTAATTAAAATTTGGTACAAGAATGACTATAAAACATATATCCAACTCCAATTCGCAATTTGAAAGCATTTGAGCAATTTTCTCGAAAATACAATTCCCCATAGAAATCACATGGCGGACTATTCAATGAATACTTGTTCAAAAAGTAAAATTTTCAAAATTTTTTCCCGTTTGTGTTATTGAAGCTTATATATAAGAAAATCTCCAATTTAAATTTTATAACACTCACTAAATAAGAAGTGGGTCTGAAGTTGTTCCAAAAGTGCAATTTTCTAAAAAATAAAATTCCATCATTGAAAACACATGGCGGACTATTCAATGAATAATTGTTCAGAATGTAAAAATTTCAAAAAATTTTCAAGTATATTGTTAAATTTCTGTATTATTGTTACACAAATGTTCTGTATATTGTTAAATTTCTGTATTATTGTTACACAAATGTTCTGTATATTTTTAAATTTCTGTATTATTGTTACACAAATTTTCTGTATATTGTTAAATTTCTGTATTATTGTCACACAAATGTTCTGTATATTGTTAAATTTCTGTATTATTGTTACACAAATGTTCTGTATATTGTTAAATTTCTGTATTATTGTTACACAAATGTTCTGTATATTGTTAATTTTCTCTATTATTCCCAGATAGCATTTTAACCTTTTCAAAACCTTGTGTAAACCCTATAAACGAAAAGGTTTCACCCTTGTCGCAAGCTTGTCACGACAAGGGTATAACCTTTTCACAAGCCTAAAAAAAGGGTCCTAGTTTACACCTGAAAAGCTTGTCGTAACCTTGTCGCGACCAAGCTTGCGACAAGGTTTTCATTGTAAACCTTTTCGTAGCCTTGTCGCGACAAGGTTTCACAGTAACCTTTTCGTAGCCTTGTCGTAACAAGCTTGCGACAAGGTTTTCATGTAAAGGGTACGAAAACCTTTTCGTTATAAGGTTGCTATAAGGTTTACAGTTAAAGGGTGTGTAAACCTTTTCATTTTAAGGTTGTTTCAAGGTAGATAGAGGAAAGATTGAATTTCCTTCATAAAGTAATACTGAAAACATTCCGAGTTTTTCGGGTCAAAGAGAAGCATTTTATTGCGAGAGTTGCAATATTGTCTGGAAAATGGATTAACACTGCATTATTGAAATTTGGTGGCTGTTTAATTAAACTTATTCTTGGTACAGTTGTAGTATAGGGCACTTTTTTCCAAATAAGTGCTGTTTCTGCCAACGGTTTTTACTTTAATTTGTTATTTATATTTTAATTCAGTTCCTGCATTTTTAATTCTGGTGAATTTTCTAAATGCCAAGTGAAAAAATTTGCCAAATGTCTTATGCTATATCTGTTCCTTATTCTTTAATGGCATCAATAATAACTCAGTTTGTAATTTAGAAATTAAATGTAAAATTGCAAATGATTCATATTTTACTAGATGGAAAAATTGTAAATATAGCAGTCTTTTTTCCTAGAATATTTTAAATATATACAAGTTTGAGAACATTTTGGAAAAAACAAATTTCAATGAATTTGCAATTTCCAAAGTATACTGGCATTGTAAGAAATTTAAAGCTTTTGATGTCTAAAATATTTTATAAAAAATAAAGTATCAACACATACCATGCTGAATTTCTTTCCTAGAAATGATGGAAACACCCTTTTTTAAAAAAAAATTTCAAGTTTATGACAGGGAATATTAACCATGTAAAGAATCATTTTTCGTGCTATCAAATGGTTTTTGTTGAAACATGCAAGCCTAGGTGAAAAATAAACTCTGCAGGGTTTTAGTTAACTATGGATACAAATCTTTTTAAGCACTAAGATGGCCCTTGTAGACTTGCCTACTGGAAGATATGTGGCAATACACCTACATGGATACTGTGTTTCTTGATGCAATACAAATACTTAGTGTCACAATAAGCACCGATGGGATATGTCGTAAATTTTTTTCTTCCTTTCAACTTTGATGCTTTTTATTCTGTTATATGAATAGAAATATTTAACGTACTGCATTTACACTTTCAAATCGACTTTTAAACAGATCTATGCACGAAATACATAACAATAAATGGCCCATAACTTGCACAAATACCAGCAAAAAATAGTAATGTATTACAAGGAATTACTATAAACTATTAAAAATACATATTGAAAAAAAAATTTACATAATTCTTTATTTTAAAGTAAACAGAGAGATAAAAAAAAAAAGATAAAAAAAAAACCCTTTTTTTATTTTATACAAAAAACAACTTAAAAATGAGTTTCAATGTGTTACAAATATTTCTTAACTAATCTGCTGTATCTGACAAGAAACTTCTGGAGACAGATTCTTGAGGAAAACTAAAGGGAATCACATTCATTTCTCTCTGAAAAAAGAAACAATTTAAAATTCAATAACAATTTGATATTTCATAAGTAAGCTTTCCTATTAATAAAAAGCAATAGCTTCACTTCAGAAGGGAACAATTTTAAGGCTTACTACATTCAGTTTCTAGAATACAAGACATTTGTCCATTAAGAATATACACCTTATTTGAATGATCCATTATATTGGATGGAGAGTATTTTCTTTCTTGTAGTCCAAGCATAAATTTAAATATGCCCATTGAAACGCTTCCAATAAAAAGCCTACTTTTAACGATTAGAAATAATCTTCACTCTTTAGATGTTGGAACAATGTTCCTGCAAATTTCTTTCTTAAGCGCATAATACACCTAGCAACTTAGTAGACGATTCCTCAGAGAGTAACAATGAATAGTTGGTTTTGCCAATTTTTTCAAGCTCTCATGAAATTTTGGCAATTTGAAATTCGTCAATAAACGGTGTTTATGTTATATCATTACAGTAACATAAGCATTTTAGTTTAATCTAGTAAATATTTAGTTAAAGCTGCAAAAACTGTTTTCATGACAAGAAAACATAAATTTTAAAGTACAAACTAGCATTGAATTTTTAACATTTTATTTCTAACGTTTATATTACACGTGTTTACATTGATTTTATATAACACCCGTGCATATGATGTTTTAATAACACAGGCTATAGCTTAAAAGGATGGTTGGTTGGTTGGTTTCAGATTAACTGGCGCCGTCAGCAACACGAGGGCTATAATGCGCCGAAACATTTGTCATTAGACAAGCCAACATACATTTACAAACACCCATGCCAACACGGGACTCGAACACGCAACCTCGCGGTCTAGAAGCTAGCAAGCTAACTACTATACCGTTTGGTCAGCCTTAAAAAGGATGGAAGGTCATGATTAGAATGTCGGCAAAACGTGGCATTTTAAATTTCATTCCAATTTGTTAAAAAATGGATATGTTTAGTTTATAACTAGTTTTTTCTTTCATATTAGTCGCCCAACCCTATCGCTATGATCAAATAATTAGTTTTCAGTTTGGCTGTACATGTATATGATGAGAGTGAACAAAAGTCTACATTTTTTCAAAACATACATTGTAAAAATATAAATTGTGAATAATAACGCTACTGAAGTGCAGTACTAATCCGCCAATTACAAAATGTAAAAAACAAAAAACTATGAAATGATGTAATAAAATTTTAGGAAAGAAAATGGTACTCTTCTGGTAGACGGGTACCATAAGTTGCCAAGTTTGAAAGTTGGCGCAATTATCGTGAAACTGAAATGTTTTTCTCATGAGGTTGCTATAAATGATCAGAAGATTATTAATTTGAATGAGTTATCTCTGTAATTTGGTACCCATCTCCTAAAAGAGTTTTAAAAAAAAAAAAATACTTTGAATGTGTTACTCAAAAATATTGTGATATATAAACAGTGGAAAAAATTATTAAATGATAAAATAAACGTTAGAAGAATAAATTCAATTCAGAATAACGATAAGAAACCACTCCGAAAAGTTTAAAAATGAACACAATTTTTTTAATGAATATCAAGCCGAGAGTATAAAATGTTAAAATAGGGATAAGTCAATCAAGCCAAGTTATCAGAAAACCGAGAAACAGGCGAAATAAATTGCTAAAGAGTTGTCGATGAATAATGCGATAGGTGCGATATGTGCTTTATGCTACAAAAGATGTAAGCACATTTTAGGTGAAAGTAGGTGCCTTTGATCAGTGAATTTTTTTTTTTTTAAGTATGCAAACTTACAAAAGTTAAAATAAGAAGCTTACCTAAAACTTCAGCAGATAGCTCTCAGTTGTGTAGTAGTATCTTGCAGTCATAGAATGCTGAGTCATAGAATGCAGAGATTTCTAAAAAAATATTAGAAAACGTACTTAAACAAAATTTGAAAAGAATATTTGCTATAAATTAAACTGAAATTGTATTCGAGAAGATAAACAAATATACATTTAGTTTAGTTTTTTAATAAGTTATTGATTCTCTTATTGTATATATATATTTAAAAATATCTTACACCTTATAGTTTTGAATTCCAAGTAGATAACGAGATATCAACAACCGAACTATCAGCATTCTACGCCAACATAAGTTCATTGCGGTCTCAAAAAGTTTAACATGCTGCAGCTTCCATTATTCCTTTAAGTGTTTGATATAGTTTTAGGCTCAAACTAGTGAAACTAGAGCTATGAGTTTGCCTTTTGTTATTCAAATTACCAAGGTCAAATTCACTCCTTGCTAGTGTCCCCCAAATCTAATTTGGGCAATCCACATGCACCAAATTTGGAATGCCTAAACTGACTACACCATTTATTAAATGATAGCTATAATATTAAATAGTTTTAAAATATTTAATTAAAATAATTGATATATCAAATTAAATTGAATCATTCAGGTGTAATTTCAGGACCAAAACTATCAGTTTTTTACATAGAGAAATATTCTATCTCTATATATATACATATAATTTTTTTTTCTTTAGTATCCTCCATTTTTACTAAACATACAATTTGTAATCAGAAAATATATTTTTAGCACACTGGAAAACATAATTTTTTTTAAATTCAATATCAATTTCATATGGTAGTTGTAATTTTTCTACATTTGGTGACAATCAGGGTCACTATAATGGAATTGTACCAAATATGATAAAATATTATTCACTTCCAACTTTTGAAATACATGTTACTTGGCTAATTTCTTTTAATTTGGAGAATATCCAAATAACACGTATTATAACGAAGCAAGTATTATTTATAAAACATTATCGTTGCACTTTCCAAACCGAGGGTGGCAAGTCTTTCACACAGACCTTATTAGAAAATATTTCTAGCAAAATTATATTTAATATGAAACATTTTTTCTTTACAAGTTCCTTTTGGATCCTATAAAACCTTTTTTCGAAAAAATGTGAGCTGCTTATCTTCCAAAAAATTATATTGACAGAGGAAGAAGAGGGTTGCTATACATTAGGGTTCTTAAAAGTGGATCGTAATGTTAAAAGTTGGAGAACCCCTGCTTTAGCCCATTCAGTTTTTATTATTATATCCTACCTTCCCTTCCGCTTTGTTAGGAAGGAGTCTAGTCTATGAGGTTAAGAAGTAAATTAAATAAAAATCATCATACAAAAGATTAATTTAATTTTCCAAAAAATATTAGTGTTATTGATTGAAAATGAGCTTAAATTATAATTTTAGTACTTTTCTGTTAAAGGGCACCATTGACCATTTGCCTATTATATGTTTGGTGTTTGATTTTTAAAAAAAAAATTATGGTACTTTTCAATGAAAATTTTTAAACATTTTTGTGATAAAACTTTTAAAATGGTTAATTTTTGTTTGAATTTGTTTTTGAAATGGTTACATTTTTTTACCCAAATCAAACACCAAACACAAAATAGACAAATGGCCAACAGCTCCCTTTAACGGAAAAGTACCATAATTTTTAAACAAACTAATGGACCAAACGATATTCTCTAATTTACTTACAATTTTTCACAAGCTGGCAGTTTCCTTATTGAACATTCTAAAAAAGTAAAAATGATGAGCAACACAAAATAAATTTGGCCTTCCTTTAACTATGTACCAGTTGGCGCTAAGCCCAAATGTTTACATGTTTAAATGATGTGTAAATGTATTGCAAGCAATGTTAACAGTTTGTTATAGGGTTGCAAACCCTATAATGATTTTTAACAGGAATGATAAATTATCTGAAGGTTGTTTGGATGAGTTAGAGCTTCAATTCGCCAGTTTTTATCTGGAAATAGTACCCAAATTTTGTCAACACACTTTTTAGGTACAAATATAGCTCTTAACAATTGAAAGTGGATACGCAAAAAGCAGCTCAAGAATAGCAATAAATAGAAAAGCAAAAAGGATGCAAAATGGGAAATTTATGGACGTGCTATATATATAGTTGGCAACAAAGGTTAAGTACAATAAATTAAAGCACAAGACATTGTTTACTTATTTAAAATCCCCGAACTCAAAACCTTGACATACAATCACATCTCGGAGACGTCATTCATTTCATGTGCCATTGTAGAATTTCACGTCTCCGAGATGTCAAGAACTGGCTTTGATGAACATTGGGCATTATATTAATAGATTATCTGTTTCTGTCATGCATCGATGCTGTTTTGTTTAGACTGTTGAAGATGCTTTCTCCCTCTCAATAGTACCGATAAAAAAATCGTATCAGCAAACAAGTAAACAGAAAGAAGCGCAATGAAAGCGGTAGTCAGTATAGCAGTGATTTCTGAAACCATCCACATTTATTTGTAAGCGCATTTTATTTGTATGTCAAGGGGTTAATACACATGCCATATATTTTGGTGATAAATTGGGGGTAACAGCCTAGATTCCAGCCAGAGGCAACATTTTGTGATTTTGAAAACTTTTGTAGTCTCCCAACTCAATATACATGATTTTTCCATAAAAAGATTTTGTTGTATACGAACATTTTTGATATTGGGATTGCAATATACAGCCTAATATATGTTATTTACTTAATGATGAGGACAAAAACTCCCACAAAAACAATTTGCCAAATGTTTGAGTTCAAAAACAAGCTTTTCCAATTTGATTTCAACGGTGGTTACTGTTATTTACAAGGCAAAGATCTTGGTTCGAGCTACTGGTGTCCTCAAACATCGGCCGCACATTAATATTTTAATTAAACAAAAAAATTTAGGAAACTTGTGCCACGCGCAATTAGCGATTAGGGAATTACAGCAAACCATTATACAGAATGAGAAAAAGGAATTCATTTTTTGAAAAACTAATAAGAAAATTCTTTCATAAATAATTCCCATGACAAATTCTACAGCTCCCCCCCCCCCCCCAAAACCACAAAAGTGATAATTTAGTTGCCGCTTTTTAGATTGCGTACTAAGTATAAATAACAGATTAAGCCTATTTTCTTACGAATATGATACATTGATAAAACATTTCGTTTTAATTTTAATAATATTATATAGTAGTAATATATAAAAAAATCAATACCACTACGAAATAACGCACTTACTGACTCGTACAACGAGTAAAAGGCGAAAAGAGATCCCTCTCAATCGAAGAAATGGAGGCTTGTTTTTAAAAACTTGTTGCCAGACACGTCTTAGCAATATTGGGTTTACTTTGAAAGCCTTTTAAAAACCTTTCACTGCCAACCTTTACAAAAGCTTTTCATAATAGGTTAAAAAGAAAGCTTTTCTCTTTATCCTTTTCAAATCCTTGTCATAGGGGATACCCTGCAACCTTGTCATGACAAGTATATGAAAAGGTTTTCGTTTGCTTGCAATGTTAGGTTAACGTCAAGGTTGTCGCTGACAAGTATATGAAAAGGTTTTCATAAGCTTGCCGTTGGGTTACATTGTAACCTTATCACGAAAGTCTAATGACAAGTATATGACAAGGTTTTCGTAAGCTTGCGATGTTAGGTTACCGTCAACGTTGTCGCTGACAAGTATATGAAAAGGTTTTCATAAGCTTGCCGTTGGGTTACATTGTAACCTTATCACGAAAGTCTAATGACAAGTATATGACAAGGTTTTCGTAACCTTGCATGCTATCTGGGTTGTTACACAAATTTTCTGTATATTGTTAAATTTCTGTATTATTGTTACACAAATTTTCTGTATATTGTTAAATTTCTGTATTATTGTCACACACATTTTCTGTATATTGTTAAATTTCTGTATTATTGTTACACAAATGTTCTGTACATTGTTAAATTTCTGTATTATTGTTACACAAATGTTCTGTATATTGTTAAATTTCTGTATTATTGTTACACAAATGTTCTGTATATTGTTAAATTTCTGTATTATTGTTACACAAATTTTCTGTATATTGTTAAATTTCTGTATTATTGTTACACAAATTTTCTGTATATTGTTAAATTTCTGTATTATTGTTACCAAATTTTTTGTATATCGTTACACAAATTTTCAGTATATAATTGTAAATAGTGACATATTTATTTGAAATTTCTATTTTATCTGATTTTATTTGTCGACAGCCATATAACAGGTTAGGAAAAAGGTGGCAACATCTAAAGCAATCGGTAAGTTTCGAGATGTTTCTATCAATCGATCGATAGACTGGATATTTCAAGAAAGTTCCCACGCGCTCCTATAAATATAAGACCGCAGATCGGGAGAAGTCAGTTTTAAATTTGAGTGTCGATTTGACGGAAGATGAGCGCTTTGTTTACCTAATGGAGAGTACCTGAATTATCTGTTGAATTCGGAGTTGTTTTTTTCTGAAGCTTCGATGGTGATTTCACTGAAGTTCGAAGAAATATGGTGATCAACCAAAGGAGAGTAATAAACTATAATTTTTATCGAATAAAAACTGCGCCGTCATTGCCCCTGAGAAAATTTCATAACAATAAAGAAAAAATGAAAACTCGATTTTAAAGTTTAAGGATTCAGTGTTGATATTTAACGTGTCTCAAAAAGTAAACAAAAGTCAGATACAAAGTACAAAACACACTTTAATGCACTCAAATTCGCATTCTTATAGGAACAGAAAATACAGTTCATAATTCAAAGAAATTATATACATGGGGTTTCAATAAGTATACATTCACTTTTCATTGAGTAGTTATGGTTGCAAAAAGAACGCACATTCGCAAGATAACTACTTTTAACATGTGTGATTCGTAAACTTTCTTAGGACGGTGTAAAACTGTACTTTAAGCATAGTCTCAAGCTTCATAAAAAAAAATAGTATTTTATATAATATTTAAGACACGCTTGAAGGAAAGGTGTTTTGTATAAACATTAGTTGTACACCTCTTTTGCTGGAATAGCGTTTGGGTGGAGATACAATTTCCAATCTTCATCCGAAAATTGCTCTTCGAGGGAAACGGGTACTTACGTATTATTCTGTCGACGAGACAAAAAGTTCGCCAAACGGATCCGACGGAATAATAATTAAGTACCAGCAGACATTATAATATATAGAGTTGAAAACAAATGGTTTTTCAAAAATATGTGACAAAATTCATTGGAAGGTACGGAGGGTATAAATAATGGGTTTTTCGTTGTAATGTAAAGTCATGGTGCTGCTTAAAATGTTCAGCAAATACCTGGAATATTTACAAAATGTTCGTCAATCTTCGTGCTGACCAAAGAGATCATATTTAAGTGCTGACTTTCTTTTGAATATCTATTGTGAGAATCAGAGAATCAGGACTCATTGATATACTTCTAGAGTTTGATTTTGCAAGTCTTTAATTTTGATTTTCATTTTTATACGTGGAATTTCTGGACAAACTTTCCTTATTAACACGTTCACTGCCATATGAGTTGCACTTAACTCACTGAACTGGTTCAATATCTTCTCCAATCAACGCGTCGACGAGTGCAGTGGTTGGGTAGTTTGATAATTTTGGTGCAACTCGTGGTTCATACTACGCCAAAGAAATTAGTGAACATCAATTTAAAGAAACAAAGTATCGGAAAAATTAATATAAAAGTCAAAGTTGAAATATTTAAGTGGGTGGAGGCATTCCACAAAAAATGACTCGCGGTCTGTTAGACCGCATACAGCAGTTGAAGGTTAAATCAAATTGGCTCTTTAGACCGGAATCGTGCAAAATTCCGTGGCAATCAAAGTCTTAATGCTGATTGATGATTATTTTATTATGATTTAGCGATTTTGTTTAACGATTATAATTATTTTATTTGGGATTTGCTAGTACCACCAACAATTTTGTTGTATATTTTTGAAACACTAAGTATTTTTGTTTCAACTCTTGTTTGAAGTCTATATACAAAAGAAATGGTGTCAGTACTGGTATGATGAGGTTAAAGATTGGCTATAGATCAAAAAGTTTTTTTTTTTTTTTTAAGTTAACTTTTATGTTGAATGGATTAAGTTTTGAGTCTTTAGTTTTTTAGTATATTATCTTTTCTTACAAGTTAGAATTAAAGAAATTTAAAATACCCAAGAAAACTATTAATAACCACTTACGAAATATTGAGACGTATAATTTGAATCGATTCTTGAAAGATAACAAATTTGTAACAGAGCGTAAAACTCAGGCAATAATTTTGTAAAATGTTACTGAAATAAACATTAATGATCAGAATCTTTTCTTTCCATCGAATATCTAAATAAGGACGATTATTTAAAGCACTTTCAAGTCAATATCCACAATTCAGACGTGACTAAATACATAAATTTGAGAAATATTAGGCTTGAAATGCTTCGAATGAATTGATGCAAAACCAATAAATAGTCTGTAGCTAATACGTCTAATTCAACAATGTTTTTAGGTCTTTTCATTGTAATAAATACGACGATTCTTCAGCATACCAGTAATTTCCGACACCGTCGACGGCTAAAATGTTAACCAAAGAAAGTTCAGTTATTTGGTTATGACATCGAATTTTCCAATTCCAAAATCCCAATCGTCATCTGGAAGCATCATAGAGATCTTGGGGCATATCATTCCTTGCCGTCTTTTCTTCTCCTTACGATCCTGTACCTCCTTGCTGCAGGGGTTACCTTGGCTTCTCTGTAGGTAGGGAGGTCAGTTAGTGATAGTTCCGTTGTAGTTCTGGTTTTGTCTTGAAGCTTCTTCAGCTTGCGTCTGGAAATCCTCTTCCTCTTCCTCAGATGCAGTCTCTGACCATCTTCAGCTTCATTCTTCTTCAGCTCATTCCAGACGTGCTTCTCGCCAGGAGTCGATAAAGATGAGTGAGCATTGCTGGAATCGTAATCGATTGAGTCGTGTCTGACCAGAGGCGAGGGTGCCATCTTGGAGGGATACCTTTTGTGATGGTGGACAGGTGCGGCGTAACCTTCGTCGGTCTTCTGGTCATTGTGTCCGGTCTTTGATTCGCGATGTCCATAGGTTCCGGCATTGGCATCTGAATCGATTTTGGAAACGATGGGATATCGATGAGCTGAATCGATGTGGTGGACAGAATCGGTTAGATGGTGATGGGCACTATCCTGGTGACCAGGATCGATAGGATATCTGTGAGCAAGATCAGCCTGGTGAACAGAATCTCCAAGACTGTGGTGGTGGAAGGCGCCATCTTTGATTCCTGCATCGATTTTGGACTCGGGGTATCGATGCACAACAGAGTGGACTGGGTAACTGGCTTCTATGATTCCTTGAGGATAGTCAGGATGGGAGTGTCTCGTCGCCTCGAAGTCCGCCACGTGGCGCAAGAAGCTGTTCGGATGGGACACTGAAGGGGTTCCAAGATAAGGTGGAGATATGTCGTCTTGGACCTGATTGTGACTGACTTTGAAGCGGGGTACGTCGTCGATGACCTGAGGAGTGAGCTTGACGGAATCGCGGTAGAGGTCGAAGTTGACGTCGTAGTGGCTGAGGGAGGATTCGCAGTGGACGTTGAACCACCAGTTGCAGACTCGTGTGGTCTGGTCGAAGATGGTTCCGTTGGGACAGAGGAAGCGATCGTGGCGGCCGTCCGGCTGGCAGTAATGCCACATCTGTGAGAGAGAGAGAGCATCATTTAGAGACAACGGACAAGATGCATTAAAAAGATGTATAGAAAAGTAAAAATTATAAAGCGTCAGTAGGTTATTCGACTGTCCAATATAAAAAGGATTATCAGTCACCAGGTAGGCACAGCCTATTGGCCAATGTCAAAAACAGGGATTCTGGAAGATTAACCGCTTCTGGCCAAAACTCGACCATCGTTCCAAAATACGTAACTTTATTTTAATAAACATGTCAAAAACATCACGAAATATACTTTTTTTTTCCCTCTGTCATTTCTTATAATACAAATACTTCAATTTTGAAGCTGTGCATGAACATTTCAAAACTTCCACCGTATTTATCGACAATTGGGCGAGATTGTTGAATATATATAACAAAGACCGGTTTACAACGTTCCACATCGTGATTGGCCAATGTCGAGCGATATTGGCCTGCGTTGTTGTGCTACAAGGGTCTATCCTTCCCGAATAGATCTAAAACTTTTTTTTTCCTTCCCGCAATATCTACACAAGTACTGCAGAATATGAATTTTTACACCGTATAACGGAAAAACTATTAACTCATTAACACAATTTGAAAGAAAAATAAGCATTTTTTTTTTTTTTTAAGTTACGTTTTAAAAAGTTATTATATGCAAACTTGTTAATCTTTTGAGGCGCAATGATACTCTAGAAATTTTTTTTATACATATTCCGAGTATCAAAACATAATTTTTTACAGTAGATAGAAGTTACATGTCAAAAATCATGTCATAAAAAAAATTCAAATTTGAGCAATTGTTAATTTGTTAATCAAGCTGTAATTATCTAATTAGTATATTTTTCAAATCAATAACACATCAGTACTTATTTACTTAGAAGGACATTTAAAGTTGAAAATCATTCAAAATATTCTTCTTCATGCTGCGACACTCAATTAAGTTTCATTTTTACGGAGGTGGGATTGTTGAAAACACCTCGAGAGGAAGGGTAATGGAAAGTAAAAAAAAAAAAGGATCCCTCAAATTTTTTTCCACTCATCTGAAAACCGTAGAATTTTAGAACCTAATTCAAGTAGTAAACGGGATACCTGACACTTGGTCTCTACGTCAGCGTAGAAGCCTGGAGTTGAAGTGTGCATCAGGCACTTGAATCCAGTGTGGGGCAGTTCAGAGAGTGTCGGGTAGTCAATGCCGGGCAGTCCTGGGATGGCAGATAAGTCACCGTGGTACTCCTCGTACTGGTGATGCTTCTGTGGTGAAAAGTATTCACCAGGAGCTATCCTTTTCCGGTCACTGTCGTAGATGGCGCGATCTATGTCCTGCGAGAAACGTGCCATAATGAGAATGGGCTATTCCCGCATTATTTTAAAAACGAGTGAAATTAGTTTATATATTAATGAAGAATTTCTTTCTGATTTCAAATATTCAAACAAAAGTTGTTGTTTTTTTTAAAAAAATAGTTTTTTTTAAGTATTAAGAAACGAAAATGCCACAAACACCGAGCCAGAAAGCAGTCCGATCAAGACGATACTCTATATGGCTGTGACGAGACGACATCCTTCCGTTTTCTATGGTTGTCGTGAGGTTTCTGCCAAATAGTTGGTGTGTGTTTTTTGGCATCGGGGTTTAGTAGACGATTGAAATATCCCATACCGGGTGGCGCTGTTGCAAAACTGCGGTTTCAGCTACTGCTTTTCAAGCCAAGTTGTTTCCGATCACGTTACGTCGCATCCAATTCGAGCCGAATGAATTGTTTGTTTGCCAAAATCTAACAGGTGAACTCAAGTTGCAAATAAAAAAGGAAAAAGTGCAGTGAACAAAAAATTTTGTGTTTATGACCTTTTTGAAACATTTGGAATTGAATAAAAACATTAAAAAAATGCGGGAATTGTCCATTGATTACGAATTAGATAAAAACATAACTTTGTACTGACTATTGGAAAAATAATGTTATTGCAAAGTATGACTTTGCATCTAACTCCTTATCAATTCTCATTCATTAATAACAATAGGGAATATAATGTTAATTTGATTATTTAACTTGGCATTGAATACAAAATATTTCTTTTACTCTACATACTAGCTGAAGTGCTCGGCATTGCCTGGTACAGTCTGGTTCAAACTAATGGTTTCTAGCAACTTAGTTCATAACATAGTTAAATTATATTTTTAAAGAAGTATAAAGTCACTAAATTTGCCAATTTGTCGCAAGTTGTTTTACTGTTTTTTTAAAATAGATATGAATTGAAAAAAAAAGTTTTAAGTTAGTATCTACCTGAATTAAACGGGAGGTCGTACCCTAAAATTCCTTTTTAAAAAAAAAGGGATTTTTAGTTTATTACTGTTTATTAAAATTTAAATTCTTCCTTTTAAAATGATACCTCAGTTGTAATAATACCTCATTTAGAAGTATTTTTAATAATATTTTGAAGATAAAATTGAGAACTATTAGTGTAAGTGAAGTTTTCTTTAAAATGCATTTTTCTCGAAACTACATTTCTTATTACTCACATACCTTTTGCTCAGAAACTGCACAAAATATCAACCTAAAACTTTCACCACACATTCATTTTATGTATCTGTATAAAATAAAGTGAGATTTTGTCATTATTTTTAAACAACAATTCGACAAAAAAAAAATCTTATTTTTAACAAATATGAGCGATTTTTATGATTACTCAATTTAAAAAAAAAAAGTCAATGAATCATAATTAAAAGCAAACTACAGTGAAATAACAAGTTTCTTTAGTAGTGCAAGTTGTGCATTAACTACCTAAAGTTAAAGTGGTATAAGACTAAAAAAATTAAAAATTCTCATTTTTTTTATTATTATTATTATTATTATTATTATTCTAAAAAAAAAAAAAATACCTTTGAATAAAATGGCATAAAAAGTTTGTTTCTATCATTCGTAGAACTTTAAATATTAAAGTTTTTGTTACATGACCCCTGTATCTGAGACCATGCTATTTTCAAACTATGAAACTGTTTTTCAAAGTGATGGCTTTTTATCCTTTTTTTTGGTTTAAATTGACATAACTTAAAACTCCCCCCCCCCCCCCCCCCCCGTTGTACACAATTATTTTTCATATATTTTATTTCTTTAATTTTTGTCTTCAGGAATTACGTGTTTTTTTTTTTTTTTTTTTTTTTTTTTTTTTTTTTTTTTTTTTTTTTTTGGAACTTAGCATACTATGGATTTTATACAGTTTTTGCAAAAAAAAAAAAAAAAAAAAACATTTTTTTTTTCTAATTACTTTATTAAAAAATTATGAAGAAAATTTTTTGATGGAATTATAAGAAGTACTTTTCTATAAAATGAAGAGATTTTTTAAAAAAGTTTTTTAGATACATCAAATTTAAGAAATATCAACATTTCGAAGTTTTTTAATTAAAAAAAAAAATTCTTTATTCAATTCTGAATGTTTCGAAAAGGCAATAATCACAAAATTTCTGCTCACAGTGCTTTTTCTTTGTTTAATTTGCAACCTAAGTTTGCTTGTTAGTTTTGACAGGGAAAACGATTCATTCGGCTCAAATTGGATGTGATGTCACTTGATCTGAAACAACTTGGTTTGAAACACAGCAGCGGAAACTATAGCTTTGAAAGTTTCTCGCAAATCGCGTCAATCTGAACGGGATATGGCAACTTTCCACTAAACCAACGCCAACTATTTGGGCAGAAATCTCCCGATCACCATAGAAACGAAAGGATGTTTTGACGTCACAACCATAGCGGATCGTTTTGATCGGATAGCAATCGGACGAAATTTCGGCGTAGTTTCTTTTCTTAATATTTAAATAGCTAATTTTTTTAAAAGACCTTTTGTTTGAATACTTGGCATCAGGAAGAAATTTTTTAAAAATATAAACTAATTTGAATCGTTTTAAAAAAATACCAGAATTGTCCATTTTCAGTCAGTATACTACTCCTTATTCATAATTGACGAAACTTGTTTCTATAGCAACCACCACCAAACAGACTATCTAGTGGGAGCCATTCTCCTATGAGAGACAGACAGTACTTACATCAGTGTTACCGTACGGGTAGTCTCTGGGTACAGCCACTGGTCCAGTGAAGACGTTTTCTTCTTGGTACTGCCTTGACTGCGGCTGTTGCAGTGGGACCAGGTGTATCGGCTTGATGGGTCGTATGTCGGGGTGCTTTCGGATGTGTCGGTCGTCATCGTGGACTTCCACGCTGACGGGAACACCTTTGGGAGCGGACACTATCAGGGGAACGTGGTAGGTCTCCTAATTGGGAACGTGAGGATTACAATAAGAAATTGAAGCTTTGTATTAAGGGGAAGCTATTAGTAATAGTAAAAGGTAAATTAAAAAAAAAAAAAAAAAAAAAAAAAATCGCATTGTGCTCTAAAATTTTTAAATTTTGAAAAAAATTTCAAAATTTTCAAATTTTGTCTTCTTTTTCATTTTACAATGTATTTTTTTTTTTTTTTTTTTTTTTTTTAATATTCTTAGTAATATACTTTAATTTTTAGACATCGGTTTTTAGAAAATTGAAAAAAAAAAAAAAAAAAAAAAAAAAATAGCATTTTGCTTTAAAATTTTTAAATTTTGAAGAAAATTTCAAAAATTTCAAATTATGTCTTCTTTTTCATTTTTCATTGTTTTTCCTGATTTTTTTTTTTTTTTTTTTTTTTTTTCAAATGTTCCTAGTAATATACTTTAATTTTTAGACATCAGATTTAGAACAAGTAAAATAGTTTTCGAGAAAAACGATAATTACTATACCACCTATCGATGTAAAATAGGGTATTTTTCAACATTTAAATTTGTAAAAAAATGTTTTTATTTTATTTTAAAATCCATGCCTTTTTTTGTCAAATAGATCTATAGAATGACACAAAAAAAATTAAGTAATTTCTTTCATATTTACTGAAGTTTTAGCATTTTGAGTAAGGTGGGAATTTCAAAAATCACGAACTGAGAAAAATACGTTCGAAACATCGAAGAAGCTATTGCAGCAATGCTAAATTCTCCATAAAAATATAGTTTGTATGCAATTATAGTTATCCGATCAGCTCAAAAACTTGCCAGAATAAGGAGAACTTTTCAAAGATTATTAACACGCAAAAAACGGAAAATTAATACTTTTATAAATTTTTATGAAAACAAGGGGTACCAAGTTCCTTTAATGTGCAATTTCAAAATTCTTATTAGCTAATTAACTTTTTTAATTTTTCCAGTGTAGATACGATCGATAAACACTACTATTATGCAGAACAATAGAGAACCAACTGGTAACAATAACTTTGTTTGGACCAAAAATTATGAATGTTTGAACAATAATCTCAGCTCAAATTTCAGGTCATTCTGTTAAACTTTAATTATAATGCTAGTTGAGTTCAAAAGTATTTTGTTTAAAAAGTTATTAGAGAGTAGTTAAATTTTTAAAAATGAGCCATAAAATTTGATTTTTCCAAACTACTCCAAAACAATTGTAAATTTATTAATTAACCTTAGAATTCGATTTGTGTGATTGATTTAAAAATACGGTATTGCATTTCTTTTAATTGTATAATATTAACTTTCTTTGGTTTGAAAATGTTGTTGCATTTCTGGATATTGAGAGGGAAGGGGGGAGATATCGTTTTTACTTAAAATATATACAATTCAGGTTTTCAATACCTGCCTCGATTACAAATACAAATTTGTCGGTCCACTACAGGCACGATGTTCAGCAATTTTGGTCTAGCTAAAAGTAATCAATGACCTTTAATTATCCACCAATGAATATCCAATTTTATCTTAAAACCAGCTACTCCAATTAAATTCACTACATCCCCAGGCTAACATTCACCAAATCCCCTATAGTTGAAATAACGTTTTCTCCTCTCTGTATTAAACTGCGATTTAAACAATTTATAATTTTTTTTTTCTCCAATCATGTGCCCAAGTGCTCCAAGACCTGTAGCAATGGCCACTTGTGAAGGGGCACCCAGTGGGACGGCCATCGTTGCCCCTAAGTTAGGACATCTACATACATGTCTTACCTACCCCGGATTCGAACCAAGACCCACCATCTTGATAGTCTGACGCGCTAACCTGAATGGGCAATATTTGTAATCATAATGTAGGGCGCTGCGAATTGGCCGCTTGTATTGAGCGGAGAAGGGAAGAATTATGTTGGATCGCCGACGTTGAAGGTTGTATAAAAGTCCGTCATGCGTTGTTGTAATTGTTTTCTATTGTTTTATTCAATTAAAGTCTACTTTTTAAAATGCAGCTATCTGTCTTGGTAGTTCATAAAATCTACTATTCAATCGAATGTGGTTTTTTTTATTGGCGATTCCGACACATAAATAACTGGTTCTATTATCTGAAATTAATTCCAAACCCTCAGTTCCATTCTGTTTAAGAATTTTTGAAGTCTATGAATTAAATCTCCTCTCGTTCTTCTCCCCTACGTACATATTCAATTTTCTTAATCAATCACTGTTACTGCAATGATGCAAAGCCTGGAATCATCTTTGTAGCCCTGTGCTGTATATATTTTTTAATTTTAAATTTTCTAAGTCCTAGACGATGAGGTGCACCCCTTGCCCCTCACTGGCAGTCATCTTTACTAATACTAAGATCACTGTAGACACTGTATCTAAGATAATCACATTTTACATCATTTATCCAGCCAACCAAACGGTATAGTGGTTAGCGTGCTAGCTTCTAGACTGCGAGGTTGCGGGTTCCGAGTCCCGTGTTAGGCATGGGTGTTTGTAAATGTATGTTGGCTTGTCTAATGACGAATGTTTCGGCGCATTATAGACC
Source organism: Linyphia triangularis (assembly GCA_963978545.1). NCBI lineage: Eukaryota > Metazoa > Arthropoda > Arachnida > Araneae > Linyphiidae > Linyphia > Linyphia triangularis. The sequence goes on from OZ021728.1 coordinate 10,591,320, forward strand.
TCGTGTTGCTGACGGCGTCAGATAATCTGAAAACAACCAACTACATCATTTATCCGAAGGATAAACACAGGTAAAGAAAAGTCTACCCACAATTGTTTCTCGTCATGCAGTTGCCAACCAACAGCTCAATTATCAATAACACCTATTGACAAACTCCTTTATTCTTCTCCCGAATTTATTTTCGTTCAATCTCCTCGCTTTTCACCGCATTCAATCGAAGAAGATGACTTGTCGAATTCTTTTCAGAGACAAAATGGCCACGCGCCATTTCCGGGGTCGCTACCGAAAAATAGCCCTGTCCATTCCATCCGGGCATTCAATTAATGACGAAGAAAGAAAGAAAAAAAAAAAAAAGAGAAGCATTTAACCTTCTTGTCCAAAGTCGTGCACGTTCTTTATGCCGAGAACAATTAACCGTTTATGTTTCGTCATTGTGCTGCTTCGACAACTTGTAGATTCTTTTTTAGATTCCTCCAAAGGACGGTAATTGTTCTGTTGGCTAAAGAGGGGAGGATTTGCCGCCAAGATAAAAGACCCAAAGAAGTTTATTTTTCTTTATTTAGAGATTGTTATCCTCCTTTTCTTGTGTACGAAGGATACTTTGGGTATCGGAGGGGGACTCTTTTGTTGAGTGGACAAAAACATTGTTGGTTATTGATAAACCTAAGACCCTTGTGGTCATCAAATCTGAACTCACGATTTTGGACGTTGCTGCAACTCTGTTGTAAAAAAGTTATATGCAGCTACTGGTAGAGGTAATAGTGATTGAAGATACTAACAATGCGGATGTACCAGGATAAAATAAGATGTCAGATAGCCTAGCGGGTTAGGCTATCAGGTTCATGATTGGTACATTAAATCCATCTGGTGTACATTAAATACTTCGTGGCCTCAATGTCTTCTCGTTGGTGTGGTGGGGTCGGAGAGAGGGGTTTTACACTAGAATATTTCGATCTCGTATTCTTCTAGAAGCTCAAAATTACTAAACGTATTTGGCTGTGTTAAGCACTTTATAAGTGGCAGAAATAGTCAGAACGTCCAATCCAACCAAACCAAGATTTTTTTCTTCAGTTCAAACTAGGAATTGTGAAGTCATGAAAATGGTAGCTATGTTCGTATTAATATTTCCTTTAAGTAACTCAAACTCGATATCTCTGAAAGCAAGGAAGCCGACCAACCGGCATAGTGGTTAGAGTGCTAGCTTTTAGACCGCGAGGTTGCGGGTTCGAGTTCCTTGTTAGGCATGGGTGTTTGTAAATGTATGTTGGCTTGTCAAATGACGAATGTTTCGGTGCATTATATCCCTCGTGTTGCTGACGGCTCCAGATAATCTGAAAACAACCAACCAACCAACTGAAAGCAGTGATGGCCAAAGGAACAATGGGTCAAAGGTAAAACAACGCTTCCTACTTTATACTTCTGTGAAATAACTTAATAAGTCGAGTTTACTATTGTGAAGAAATTAAATTTCGTTTACAGAATCATTTTTCAGTACATTTGTAATCAATACGTAATAGACCATATAACGCGACAAGAATATTGATTGTTTTCGGTTGATTGTAATGGATACCTTCTATTTTAAGTATTGCAAGAAGACACTACTACACCGTATCATTTTTAGCTTCAGCTTAGAACTTCCAAAACTATTCTATCAAACTGACTCAGAATTGTTTGAGCCATTTAATATATCACACTGCATTGCTATAATAGGATTGTATAATATCAATCGGAAAATTTCCAAATTTCAATTAACCCTAATATTTCACCTTCTGACCTAAATAACGTTACCAAATCCTAAAAATAAATACAGTAAGACTGATAGAAATCATCATTTTGAAGATTTTTTTTTATCATTTTTTATCTACCATTTCTTTTCCAATATTTTTCCAGAATTAAAAAAGAACTTATTATGACGAAAATATCGTACACTAATAAAAACAGGGCACTTAAGTAGAATATACACATTTTAAAGTAAATTTCGCATTTAATTTTTAAAAAGTTACGTACTTACTTCTTAAATTATTAAATTTAAAATATTGGGTCACCAGATTTTTCGAAGAAAACCACTTTCCTGTTATGCATAGAGTAATCTTAATCGTTAAATTAGTTAGATTTTCATAACTGCATGCATGTGCAGCTGTAAATGTATTCATCCTTGTTGTTTAAATTATCTTAATAATGTTAGTTAGTTCATCCAATAAGCATAAGTAATCTTAATGCATCTTAATTATTTAAAAGTCACGCCCAAAAATACTACCTTTCCGAACTTATACACTAAACCATCGAAGTTAATTGTTTTTCTTAAAAAAGAAAAAGAAAAAAAAATCTTTTAAAAAAAAAATATTAAGTGCAAAGCGAAAATTGTTTCAAAAATGTACTTCATATGCTTCCGCAAAATTTAAAAAATTAATAATGCGTTCCTTTTCTAAGTCAGACAAACATTTCTTTTTATACTCAAGTGCAAAAAATTAAAACTTTTTAAGACATAAACTGTGTCAAAAATAAGACTTTATCTGAAGGAGTGCGGTAATAGTTATTTTTGCAACTAGTGGAGAAAGTAATACTTTTTCGAACGCGGTACAACTCTTATTTGACGAGTTTGAAAAAGTATTACTTTCTCCACTAGTTGCAATACAATATTTTTTATAATTACGTGCAAAAAATATTTTTAATACTTATTAATGTTGGCATCTCCAGTCAATGATTTTTCTTCTGAAAATATGTCATTTCAATGCCAAGACTATATAATATTTGAGCACGAGGCGTGCGAGAAAACACTTTTTCACACGTGACTGAGAAAGTTACTTTCCCACGCTCATCACAAAAAAAGTACTACTTTTGCCACGATTTTGGATTCAAAATGATTACAAAAGAAAGTAAAAAAAAAAAATGCACGTTGTAATAAAAAGAAACTTGATAGCACTAAGGGGATAAGTTACTTTAACCCACGGCTCGTGCTTAAATTTCAAATAGTCTTAATGTAAAAAGAACATATTTTTTGTAGAGATTCATTGGCAAGGGTTGCCAACTTTAAAATTTATATGTATTAAAAGTGGTTTTTTTTTAATAAAAAATATTGTACGTAACACATGCGAAAATACTTTCAAACTCGATAAATTTGCTGTCGCACTCGTCAAATAAGCGTTTTATCTCGTCTGAAAAAGTATTACTTTCCCCACTAGTTGCATAAACAACTATTTTATATTAGTTGCCGTTTTTCAAAAGTCCTTCTTCATAGCCAGAGAAAGTCACACAATAGCCATATCAATTCTCCACTCATAACAATTGAGCCCCGAAAGAGAACGCTACTGATAAAAAAAAAAAAAAAAGTTGCAACTTTTTCTTTTTATGTAATCACTACGAGTCCGGCGCTCGTAAGATTGCGCCAAAAAGTCATTGTCTGAAGCAAGCTGTTTCATTGAATTAAAGAAGGACTGATAAAACCCGCCTTGAAAATAGCTGATCATCAAAACTAAATTTGAACTTCGAGGCAGGACTGTGCAACAAGGAACAATGAAAAAGGAGGTTGGTAAAAAAAAAAAAAGGGAAAGTTTGGAGGCGTATGGAAATATCTGATTGTTTCGAAACACATGTGGGTGAAGTTGCCGGAATTGTGAATATAGAATTTGTGACAATGACCCCTGTAGTCACAAATTCTATATTCATAGAGGCGACTGCAGGGTTTTAGGAACCTCATCGAACATCATTCTGATTTTTTTTTTAATAGAATGTAAAGAAATTTTAGTTGACCATGAATCCACTGGTCTGCCGAGACAAAAATGTCAGAAACTATTCAAAAATCGACTGTGAATGAGTTGAACTAATTCAGATTGCCAAAACTGTGTCGTAACTTGCTATATAATGAGCATTTTTTGTTTACGTGGTAAACCACTGCTTTTTTAATTTTCAATGAGGAAGAGTGCAGACGATATTTTTTGTTTTTGGCATAAAATATTAGCATTTTTTTTTTTTTTAAAGTGAGCCAAATTGGCGATAAATATTACGTCACTGGTGACGTAATATTTATTAAATTATTAAAAAATGAAATATCTCGGTGCCAGGAAAACACAAATCGTCTGCAACCTTCTTATTTGAAATTTAAAAAGTGGTGGGTTACCGCGGAGGGGGGAAAAAAAATGGATGTTCATCATTTGGCAAGTTACGACACAGTTTTGGCAATCTGATTTAGTTCAACTCATTCAAAGTCGATTTTTTTAAATAGTTTCGGCCACTTTTGTCTCGGCAGACCAGTGGATTTTATGGTCAATTAACATTTCTCTACATTCTATAAAAAAAAAATAATTCAGAATGATGTTCGGTGAGGTGCCCTAAACTTGCTCTCAGCCTAATACTGTTGACACGTGCGGACAGTAAACAAAAAGTCAAAGCAATCACTGCGAGATTTAAGCCTTGGGAGGATTATTCATGGACGACCGATCTCACAAATCCATGGGCGGGAGGGTGATTGATAGATTCGATTCAGTTGTAAGCAGGCAAGATAGTTTCCTTCCGTGCATTGTATTCGGGGAGATCGCTGTATAAATATATACGTACGCATTGTCGTACGCGGAAGTTTAAGACTAAATACTAAAACTCCCAAGACGAAAGAGACTTTCTGAAGACTGATACATTGAGGATTGTCACGAGGAACCGAATAAAAGCGTTAGGAAAATCTATCGCAAAAATTTTATGTTCGATTCTGACACATTCTCGATACGCTGTGATTTGTAAATAGTATTTGGTGCCGAACATAATGCAATTATATTTCTGTCAAACTCATAATGCAGGTTGTCCATAAATTAGCTGGACAATGGAGCTCAAATAGATCTGCATAACTCTTAATAACAAAGCATAATAAAAAAAAAAAAAAAATTCCCTGCATATATAATGACATGGTGAACATAAATTAATTGGGGTGGGGGGGAATAATGGTTTATACTAAGGCCTAGTGACTAAGAGTTATTCAGATGTATTTGAACTCCATCGCCCGACTATTTTGTGGACACCCTGTGTTAACCCTTTGCACTTGAGGCCTTTTTCGCGCGGAGGACCTAGCAACTCGAGACATTTCACGGCATTTTTGGTTCGGTTCGAGGTTACGGATTCGTTTCATAGAAACCAAACACAGTCATTGGCCCTGCATCGAATTTCCGCATCAAACCTAGTGGTCATCTCATGTTGGGGCATCCAATCATGAGGCGCCGCTCGAGCGCAAAGGGTTAATAACAATGCATAATAAACATTTATTTTTTGCCTATAGAATGATATGGTGGACATAAATTAATTGTAGAAAAAGAATGGTTTATAAAACCTAGTTACTAGGAGTTATTCTGATGTATTTGAACTTCATTAACCTATTATTTGTTGACACCCTATATTAATCATTGGGAAATATAAATGTTTTGAAGAAATAAGCGACTTGGAAAAGAGGTTCAAAAACTTACAAAGATTCCCAGGTAGCACAGCGGTATAGGCCAATGTCGGAAATGGGGTCTCTGGGAAGATTTATTGGTCCATGCCGAATCACGAGCATCGATCCAAAATACACGATTTTTTTTTTTAAACATAAACATGTCAAAACCATCACAAAATATATTTTTTACCCACCCATCGTTCCTTATAAACACTATATTTCAATTTCCAAACTCTCGATCAACATTTCCAAAACTTCCCGATACATTTTACCCATCGGATATAGATCAACAACTGGATAGACTGCTCCATTGTCAATGCAAAGAGAAAAACGCGCCGGGGATCGCGAAGCTGGTGGGAAGATTAACCAATCACAGTTCACTTTTATAGTTGGATGGAAATGCGAAAAACCTTGTAAAATGCTAGAGTATGTATATTTTTTTTGCACATTATTACTAAGTAAGGTCTACTATTGAGATTTCTGCTGTGTACAACCCAAAATTGTATTTAAAATCCTCGGCAATCCGTATTTTTTATCCCACCAACGGCATCTGGCAAAACGGCTTCATTTTCCCAGCGTTAAGCGGTCTATCCAGTTGCTTATTTATATCGATGATTTTACCAAGCAAGGGATGAAATTGGCCAAGTTCTGTAGCTAACGGCCAGTCTACAACAGACATCGGGACTGGCCAATGTCTAGCCGGTATTCGCCAGCGTATTTGTGCTACTGGGGTACTTCCAAATTTCGTATGAAAACCTCAGATTTTAAAATTGTTCCCGACAAACCAAAACTTGGTTCATAAACCTATCAATGGGACACGACGCACAGTTTGGGAATCCTTGAACCTTATAATGGCTCATTCTGAATTTTCAGTACCATTTTTAACACCATAAACAAGACAAACTATCGGTAAAATCCTAGTATACGTTACACGCTTGGAGCGATTTTAAAAAATGCCACCAACGCCGAAATGACGCATGGACGCCAAAATGTTGCCAACGCCGAAGTAAAATTTTTACGATTGTCTCCAAGAATTGACGTAAGCCAAAAAATAGAAAATCGTAACCTGAAAATTGAAAATATATAAACATACCATCGCCAATGTCACCAAATCCACCGTGTAACGTATACTAGGATATTATATATTGATTTACTAAACAGAAGAAAAGTATTCAAACATGTGAAGGATTTACTCACAGCTTTGTCCTGTTCCGTTGTCGTTGTCTTCTTCGCCTTCTTGGCAGGCGACGACTTCTTCAGGGCCTTCACAGTTCTCAGAGTTTTTCTTGTCGGCTTTGTTACGTTCTGCTCTGCGCCAGAACACACAACTGTTAAAATAAAAAATAAGCAAGAATGTCACGCTATATTTTAAATAAATTAACTAAATTAGATCATTGGGATAAGATTTATCAATTCTCCAGAAAAGTTGATTTAAAATTTCTAGTCTCAGGGCTTGTATTAGGGTTGAGATAAATGGTTACTCAAAATACTCACGTATCCATGATATTTATTTGCCAGAGGAAATCCGCTTGGTTAAGGTATACGTGTACACTAGAAAATGCAAAATTCGACTCCAGTCTGCGTTTTTTAGTTTTGTTTTGTTTTAAAATATTCCCGAATTCATTACCTTTAAAATAACACCATTTTCTTTCTGAGACTCAAATTATTTTTTAAATTACAGTGGGTTTTGTGAACCTGTTTTGTGTCACGTTCATTAGTGTAGTAAACTTTAAACTCGTTTTCTGGAAAAAATTTTGTTTTTCGAGAGGGGGGGGGGGTTCTATTCTAAGGGGTTTACGTAGTAATTAATTTTTCAGCGAGCCTGTGCTCATGTGTCAATGAACTTTTCAGAGTGTGAAGCGAGCTGTGTTTGCGTAACAATGAAACTTTTAACGCGAAAACCGATCTTGGATTTGCCTAGAAAGGACCCTTTCGGCGAGCGAAGCACCAAAAGCTGGAACCTATACACCAATGACGGGTCTCCGCAACGCGCGGTACCACGCACATACTACATAATAAATTGCTATTATGTATAATAACCAGGTTATTACGTATTGTATTATTATATATAATGACCATTAGTTGTATACAATTATTTTTTATGTATAATATTCAGATTATTCAACATTAGCTATATAACATGCATATTTTGAAATTTTTGTAAGATTCCCTAACATGCTATTATCCATGGGCGCCCCAAAGAATATTTGCAAGGGGGTGCAAGACTAGACTTTTATTAAAATCATTATTTTTTTTTAAATGTTAATTAATAATTATGCATTACAAATTATACTCTTTAAGAATAGTTACAATTCATGGTATATATTTTTAAAAGCACAACCCTGTTAAAGAGAAAAAAATACAAAATAATACAAATATTAAAATATATATTTTTAATGATTTTTTTTTTTAGTATCCAACTAGATCTCACGGCATTCAAGAGACAGTGTTTAGAATAGAGGAACTCGAAGATGGGCGAAAATACCTGAGGAGTAAAATTTTTTTATTTCTTCCAAGTTTCGGATATAATGGGGGAAAAAAAAAAAAATCAAAATGAAACACGAAGGCAGTAATGGAATATGTTCAATTTAATTCTAAAAATAGATTTCAAGATAATATATTTGATGACTTCAAAAATAAAGCATTTTCTTACAATTTTGAGAACTACACAAGCAATGATTATTAAAAAAAAGGGAATAAATACTTCTACTCATCAGCCTCTAGTAATCATAAGATATAAGCGCCAGAAAATAGCCAAGGAAGTAGCTATAAAAAACGACATAGGAAAAAAAGAAAAGACTAAATAAATTGAAAAAAAAAGAAATGCTCATTGTAACATAAAAGTATTAGCGACATGTGTGCTTTTTTTAACTTGGAATTTACATCTTTTCCCTGATATTTTGAAAATTTTCAAGAGCCAGGGGGGGTGCATGTGCACCCCCTTCCCCCCTCCTGGGGGCGTCCGTGCTATTATCCACTAAATTTAAGAGTCATTTTAGAAATACATTTGTTACGAATTTTTGTATATTTGTAAATATTTCGTAGTGCTAATTTTGTAAATAGATAAATTTCTGTACATTTCGCATAAGGCAATGCAATGGTTTGTTTCCCTGCAGTGAGCAAATCAATGCTTGATAACGGGTTTTACAGAGGTAATTCTGGGAAGCGAGCTTCAAGGGGCAGGGCATTTAACATTATGGTAATGGGAATCTCGCCAAGTTGGCGATGGTTTTGGCGACTAATTTTTGTCGCTAAATTTGTCAAGAAATCTCCAAATGTCGTCAAACTTGGCGACCATTTGGCGACATTTTCGGTACATGTATAGTATGTACATGTATCCCATGTACATGTATCCCATGTACATGTATATAGGACTTTTCGACTACAATCTGGAAAGTTCTCCAAATGTCTATCTCTGGAAAGTTCACGTATATTCACCACTCCTATATAAGCGCGGCCTGAGTTGGTTAGTAGTTAGTTATCTCTCAACGTTCATTGTGAGAGCTGTATTCCTGACTTGAGTAGTTCTTGGATTTTGAGTCACGGAGCTAGTTGTTAGCTGAGTCCGATAGTTGACTGAAGTGAGTTCTTGGATTTTGAGTCACTGAATTAGTTGACTGGAGATTCTGAGCGAACTGTATTGCATTGTCTTTTGAGGCGATTTAGCAGTTGTTTGTCAAGTTTTTAACTGCTGTGTTGTGCTCTATTGAGATGAAAAGAGCTGTATTCTGTCTACTAGAACGAGAAGTTCTGGAGCTGTAAGAGAACTGTGAAGAGTTATTTTGGAATAAATTTCTGCAAGTTTTGATCTGATTTTGGCTTCAAATCTTTCGAACCCGTCCATGCAACACACTGATATATCGTGCAGGTGAAATATATTTAGAAACACGCGATATTGTAAATTTAGTTACAATTCATAGTTGAATGATTATTGTGAAGAAGTTCTATGATCTTACCTATTGTTGCGAAGATCAGAGACAAAACTACCAGGAGCTTCATTTTACCTAAGAAAAAAATGTTAGGTATCAATACATATTACAATAGTAGAAAATTATAAATAACAAGGGGTGTGGAACATCGCACAATTTTCAATTGGACTTTAATACTAACGTGGACTTGTGTCATCTACCGTATTTGTATTTTCATCATTCATTTAGTAAAAAAAGAACAATTTGACGATATTTTTTGCGTTAGTTCTTGTATGAGTCTTAGGGAAAAAAAGAAGAAAAAAAAAAACTCCGCCAAATTGATGATTTTGGCGATATATTTATCGGTAATTCTTATAGTTTCCTCTCTTGTAAGTGAAACTGAGCAAAGAAGAAAAAGCAATCGTTGATGAGATATGCTTAAGGAAAGAGGACTCTGTGTTAAAGGCATTCGTTTTTCAACTTTTTACTCCATTACCGCATTTTTACCGGAATTTTGGAGGTGGGGATGTTTAGAACACCTTAAGAGGAATTATCACAGCAATTGTGAACAAAATCTTTAGAGCCGTATTTTATCAATTACTGAAAAACATGATTTTTTTTTTTTTTAAATAGCAGCCACCTTACGCGCATGCGCGATTTTGACGAAAACCTTATGGTAGGTCCTTGTGCCATCACTAACCCGCACACCAGATTTGAACATCGTAGGTCCATTTGTTCGGGAGTTATGCTGACGACCACGTACACACACAGACAGAAATTGTTTCTAGATCACTGTTTTGAAATGAGAATGTAACTGTGGCTAGTTGTATTGCTCTCAAAGTTTAAACTGGTGAGAATAATTTATGACGCCAAAAACGTTGATATAATGGCACAAAACTATTAAAATGATATTAATTTTTAAATCCGTTATATTAAATTTGATGTTGTGTTTGTGGGTGGGTGGGAGGGGGGGGGGTGACTGTGTATGTCAATGGCCAGAAAATCTGCGGAGGCCTAATTATAACCCCCTCTTCATCCAATTAGGCAAACATCGAATTTTGACAAGTTATTAATTTTAATACAGTCAAACCCCGTGTTAACGCGATATCGCTTAAAATCAAATTCCGCTTAATGCGAAATCTATGCAGATTTATGTACGAAGAAACTTAAATTTAATCTTAATTTATTCGTTTTACTCGAAATAGCATAATAGGAAATCCCGCTTAAGGCAAACAAAAACTAGCTCTTTAAGTCACTCTTTTTTTTAGATGAAATCTTAAATATTTGAGAAGAAATTGAAAATATTTCGACTAAATTTAAATTTATGGTAGGTAAATTACTCAAGTTGAAACCCTATAAAACAGGAAAAATGCCCGAGGGGTCAAATTTCAACAAATTTGCAAAGAAATTCGTAGCAAATTTAAATGCCATCCCTGCGTAACCTGTTTTATGACGTCAGGTTCTCCTCCTGTATCCAACTGTAAAAAACAGAAATCGTGCTCAAGTATGGAAATGTAAACATCAACGATTTTCAAAAATTGGTAAAAGAATGTAGTGGCTTATGGTGTAAATCAATTTTAACCTGCAACGGAAAAGGATGCGGACAGGCAAAAATATAATAGACAAAAATTTAAAACAACTTGACTGGATTACACTTATAGCTAGTAGTTTAAATTTGCATTAATTAAATGAAAATTTTTAGAGGGTTAATTCGAAATTCGTTTTAAGCGAAAAGTTTGGGCGATCCCTTCGTTGGGTTGGTTGGTTGTTTTCAGATTATCTGGCGTCGTCAGCAACACGAAGGCTATAATGCGCCGAAACTTTCGTCATTAGACAAGCCAACATACATTTACAAACACCCATTCCTATCACGGGACTCGGAACCCGCAACCTCGAGGGCTAGAGGCTAGCACGCTAACCACTATACCGTTTGGTCGGCCCCTTCGTTGGGTGTTTTCGGATTATCTGGCGCCGTCAGCAACACGAGGGCTATAATGCGCCGCAATGTTCGTCATTTTACGAGCCAACGTACATTTACAAACACCCATGCCTTACACGGGGACTCGGAACCCGCAACCTCGCGGTCTAGAAGCTAACACGCTAACCACTATACCGTTTGGTCGGCCCCTTCGTTGGGTGTTTTCGGATTATCTGGCGCCGTCAGCAACACGAGGGCTATAATGCGCCGCAATGTTCGTCATTTTACGAGCCAACGTACATTTATAAACACCCATGCCTTACACGGGGACTCGGAACCCGCAACCTCGCGGTCTAGAAGCTAACACGCTAACCACTATACCGTTTGGTCAGCCTGGCGGTCAATTCAATTTTGTGTTAACCGGATTTAACTGTATTTATAAAGTTCGACTTCTTTAGAAAAATATTAAGCGCTTGATTCTGCCACTTAATATTTTAAATTTGCCATTATTTATAAAGTTAATTTCAATGATTTATGTATGTCCTATAGGCTCACACATTCTTATACAGGGATTATTGCTAATTTAATTATTTTTCTAATTTACTCATACTCATTAAACTAGTGACCTCATAAGTTCATACAACTCATTTCATAGAAGAATGCGATTTATTTTGCATTTTTAAATTACTTTCGCATTTACATTGTTTTACATTTTATGGAGAAAAGGGAACTATCTATCTTAGATTCTCATCTTTTTACTTTTAGACCAAACGGTATAGTGGTTAGCGTGCTAGCCTCTAGCCCTCGAGGTTGCGGGTTAGAGTCCCGTGTTAGGCATGGGTGTTTGTAAATGTATGTTGGCTTGTCTAATGACGAATGTTTCGGCGCATTATAGCCCTCGTGTTGCTGACGGCACAAGGTAATGAAAGTATTGTTTTCGTTCAAAAAATAATTTTTCGATTTGCTTCAATTTCTTTACGTTTTTGGAACATCGTGACTTTAACTATACTAAACTTCAACTTAACTAGACATCACTTAGACGGTAGATCGTCTCAGTGCTCATAGGTATTTAATCCATTTTGGCGGCGTGAAAGCATAATGTTCGCCAAACCACAACCCTGTAGAGAACAAAAGGCTATAAGGTTTGGCGGAGAATTATGTCTTCACTCCGCCAAAATGGATTAAATACCTATGAGCACTGCGACGATCTATCGTCTAAGTGATGTCTAGTTAAGTTGAAGTTTAGTATAGGGGTATGGAACGTAGCACAACTTTCAATTACACTACTTTCAATTATTATAGTATTGGCAATTGCATTTAAAATTTTGATATCGTGTTATTTTTCGTTTCAATATTTTCACTCATTAAAATAAAAATTGGCCAGTTTGGCGGGGTATATCTGGCAGTAATTTTTACACGGACAAAAAAAAATCAAAAAAAAAAAAAAAAAATCAAAATCGTGAAGATGGCGAAATTGGCGATGTTACTCGATAGACACTACATTTTCCCCTCTTGTTCTGAAACAGAAGGAGAAATCAATCATAGTTGGGCGATGCTCAAGGACAGGGAATTCTATGTTAAAGGCATTCGTTTTTCAACTTTTTCCGCTTTTATTTAATTTCTACAGGAATTTCGAATTTGGGGAAGATTAAATCACTTCAACAAGCATTGAATATTTTTATTTTTTTTTATCATTTCATATATTTATCAGAAAATGTTTCATTTACACAATATTAAAAGAAAAATTTAATTTTTAATAAATATTTCGTGTATGCTAAATTTAAAAGTTTTTTCAAAGGGTGAATCTAAACTGTCTAATTATACATAATAGCTGGGTAATGGGATTAATTTAAGATAGATGAAGGATAAAATAATATATTAACAAGGTGTTCTTTTGTATGTGCATTGCTAAAAACCAACTATGGGTGTGGAACATGGCACAACTTTCAATTACACTATAATACTGATGCGGATTTGTGTCATTTACTGTTTTTATATTTTCATCGTTCATTCAGCAAAAATGGCCAATTTGGCGGTATTTTTTGCGATAATTCCTGTATGGGGTCTTTAAAAAAAAAACTTCGCCAAAATGGGGATTTTGGTGATATACTTTTCGATAATTCTTATATTATTCCTTCTTGTAAGTCATACTAGGGAGAAAAGAAAAAGAAAACGATCTTTGATGATGAGGTATGCTCAAGGAATAAGAACTCTGAGTTAATAAGGCGTTCGTTTTTCAATTTTTTACGCCATTAAAGCATTTTTACGGGAATTTCGGAAGTGGGGATGTTTAAAACACCTTAAGAGGCATTACCACAGTAATCATTAGAGCCTTTTTTAGCAATTGCTGAAAAACATGATTTTTTTCAATGGCACATACCTAATGAGCATGCGCGATTTTGATGAAAACCTTAATCGTAGGTCCCAGTGCCATGTTTTTTTTTTTTTTGGTAAAAAATAAACGCATACAAGAATAAACGCCAAAAATATCGCCAAACTGGCCATTTTTCAAAAATGATTGATGGAAATTAAAAATCGGTAAATAACACTAATCCACGTCAGTATTATAGTGTAATTGAAAGTTGTGCGATGTTCCACACCACTAGTTATAAATACATAGTCGCACTTTTGGAGCACTCAGCTTATAATAGATATTTATACAAGAAAATAAACAAATCAAAAACTATTTTACACTTATACATTGCAAAAAAAAAAAAAAAGTATTAGTAAAATACATTATCATTTGATTACAATTGCTGCCTAAAAACAAAAATAAATTTTATTGCGCTTATAAAGCTCGGAAACTAAATTATAGTTCATTTCATTGAATAGTTATTTGATCTTAAAATGGCCACAATTTTAAAACATAAATTAATACAATTTTTTATGAAGCCTATACATTAACGGTGAAAAAATTAAATCATTAAAACAAAGTTTTTGCAATAAATAGTTTACATGCATTGCCTACTTTTAAGCTCGATTTAAACTTTTTAAAAACGGTTTTAAGCTCAGATCAAGTTTGCATAGTGTTTGACCACTATAAAGAAAACCATAAACTTCGCACCACGAAACAACTCCTTGTTCACCCTAAAAATTGATAGAATGCATTATCACCAACAACAATGTCCATCTACCAAGTTTCAGTAAGATGGGATGACGGCAAGTGTGGGGTTAATTATCCTTCCTAATATTTTGCCTGCCACAAACGAAATCAAAACTAATGGTAAAGGATTTAAAAACGTTATTGATACCATTTATCGTTAACCTCAACGAAAGAAGGCGTCAGTCCTTAAATATTGCTAAATTGTAGATGGTATCTGGCTACCATTCAGTGACAGAGACTAAACTTGATGAAATGCATTTCCATCGACAACGAATCTATCGGCCAAGTTTCAGTTTGATGGGAGATTAGGAAATGGGTTAGTTAAACCTACGAAGAAATGTACCCTTGTTTTTCGCATACAGACAAAATAGAAGTTAATATTAATTTTAATAGTTTTACAATAATAATAGATCTTTAGTAATTTTAATAACGATTTTTATTTTATTTAAAATAATAATGTATCTTGTATTAATTTTAATAGATTTAAAATAATAATAGATCTTTTAATTATTTTATTAATAATTTTTTAATAGATATATGGTAGCCGACTACTATAAAAAGTCGAATTTCCGTAAAATTTCACAATTATTTGTATAAGATTTTGTTAAAGCTTGTTTCTTAAAGTTTTTAAAAATAGTATTACTTTACTTTTTCGCCAATTATGAACGAAGTTGTGATAAATTTAATACATTCATATCAACATGTTTCCAATGCTACTCTGTATTTTAAACTCATTTTCTGCGAAATGCAATTTTCACCGTTTCGTTAACGCCATTAACGTGGTAACTTCAAAAAGAGATATCTGTGAAATTTTTTGAGGTAATTCTTATTAATAATCATCATAAAATAACATTTGATCTAAGTTCCAGGTCCTTCATTTATAACCACATTTATACAAAAATTATTGTTGAAAACGTTAATTTTTTGGAATATATATTATAAACAACTATATTTCAGTAACTTCTAAAGATATCGCTTAGCTTGAACGTCATTTTAAAGAGAGTTAACTTTTTTTTTTATATTCATAATAATTTTGATGCCAGTGTTAACTGTAAAGTTAAATTTAACTAAAAATTATCTTAAATTTTTTTTTTAAATTATTAATTTAAAAAAAATTTCAAACATTTTCTTCCTTATGCATGCTATCGAGACTAATAGCTTGAAAAAAATAAAAACTATATTTATTAAATTTTTCCAAAAAATTTCTCCGAAAATAGACGGCTAACTTAAAAACAATTATTATTTATAATTATTTTAATAATAATTTTAATAGATTTAAAATAATAATAATTTTAATAGATTTAAAATAATAATAATTTTAATAGATTTAAAATAATAATAATTTTAATAGATTTCAAATAATAATAATTTTAATAGATTTCAAATAATAATAATTTAATTACATTTAAATAATAATAATTTTAATAGATTTAAAATAATAATAATTTTAATAGATTTAAAATAATAATACATTTTTAATAATTTTAATAGATTTAAAATAATAATACATTTTTAATAATTTTAATAGATTTAAAAATGCACGACTTGCTTTAATATTCATTATTGATTCAAAGTGTACTTGCTTAATAATTTTTAGCATTTGAGATTGTAATACAGTGGACAATTCACGCATTTTTTAAAAATGATTGAAATTAGTTTATATTTATGAAGAATTTTCTCCTGATTCCAAATATTCAAACAATTTCTTTAAAAAAATTAGTTATTTTAATATTAAGAAAAGAAATTATGCCAAAACCCGTCCGATTGTAATCTGATCAAAAAGATAATCTATAGCTGTGACGTCAAAACATCCTTCCGTTTCTATGGTTATCGTGAAGTTTTTGCTAAATAGTTAGTGTTGGTTTGGAAGACAGTTGTCATATCTCGTTCAGGTTGGCGCGATATGCGAGAAACTTGCAAAACTGATTTCCGCTGTTGCGTTTCAAACCAAGTTGTTTCAGATCAAGTGACGTCACCTTCAATTCGAGCCGAATTAATCGTTTTTTTCACCAAAACTAATAAGCAAACTTACATTGCAAATGAAAAAAAAAAAAAAAAAAAAAAGAGCACTGTGAGCAGAAATTTCTGTGTTTATAGCTATTTCGAAATATATAAATTTGAATAAGATAATTGTCTATTGTTATAATTTAAGTTCCCTATTTTTCCATCTGTAACATACAGATTTACATTTTCCCAATTAATCTCTAGACAATTGACAAAACTCAGTGTCTCGAAACTCAAATATCGGTCTTTTTCAATATATCCCATTTAGACTAAGCTACTCTTAATTATGTAATTTGGAACGACTGAACAAACTTACTGTATTATAAAATAAAATAACTTAAAATATATAGAAATAATAAATCTTATGGAGAATTCCCAGTAAAATTCATTTTTACCGTTATCAAATATCTAATATGTCTTTCTGCTAGTATGTTGCTAAATTTCTTATAATAAGTATTCATTTTAATCGTGACAAAAAACTAAATTAGCATAATTTAAAGCTAAAAAGTTTCTGGTTGTAGTGTTTGCAAAGAACTTTGCTTACGTATTATCAATACCGATCAATTTCGAAAAAACCAAAACTATCGCCAAGAAGTAACCTTCGCGCCAATAGAGCAGGGACAACACAAGAAACTGTGCAACTGAAGTCTTTATTTTAAGCTTTGACCAACACGTGTTGAATCCTCCTTTTGGCGACAGTTTCGGCTTTGGTGGAAATGGTTACACGTAAGCACTCGAAAAACCAACGCAAAATTTGTAACTTAATGCGCGAAATAATTTTAAACGCTTTGTTACATTTTCCCTAAGCCCTAAAACTTATTAAAATAACTACCGATTTGTTTCAATTGCTATTTTAAATTCTCTTTTTAGATGAATCTTTTCTAATTGTATGAAACCTACCCAATTCTAATTTATGGATATTGATATTTCAGTACCTCAAATTTTTTCTTTCATTTATACGACACGAAGTTCAGGTAAAAAAAAAGTAAAAAATTCGTTCAAATAGTAAAAATTCAAAGCTTACTTGATAGTATTTTTGATTGTTGTTACTCGTTATTCTTACATCGATTTGCAGCTAACTTTGTATTTAAATCATTTATATAGTATGATTTTGGTTTATTATACTATACTAAACTTCAACTTAACTAGACATCACTTAGACGGTAGATCGTGACAGTGCTCATAGGTATTTAATCCAGTTTGGCTGCGTGAAAGCATAATGTTCGCCAAACCACAACCCTGTAGAGAACAAAAGGCTACAAAGGTTTGGCGAGAATTATGTCTTCACTCCGCCAAAATGGATTAAATACCTATGAGCACTGTGACGATCTATCGTCTAAAAAATGTCTAGTTAAGTTGAAGTTTAGTATAGATTTGTGGACAGAAAATAATCCATATATTAAATTGTTACAATTATACATTACTTTCAGAAATTGTAATGGTTCAAATTTCGAGAATCGATCTTAATGAAGATTGAGATCCTGGCAAAATTTCAATACTAATTCACCCTTTCTAAGCAATGTAAGCATGAAAATATACTAAATTTGTTAGTGTTGGATAATAATAATAATAATAATAATAATAATAATAACAATAATAATAATAACCTATTATTTAAGATATTTAAGAGACATTTGTATTTTTTCAACCAATTGGTTTCGTTTTTGGTTGGTTGGTTGTATTCAGATTATCTGGCGCCGTCAGCAACACGAGGGCTATAATGCGCCGAAACATTTCGTCATTTGACAAACCAACATACATTTACAAACACCCATGCCTAACACGGGACTCGGAACCCGCAACCTCGCGGTCTAGAAGCCAGCACGCTAACCACTATACCGTTTGGTTTCGTTTTTGGATTCCTGACTTTGAAAAATAATACTCTTTCAATGTGACTTTCGTATATTCTTTAAACATTTCAATCATATGTAACATCAAAAGATTTTTAATATATAAATATGTCTGTTTAACTTTAAGATGTGACTTCACGACGTATCCATTGGTTTACAAATTTAACTCGATTCAATTTCATTTTTAAATCCTCTTTTATATTTACTTCGCTTTTGTGCGTGTGTCGATCAAATCTGCGGACGCCTAATTAACCTCCTTGCCATTATCCAATCGGGCTAAAACTTGGCAGATAGTTTCAATGTCGATGACAATGCATTCCATCAGATTTTAGGACTGTTACCGTCACTAAAATTTTGCTTTCACACACGCGCTTCTATAGTGGCTTCTGAATACTAATAAATCCCATTTAACCGATCATTGTTGAAACTCTTTCCTGTTGCCAAAACTTTTCTAATCAAAATAAATAAAAGATATTTGTTTTTATTGCATTACGTCAGACTTATCGTCTTTCGTAGATCATTAACTCGTTGTAGGTGACAATATGTTCAGTTTTTTTGGGGGGCGGGGAATAGGCAATGCATATAAAGGATTTATATTAAATACTTTGTTTTATGGGTTATATTGTTAATTACTTGACTAAAATTAATTCCAAGAACAGGTTAATAAACCAAGAAACAAATACTTGGTTTTATAATCTGTTTTTATGATGGACATGAATAAATATGGGAGCTTAGCGATTAAATTTTAAATCAAGATAACTATATCAAGTAAAAAATAACTGTTTCTTAGTAGCCTCAAATCGTGCTTTAAACTTATAACGCTAAGCAATTTATAGTCAAAACCAAAGACAAATTCATAATGCCTAACATTGTGCTTAGAAATTATTAGTTATTATTTTTTTTTACTTCAACTATAACATTATTTAACTATAACTATTAATATTATTTTACTATACAATATTTTTTTTTTTGCTATTAATCTTCGGTATTCAGTTTGAAAACGAAAATTTCTAAAACTTACGTTTGTTTCTGTAATTTTAACAGAGCTAATCGGCTTCAGAGAAATTTAAATAACATTCCAAAGTATTACATAAACTTTTTCGTTTAATGTTTCATTCAGAATTTCGACGTGTTGTGTACATGTTACATGCTTTCGTGGAACACTGGAAATATTTTATACCAGAAGTAGAGGTTCTGCATTTGTTTACCATAGAATAAATTGATAAGATAGAAACAACAAAAAAGCTCTACACTTTAGCATTGATGGTCTTTATTTTGGCAATATTTAATTTAATAAAAACTAGGGGTATAGAACATCGCACAACTTTCAATTACACTATAATAGTGAGGTAGATTTATATCATTTACAGTTTTTATATTTTCATCATTCATTTAGGAAAAATGCCCAGTTTGGCGATATTTTTTGCAATAATTCTTATATGGGTTTTTAAAAAAAAAAAAAAAAAAAAAAATTTGAAAAACTCCGCCAAAATGGTGATTTTGGTGATATAATTTTCGATCATCCTTATATTATCCTTTATTGCAAGCATAACTGAGGAGATAAGAAAAAGCGATCTTTGATTAGGTATGCTCAAGGGAAAGAAAACTCTGTATTGAAGGCATTTGTTTTTCAACTTTTTACGCCTTTAAAGCATTTTACGTGCATTTCAGATATGGGGATGTTTAGAACACATTAGGAGGCATTACCACAGAGATATTGTACAAAACCTTTTGAGCCGTTTCTCAGCAATTACTGAAAAACATAATTTTTTTTTAATGGCAGATACCTTATGAACATGCGCGATTTTAACGAAAACTTTAATGGTAGGTCCCTGTGCCATAACAAACCCGCACACCAATTTTGAACATCGTATGTCAATTTGTTCGGGAGTTATACTAACCACGAGCACACAGGTACACATTTTTTTCTTGATCACTTTTTTGAAAACAGGTTGTTCCAAAACTTGGATAAATGCTGGATAAAAGCAAAAAAAAAAAAAAAAAAAAATTACTAGATACTATGCTTTCATTACCATATGTATACATATGGTTAATTGGAAGTAAAAAGCTCTAAGTATGGAATACGTGATCATACAAGATATATAAATTTATTCCCGGATTAGTGCAAAAGCTAAAATTTAAATAAACAATTAATAAAAAATCTCTGGGTAATTAATATTGAACCTATATTCATTTTTGTTTTGCCAATAATTGTTGTAGGAACTCTTTTTCATTGTAATTATGTTAAAAGGAATGAAAATCTCTATTTTTAAACATTCAAAATTTTCCTTAGGATCCCATGTTCCCTAATAACAAACACATTTCCAATAAATTTCCAAAAAGTAAGCTCTGATTCCGGAAGATTACCACACTTTTTATTTTTAATGAATGTGAGAGTTAAAAATTGAGTTGCGCATACTGATCCTCAAAAACATTAAAAAGTGTTCAAGTCTAAGGAATTAATGAGATGCAAACGATTTTAAAACAACTTATTCATTTAATTTTTGACAAATTAAATAATACTGAATCATACTCATAGATGAATAGTACAATTTATAATTTATATTCAATATATTTTATTAAATTTATATTCATTCATTCATATTATATCCCCCCCCCCCCCCAAAAAAAAAAAAAATTAAACGACTTAAATATCTGGCAATTCATAAATGTGTTGCGAAAGGATATCTCAAATGCATAAAAAAGGTATTCAAGCCAATCGAATTAATGAGATGCAAACGATTTTAAAACAACTTATTCTTTTAATTTATGACAAATAAAATAATATTGAAATATACTCCTAAATGAATAGTACAATTTATGTTCAATATATTTTTTCAAATTCATATTCTTTCTTATTTTATCCTCCCCCAAAAAGTAAACTACTTAAATATCTGGCAATTCATAAGTGTGTTGCGAAAGAATATCTCGAATGCATAAAAATGGTATTCAAGTCAATCGAATTAAGGAGATGCAAACGATTTTGAAGCAATTTTAAATTTTTGACAAATTAGATAATGCTGAAACATATTTATAAACGAATGGTACCATTTATATATTCACTATATTTTTCTAAATTTATTTATATTTATATTTATTCCAAGAGAAGTGAGCTACTTAAAAATCCTGCAATTCAATTCAGAAATGTGTTGCATAAAAGGATCTCTCAAATGCAAAAAATCAATGGAATTAATCAAACAATTTTAAAACACTTAGCTTTGAAAAAAAAAAAAAACTAAATTTTGATCGAACAATTATAAAACAATTAGTTTTGAAAAAAAAAATTGAGGAATTAAATAATACTAAAACGTATTCATAAATGAATAACACAATTTTTTTTCATTATATTTTTCTTATTTTGTATTCATATTTTATTCGAAAATAGTGAACAACCTAAAAATCCGGCAATTTTGAAATACGTTGCATAAAAAGGTCTTTCAAATAAGTGAAATATTTTACCAATTAATTCCCCAATTTATTCATGAAATTTTTACAAATAGCAGTCAAAAAAATTACTAAATTTTTAGAGAAAATATTTGTCCGTAATTTATATCCATTATACAGGGTGACTATAACGAAAGCCTATAGTTCCTTAATTCTAATAAACTTGTTATAAGATTGGCTTCTAATCATTATGACTAATGAAATACATCGACTAAGGGCAATTTTTAAATTGCTTACATTATATTAAAAATAAAACTTGTAGCCAGGTGGATGAGATTTGTTTAGATGTATTACTTTATTAAGAAGTTCATCAGATTTAGATATTGTATTCCATTGCTGAGAGAATTTAGACTTATTGGTGTCCTCAACGTGCTGAAAATTGTTGTTTTCTATAGTATTTCTCCCTACTGTATCCTATCACCACTTTCTAATGTTTTTTTTTTCCCTTTTTTTTTTCCCTCAAGCAACAAACGCAATGGGTTATTTACAAACTATTCTTCAAGAGCGGTGGTCTTGACTTTTAAATATGTATTATTTATCAATTATCAATCAAATTATCACTAAAATAAAAAAAACAAAAAAACACCGTCCATAAATTACCTATAAGATATTCTCATAACACTTTATACATAAAGATATTAACTAACATTTTTCGTAAATCTTCAATTAATTGTTTGTGTAATAATGGTCGATATGTCAATTTTTTAGTCACATTAACAAATTTTTTCTCATTTAGGACATTATAAATAGTTAGTTTGAGAACTACAAAATGTTTAATTTTCACCCCTATGAGCGGAGTCATTTTTGTGGTAGTTGAAGTATGACTTCAAAACATAATTAGGTTTAAAATTTAATTACTCCTTTAGATTCTTTAACTCTCTTTACAACTTGATTGAATAAGTTTTGTAAAATTAAATGACCATCCTATTAAAATTATTGAAACCTTTTTTGATAATATTTGAGAGCCTGAGAAGCAAAAGGGTCCAAGTAACTTTTATTAACTTTTGAGAAAATACTCTTTAAAGTTTCTTATTTATATTAAATTTATCTAAAAATGATTTGTTGTTCAAATACTAACCTCTGAGATGATGATATCCCTAGTTTTCATATAATTTAATATAAATAAGAAACTTTAAAGTGTATTTTCTCAAAAGTTAAGAAAAGTCACTTAGACCTCTTTGCTTCTCAGTTCCTCCTTTGTAAGACAATACTCAATTTTTACATAAAATTATAATTTTCGCAGTTAATTTATCTAAAAAAACTTTACAAAAAAAAAATCTCTGAAAAGTAATTGTAAACTTGTAGTAAATTATTCAATATTTTAATAAATTTTTCAAAGCTAAATAGTAAGAAAACTAAATAAAACCATTAAGTTCTTGAACTACATATTAATTTTATGAAGGTATTAAATTATTTTAATTAAATAAAAGTATTAAAAAATTATCTGAGTTTAATAAAAATATTAATAAGTTGTTTCTTTAATGAAATAATTAAAATTTTCTTAATTTTTCTCAAGCATTAAAATATTTTCTTAATACAATCTAATTATTAAATTAAATTATTCTGGGAAAAACGGTTTTTAATGACAGAAAAATGTTTCATGAAATTATTAAAATAAGTTATCTTGATAAAACTAATAAAATGAAATATATTAGAGTTAAACAATTAAATAATATATTAACATTATTAAATAGTATACTAAATTTATAAAATAATGTGCTAACATTATTAAATAGCATACTAAATTTATAAAATAATATACAAACATTATTAAATAGTATACTTAATTTATAAAATAATCTACGAACATCGTTAAATAGTATACAAAATTCACAAAATACTACATTAAAATTATGAAATAATACACTAAAATTATTAAATAAGTTTAAAGTTATTAAATATTATATCTCATTAAAGTAGAAGTATCACCAAAATGATTAAAATCATTATAAACTCTAATATAACATTAACGGACGAAATTTCACAACAAGCCCAATGTAACACTGAATACAAATCGGTTAATCTTACCTCTCTTAGAAGATCCCAAAGGAGTGAAAGTATAATCCAAAGGAAAACTTCCCCTGTTCTGTCGAATGTCCGAAGCACGAATAACGGACCCACATTTAAGAAAACCTCTCTTGTAGCAGGGGTGGAGTGGGCAGTCAACGGTCATTGGTCGAGAAGCTCTGCTTGGAAAGCGAAACCACCCTTTGTTGACCATTCTTTGCCTTCAGAAGGGAGAGAGAGATTAAAAACAGAGATGGGACTACGAGATTGATTTGTTCGCCTTCCCTTGATCGAGAGGTTTGATGAGTTGAATTGGTCCTTTTGGGAGCTTTATTGTTCTTGATGAGCTGTGTTCGGGAGAAGGGGGGGGGGGGTTGTATTAATGGGGATGATGATTAAGTTCTTGAGGGTGGTGGTGGTGGTTTTTGTTGTTGTTGTTTTTTTTAGATTGGAATCTCGATTAAATGTTGAAGTTTATCGTAAGAAATTAAACCTTCAATGAGAGGTTGGATAGTGATTGTGTTCCTTTTTTGATGGGTTTGTCGCGGTATTACTTTAAGCTGTCGTTAGAAGGGATGGTCAGTTCCGTCCCTGCCCGATCGACTTGATATTTAAATTTTTTTTCTGCTACAATATCTGCCGTGGTATTGTTTTAAAATATGGGAATTTTTACTCCAGCCACAACAGCAGTAAAGCTTGGCGTCCACTATCGCTAAGCAGAACAGAGCAGATCAGAGCGGAGTGGATTAGAGCCAAATTGCAAGGCTGTCAACGTCCATTGTAGCTCGAGGCTCGTGCTATAGTAGACATTGGCAGCCTTGTAATTGGCTCTAGTCCACTCCGCTCTGAACTGCTCTGCTCTGCTTAGAGATAGTGGACGCCAAGCTTAATATTATAGTAACGTATTAATAAAAGTTGAGAGGAAAATAAGCTGGGTTTTAAATCCTTTATATTAGTTTCGAATGTGTGTGGTATGTTTATTGATGGCGGATAAATCTACGAAGGCCTAATTAGCCTCCTTGCCGTCATCCAATCGGGATAAAACTTGGCAGATAGATTCGATGTCGATGGCAATGGATTCTATCAAATTTTGGGGCTTCCCACTGTCACAAGAAAGGTCACTTTTACGGAATACTAATAAATTAACTTGCCGCGCTGAAATGGCATTTTACCGATCTTTGAAGAAACTATTTCCTGTTGTCGTAACTATTTTAATTAATAAATAAATAATGAAACTGTTTTAGTCAGAATAAATAAAAGATATTAGGATGTGAGTGCATAAATTCACATTCATTTTCAATGAATGAATTTTGAAAAGAAGTTTACTTCATATTTTGCTGATAGCGATGTTTTTAATATTTAAATTTAGATGCAAACACCTAGCACACGCTGCTAACAGAAAAGACGCAATGTTAATGAATACTAAAATCGACAATGCATATAAAGGATTCATATTAAAAACTTTGTTTTTATGGATTATATTAATACCTTCAAGTATCCATATGTTAATAAGTACGAAAGTGTTGCATTCAGTCAAAAAATTAAAACAAATCCAATTTTTTTTTTTTTTTTTTTTTTTTTTGCACGTCTGCACGTTTTGGAACGTGCTGTATTGCAAAAAGTGGTCTAGAAAACATGCGGTCATCATAACTCCCGAATAGTTTGACCGGAGTTGTTAAAATGTTGTGTACAAGTCAATGGTGGCCATAAGAACTGTTGTAAAGGTTTTCGTCAAAAATTATTTTTTTTTGGTTAATGCCTCGGGTTCTAAACGTTCCTACTTCCGAAATTTCCTTTGGAAATTGCTTAAAGGCGTAAACAAATGGAAAAAAGAACCTCTGTAACACATCTTCCCTTGAGCATCACCCATCAACGACTCATTTTTACTCTGTTTCTTGTTTCACTTACAATAAAGGATAATGTAGTAACTATCGGAAAGTATATCGGCAAATTTGGCCAGTTTGGAGGGATTTTTTTTTTTTTTTTTTTACCACTGGTGTAGAATTAATATCGCCAGAAATTACTGGCCATTTTTTTTTTAATGAGTGAAAATATGGTTGGCTGTATTCAGATTATCTGGCGCCGTCAACAACACGAGGGCTATAATGCGCCGAAACATTCGTCATTAGACAAGTCAACATACATTTACAAACACCCATGCCTAACACGGGGACTCGTAACCCTCAACCTCGCGGTCAAGAAGCTATCACGCTAACCACTATACCGTTTGGTCGGCGAGTGAAAATATGAAAACTGTAAATAGTACCAAATCATGTCAAATTTAAATGTAGTGACCAACATTAGATTATACTTGAAAGTTGCTCGATGTCCTCCACCCCTAGTTTTAATTTATTAACCATAAAAATCCCACTATCTTTTTAAGCCTCCTTGCTTCTATTATTTTAAACATTTTTCCAACCTACTGTTGGATTGCTGTCTTCCCTTTAGCAGAAATTGGGTTCTTTTCGAGGGAATGCAGGGGTCACTTTAAGATTTCTTACCTGAACACCTGCGAATTTGCGTGTCTCGTGGGCACTTTTGATGTAGGCCCCAGTCGACCAGGCTTTCTTCCCCATGCAATAAATTTAAATGTTTCAAAGGAGTTATACTTTGTAGTTCTATAGAAGCAACTAGTTGGCGCCAAGGCGTGTTGGACTTTTTGTGATTTTTGGCAGTTTAACACAATGTGTCTGCTCCGAAATTTATAAGTCTACGAATATTTTCGAGGGAAAAGGATTTTAAAAACTCGGTTTCCATTCAAATCTTAGCGAATCGCAAAGAAATCGCGCCTAAAAATACACGTACTTGAATTTCACTGAATAACTTTTGATCCTCCTACGAACATTAATTGGAAGAAGGGTGCAATTGTAAAATCCATTCCCCTCGAACATATTCGTAGACTTATAAATTTCGGAGCAGACACATTGTGTTAAACTGCCAAAAATCACAAAAAGTCCAACACGCCTTGGCGCCAACTAGTTGCTTCTATAGAACTACAAAGTATAACTCCTTTGAAACATTTAAATTTATTGCATGGGGAAGAAAGCCTGGTCGACTGGGGCCTACATCAAAAGTGCCCACGAGACACGCAAATTCGCAGGTGTTCAGGTAAGAAATCTTTAAGTGACCCTTGCATTCCCTCGAAAAGAACCCAATTTCTGCTAAAGGGAAGACAGCAATCCAACACTACACTTTTATCCTATCCTAATGAAACATCCTTTTAATTAAAAGAAACATAAGACTGGGTTTACGGGAATTTACGAATATGTTTTTTTTCTCGTGTCCTTTACTTCCGAATGTGCATGAGTGTCTTTAGAAAAAAGAAAACTCATTAAACAATAATGAATATGAACAACAGCAGGATCAGCGGAAAAACTGGTTCCTCTATTAATGAGCATTCGTATCGATCGCACAATGATGCCAGTCACAGCATAAAAGCCGTTAGCACATTGTAAGCCAATGATGCGAACCCGGCGTCTTTGTTAATTAATTTGGCGGGGGAGAAAAAAAGAAAAGATTTTTTTTTTATATGGTTCTTGAGATTCGTGAGAATGAAACTGACATAAAAATGACATCACAACTGAGTGATGAAAGGTTTCGGAATCCTCCAATTGTTCCATGATGAAAAGAAAGCTTTTTGTGTTCCCTTTTTTTTTTTTCATATTCCGTAAAATAATTTTTACGATATATTTATAATTGTCACATATGAATTTCGGCCGACCAAACGGTATAGTGGTTAGCGTGCTAGCTTCTAGACCGCGAGGTTGCGGGTTCCGAGTCCCGTGCTAAGCATGGGTGTTTGTAAATGTATGTTGGCTTGTCTAATGACGAATGTTTCGGCGCATTATAGCCCTCGTGTTGCTGAAGGTGCCAGATAATCTGAAAACAACCAACCAACCACATATGATTATTGTAATTATAATTATATAACATCAAAAAAAGTTTTCTGATATAAATCCTTTATATACATTGCCAATTTTTTTTATTCGTTAACATTGCGCCATTTCTGTTGCCAGCGTGTACTTGGTGTTGGCATCTAATTTAAATATTAAAAACATCTCTATCGGCAAATATGCGGTAAACTACTTTTCAAAAGGTATTCATTAAAAAATGAATGCGTATTTATGCACTCGCATCCAAATATCTTTTATTTATTCTGACTAAAAATATTTTATTATTTATTTATCAAAAGAATTTCAGCAACAAGAAAGAATTTCTTCAATGGTCGGTTGAATGATCTTTCAGTACGATTGGATGACGGCAAGTTGTAGCTATTAGTATCCCGTAAAAGTGACCTTTTTAGTAACAGTGACAGCCTCCAAAATTTGATAGAATAACATTGTCATTGACATCGAATCTCTCTGCCAAGTTTCAGCCCGATTGGATGAAGGCAAGGAGGTTAAATAGGCCTTCGCAGATTTGCCCGACATCGAGATACACACCCACACGTAAACAAAATCGAAGTTAATATAATCGTTTGAACCGATTAATTGAATCGTTCATATAATATATTCCGTACGGCCATATACCTATGGCATTCACATCTATCCAAGTTAAACAAATTTGTCCTTGCATAGTCATGAATCGTTACCAAGTTGGAAACGACTATTTCTTTCTAAAGTCAACAAAATCATACATATACTTTGCGTATTGCCTGTTTACATTTTCATTTACCCAAGCCCAAGAAGTATTTGCTATCATACTCTCATCAAATGTTACCAAGTTGAAAACGACTATTTATTTCTAAAATAAAAAAATCATATATATACTATGCATATTGTCAGCTCCCGTTTACATTAGCCCAAGCCAAAGAAGTATTATCTATCACACTCATCAATTATTACCAAGTAGGAAACGACTATTTCTTTCTAAAGTCAACAAAATTACATACATCCTTTGCATAGTGTCAGGTCACTTTTACATTTTCCCAAGCCCAACGAGTATTTGCTATCATACTCTCATCAATTCTTATCGAGCTGAAAACGACTACTCCTTACTAAAGTCTTGCGCACTGCACCGATGTTAAACGTGACCCCAACAAATATGTTCTAGAGCCTGCTCATCAATTGTTGCCAACCAACTCGCGTTCTTGCATAAATATTCATTACCCACTTCCAGATCACTTCGTAAAATGCAAATGATATCCACGTACACCCATACTATTACGAACCCTATTGCCAATTCGGCAACGACACAAAGGCAGTCCACATTACACACACGCTTTACCATCTTTTTTATCTATTTTCGATCATCGCAGATGTTTGTAAACACAAGAAAGTCGTGCTGCAAAAAAAAAAAAGGTCAAACGGCATTTGTTTCAACCACTCATCTTCTTTCGAAGATGATGTTCCTTCTTCCTCCGATGAATCCCCCTTACGAATGTTTTTTTTTTTTCATTCGTGCGTCGAACACGCGCCAAAAATGGCTACGCGTTTAGAATCTTCGAACAATAGGATCGGTAAAATGTTCGACATGTTCGGATATCTGCTGCATATAGAATGAAGCCGCAATGGGCTTCTCTAAAAGAAAGTAAGATGCATTCTGTTGCGCATCGATGATTCTGAAGAATGGGAATGCATCATTTATGAAATTATATAACTGGTTATAACCAAAGAGTGTGTGCGTGGCCTGGAGTTGCATGGGGTTGATAGGGAATAAATAGCATATATTGCAATGAGCTTTCAATTCGTAATAGACTGAGAGGCGACTGCAATTTTTGGACCCCATCGAACATCATTCTGAATTTTTTATAGAAATTGAAGAAAAGTGAGTAGATTACGAATCCACTGGTCTGCCGTGGTAAAAATGGCCGAAACTGGTAAAAAAATCGACTTGAAGTTGAACTAAATCCATTGGCCAAATGCGCCATAACTTGCCAAATAATGAGCATTTTTTTTTTATTTGGTAATCCTCGCTTTTTAATTTTTAACTAAGAAGGTTGTAGACGATTCAGATATCTGGCGAAGGTCTACTTGCATCTATTAAAAGGGAACCAAGTTGGCAATAGACATTACGTCACTGATGACGCATCTGATGGCGCCAATTTGGCTTACTTTTAAAAGATACAAGTTTTACCGTGCCAGAGATCAGAAATCGTTTGCGCTTTTTTTCATTGAAAATCAAAATACAGAGGGTTGCCAGACGAAAAAGGTTGTTATCTTTTTGGCAAGTTATGACATATTTGGCAATCGGATTTTAGTTCAACTCATTCCAAGTCGACTTTAGACCAGTTTCGGCCATTTTTACCACGGCAGACCAGTGGATTCGTAATCTACTCACTTTTCCCCAATCTCTATAAAAAATTCAGAATGATGTTCAATGAGGTCCAAAAATTGCATTCGTCTCTCGGACTATAAAACTTGATTTAAAGTTAATTGTTTAGAACTTCTATTTATAGAAAAACACGCATCACATGATTATGTTACCGGCAATGTGTGAAAAGCCGTTATTCTGTGGAATACCTAGGCATTTTATATAGTGCCCGGATTTTTAGGCAAAGTATGAAGCATGAAAATTATTATATACTTTACCTAGGAATTCTACATAAGACCTCGGCGTTTTATGTAATACCCGGGGCTTTTTGGCAAAGTATGAAGTATGAGAATTAGTATATACTGTACCTAAGCATACTATATAATACTTGGGTATTAAATAGAATAACAAATGATATTAGGAAAACTATGAAGAAAAGGTCATGATAAATCATTTTAATGAATGCTTAGGTATTGTATACAATGCCTAGGTAAAGTACATAATAATTCTCCTATTTCATACTTGCCTAAAAACGCCGGGCTGCAATAAAACATCTTTTCTACTTTGCTGGTTTGACATTTGGCATTCTATATAATGGTCAAGCAATGTGTAAAATGTTTAATTGTTCCCTACTTTGTATACCTGTTTTCGACATTCCATAAAATGACTAAAAATTCTATACCAAAACTTCCAATAATATTTCACTTATTTTTACTTTCAATTACCCATATGTATACATAGGGTAATAAAAGTATAGTATTCGGTCAACAAAAAACAAAAACAAAAAAACAAAAACAAAAAAAAAATTTTTTTTTTTTTTTTTTTTTTTTTTTTTGCATTTCTCACGTTTCGGAACATCCTGATTTAAAAAAAGTTATGTAGAAAAAATGTTTCTGTATGTGTCTGTGTGTACGTGGTCAGAATAACACTCGAACAAATTGGTCTACGATGTTCAAATTTAGTGTGAGAGTTGGTAGAGGCCGTGGGACTTACCAATAAGGTTTTCGTCAAAATCGAGCATGCGCATAGAGTAGCTGCCAGTGAAAAAATCATGTTTTTCAATGGTTGCTAAAAAACGGCTCTAAAGATTTTTTTCAAAATCGCTGTGGTAATGCTTCTTAATGTGTTCTAAACCTCCCCACCTCCACAATTTGCGTAAAAATGGCTTAATGGCGTAAAAAGTTGAAAAACGAATGCCCTTAACACAGAGCTCTCTTTCCTCGAGCATCCCTTATGAACGATCATTTTTTCTTCTCCCCTCAGTTTCGCTTATAATAAAGGATTATCAAAGTGTTTATTTTTTTTTTTTTTTTTATTTTTTTTTTTTTTTTTTTTTTGGACCCATACAAGATTTATCGCAAAGAAAATCGCCAAACTGGCAGTTTTTTCTAAACAAATGATGGAAATATAAAAATGATAAATGACGCAAATTAAACATCAGTAACATAGTTTCACATCCCTAGTTTTTTCTTTTCTGTTTTTTAATGATTTTAAAATCTCACGAGAACTCAAAATAAAGTAGAAACGAAGAGAAGTCAAGAAGAGCACATTTTCGCGTGTTTCCGGGAAATGAAGTGAAGTAAAGAAATTCCATTTCATCCGAAGCCCCGCCCACTTCTTCTGGAAACAATACATCCAGACAATATACGAAAACATTACGTAAACGCTGTTTTGTTACTGTAATTCGAAATTGGCTCATTGTGTTTCACGGTAGCATATTTTTTTTTTTTTTTTGGACAGAAAACCTAAGCTTCAATGTTTCCTCATTACGGAATGAATCGAGAGAAACCATCAGTTTGATTAGATTTATGTATTATGTAATAGACTTGAGATTTTAATAGAATCTATATATTTAATAGGCAATACGTTTTTTGGGGTTAGTCCGTCCTCCTAAACTGCTCAACCAATTTCAATGATCAAGGTGTCATTTTAAAGGAAATAAGCTGTAGATTTGCCAAAACGTGCCAAAATAATTTATTAACACTTTATTAATTAGTTAAATTTCAATATTTTTCATCATTAAGCTACTACAAAGCCTCAATGATTTTGAATATATGAATGGCAACATCCTTACGTATGTAAACAACAAACCCGTTGCTAATTTTAAAGCTATCCTTACATATATAAACGACAAACCCGTTGCTAATTTTAAAGCTCTTTTTAAACTCTTCGTTTCAAAGTTGATTTTTTCTGTTTTTCTGAAGCATTTTTGTATTAGAGTAATTATTATTTTGAAGTATTTCTATCCAGAAAATGCCTCGCGTTGGACGTCGTTCTCTAACGGGGCGACTTATTAGAATAAATAAAAGATATTGGGACTTCAATGTAAAGGCATAGCTAATGAAGTTTTAAGTCAGAATGTTGGCGGATAGTATATTTAACTTTCTATTATGAAACTTGCAATTTGGGTATTTTCTCTATTAGGCCTTACATTAAATTTATAAAAATTTGGTTACATTTTTTATGGCTGGTAAACCTATTCGAGCGCAGCAAGATGTTTTAACCACAAATTTGAGCGCGAGGCGTTTGGGGGTTGGCGAGCGTCAGCGAGCAGGGGGCGAAGCCCCCTAGTTTAGATTTTAATAGTATTAGATGTAAAATAATCAAGTCAAAACTTTCTTCACAAACGTATAAAGTACTTTTTGCAGCAACATCATCCAGTTTTATGGCTTTACACCACTTCCTGCGGATATCTCCGTGTTTAAGAACACTGATAAATAACTTAGCAGTGTTGGTAACTGAAGTATTCCTACAATTCGAGACGATGCAATATTAATTTGAGGACGTAATTGTATAGCGATTAAAAAGATTCGAAATAAAAATAAATTCGAAACGCACCATAGCAATCCGAATCAATTCACGGTAGCTTCAATGACTGCGCGAGCAAAACCAAACCCGGAACGTGACGTAGAGTGACGTCAAAGATAAGCTAGCCTTTTTTGGCGCTGTTTTAAGAGTGGGAAATTGAAACGGGTATAACTCGAGAAATATTAAATGGATTTCAAAATGGAAATCTAACAAGCGATTTTAAGCTGCAAATTTAAAAAAAAAAAAAAAAGAGCAGTGAGTAAAAATTTTGGTGTTCATGACCTTTTCAAAACATTTAGAATTGAATAAAAAAATATTTAAAAAATACGGGAATTGTCCATTACGTTGAGCGATTTTGAACTCACGTCGACTTTTTCAAAGTGCTTGACTACTATAAAAACTAAACATTCCATGCTACGGACTAACTCTTTTATGTCTTTGTCCCCAAACTGGATAGAATGCATTGTCATAAACAACGAATTCATCTGCTGCAAATGGGTTAATTGCCCCTTTGTAGATTAACAAACACACAAAATTGGAGCTAATATATAGGAATTAAAAAAGAAGCGTTAATAAGTGGTTTGAATGATTAATTCGAACAACTATTAATTAACATTTTAGTAGGAAATCCAATTGTCATTTTGAGAAATCAAGGTTTGGGCACACATTTTTACAGTTGTGCACCCCCCCCCCCTCCCCCCACTGTATGCGGTCTGCACTCCTACGAAAACAATCCATGCAAAACTTCCCTGCGTGGCATCGGTAAATATAAAAGATGAGAAATTAAAATAATTTAAATTCATCACACAATCCTTTTTACTTTCAGTTACCCATTTGTAGGGGAGACCTGCGTACCAAGGACCGCCTTTTTTCAATAATGCACCAAAAATCAGCCACTGAGCCGTATAAAAATGTGAATCTGATATACATCCATCGTTATAGTAATTACTTCCCATTGGGATTAATATAAATAGTACTTGAAATAATAGATTCTGTCAAATAGAAGGTTTTTAAAGAAGTTTCACAAATGACCCTAGGTACAAGACCTCGTTGTACCGAAGGCCAGTAGCTGATGTACCTAGGACCATTCTCTTTAAGTGAGGTTTCAGACCATAATGAATAGAAAACAAACATACACAAATGAATTTTATAAAAGAAACAATATCAGTTTATTATCAGTCATTGGTTTATCATGTAATAACTATAGTAAATTGCAATGTGTCAAATTATTAATGAATTACAAGTATTTTCATAACTTGAAAAACAGATTCCAAAAAAAAAAAAAAAAGAGAGCTACTTGCATTATCGCTTTGAAGCACCAACAGATTTAGGTTTTGGAAATTTGAACATAATAAACAACTACGTGGCCCTAGGTACACTATATGGTAATTTTAGATAAAATGTCTTCTACTAAAAATGCACATGGAGAGAGTGAGAGTCGAAAATGTGATGACTTATTTAAACATCTCATTTAGTACTTAACGGTACAAACAAAATTATTTTCTCGAATTCAAAGAAAAGAACGCCGACCAAACGGTATAGTGGTTAGCGTGCTGGCTTCTAGACCGCGAGGTTGCGGGTTCCGAGTCCCGTGTTGGCATGGATGTTAGTAAATGTATGTTGGTTTGTTAAATGACGAAATGTTTCGGCGCATTATAGCCCTCGTGTTGCTGACGGCGCCAGATAATCTGAATACAACCAACCAACCAAAGAAAAGAACATGACTTAACTGTGCAAAACAATAAAAGACATGAGCTGCAAAATGTTACTGCAGACCCATATATAAAAACGTTTTCCTCTTATAATTTGTCACAGTTTTCTTCACTAAAATCTCAAAATGGTTGCCAAAAGATCAATTGGGTGTTGCCACTTGTCCAATTGAGTAAAAAACTTAGAATTAAATACTATTCAATAAAAATGGGGTGACCCTAGGTACACAAGTCTGGGGGGGGGGGGGTAATGAAAATATAGTATTCGGTCAACAACAAAAAAATCAATTTTATTTTTTGCATTTCACCACGTTTTAGAACATCCTGATTTCAAAAAAGTGATCTAGAAAAAATGTCGGTCTGTGTGTATGTGGTCAGCATAACTATACTGAATAAATTGACCTATGATGTTCAAATTTGGTGTGAGGGTTGGTGGTAGTCATGGGATCTACCATTAAGGTTTTCGTCAAAATCTCGCATCTGCATAAGGTAGCTGCCATTGAAAAAATCATGTTTTTCAGTAATTGCTAAAAAACAGTTCAAACGATTTTGTTCAAAATCACTGTGGTGATGCCTCTGAAGGTGTTCTAAACATTCCCACTTCCGAAATACTTATAAAAATACGATAAAAGCGTAAAAAGTTGAAAAAAAGTGCCTTAAACAAAGAGCTCTCTGTCCTTGAGCATCGACCATCAACGATTGATTGTATGCGTCTCACGCACAAGGAAGGACAATTTAATGTCTTTCGAACAAAACGACCAATTTTGCCATTTTGGCGAGGGAGAGGGTTGCTCTTGTAAAAATTATCGCCAAAAATATCACCACAAACTAGCCATTTTTATTTAAATGAGTGAAAATAAGAATATAATAAGTAACACCATTTTAAATTTTACTGCAATGATCAACATTATCTAGAGTAATTGAAAATTGTGCGATGTTCCACACCAGTAGTTTTTTTTTCTTCAATCTGCAAGAAAAATCTATTACCTCGATACTTATAACCGATTACCTAATCTACTTCCAAGATAATTGAAATTACCAGTGCATTCGACAATAAACAGCGCGCATTACACACACACAAAAACAAAAAATGCAATATCCCCGACCAAAATAAGACACCCTTCCTCTGATACAGATAACAAGAACTTCAATACACTGTGTTCTCTGGACCAAGAAATTAAATTCGAATTAGCCCGTATCCCAAATAATGTGTCCCCTTCCCCGAGGAGATAACAAACGACACAATGCATCAAGTGACACGCCCTGTGACTGACCATTGTCCAAAGGAAGAGGAGGGACACAATGGGATATGCGTAACGACTTAACAGGATTATGGATTCTTCTGCAATGTTATGTGGTCATCCGAATCTTCGTCGAAGGACTGCCCATTTTAAATACGTCACTTACCTTACAGCATTGAGATTCAATGGCTAATGAAATTTCCTAATAACTGGTGGTAAGGTGTTCTGTGACTTTTGATCGAAAAGTAATGACGGGAATCTCGTTGTGGATCGATTGCGGAATTTTAGGTGTCATTCTAAGTAATCTTTTCTTACGATTTTTTATTTTCTAAGTCAATAATTGAATTTGAATAATTTATCTTTTATTTATCTCAGAAATAATTATTTGTATTAATTTAGGAATTATGATGGGGTAACTGTATATCACCTCAATCTACCATCCATACCTTACAGCATTGAAATTCATTAGCAGATAGTTGGTTGTTTTCAGATTATCTGGCACCGTCAGCAACACGAGGGCTATAATGCGCCGAAACATTCGCCATTAGACAAGCCAACATACATTTACAAACACCCACGCCTAACACGGGACTCGGAACCCGCAACCTCGCGGTCTAGAAGCTAGCACGCTAACCACTATACCGTTTGGTCGGCCATTACCAGATAGAAATTCACATATAATGATTCTATGATGCTGATCGAAAATCGATGCTGATATCGCATTGTGATTTGATGGCAGAAATTTAGGTACCATTCAAGTTAAATTTCTTATGATATCTTATCTTATAAATCAATAATTGAATCTTCTCCGAAAAACAACTAGACGTTGTAAAAGATCCCGCCAAGTCAGCCAGAAAAAGTTATGAAATCTAACGTTTGCCACCAAGCGGCAGCGTTTCGTTTCTTTGAGGTGCTTGTGCACAATGAATTTGATTGTGATTATTAGGTGGATGACCATAGGCAATCAGAAATCTGAATGGCTCTGCGTAATAAGGCTCTTAGAGTCTGAATTCCACATGCTAAAAAACAACCTCTAGCCACAGCTGTAGCCCAGTATAATAAGCTCCATAGGATTGCAGGTTTCGCTTCGAGTAGCGAGTCTCAGCGACTGAAGTGGTGGTGGGGGTTTGACACTCAAATGGCTCTGTGTAATAAGGCCCTAAGGTTTATAAAAGAACAAGAGTGCTGCTTAAGGAAATATGAGATATTTCACTCTCTTTTTTTTGGTCAAAAACAATGTAAAGTTATAGCAACTTTTAAGTTCATAAATTATTTCTATGTTAGTATAATTAGAAAATTTATATCTAATATATTTAGTTGACTGAAGTTAAAAAAATAATTGAATTATCACTGGGTGTTACCCTCGCAGTCCTTATTCCACAACCCAAAGTTATGCGGAAACTCATCCAAAATAAAAAGTCCCATTTTTGAAAAGAAAATAGTTTTAAATTATCGTTTCATGAATGCATTAAAACTATTTTAAAAAAAGGAAAAGGGCCATACATCTTGGCGAATATAAATGTTCTATCATTGCCACATCTCTATAGGTTCTTGCCAGTATAAAATTACATGCAGATTACTTAAAAACTTATTACCAGACTGTGACTTCGCAATTAAACCCTAAAAAAAAATCCTACGCAAATGAAATTAAAATTATATATTTCTTCCGCAAGTCTGTGGTCTTCCATTAAACGCAACTCCTTCAAAGTCCACCCCAGACAACAAAGCACCCTTAGGCCAGCCCTAATGCGCCCATATATCATGGATCATAAGTGTGCCTTAAGCACATTAATCTCCACAAACATCCCTCGCTGTCCATTACAGCAATTTAAACTCAACTCTCTAAAAATCCATAGATGCACCTTCCAATGTATCTTGGTCCATAAGCGTGCCTTAACCCATTAATCTTTGTGAACATCCATCGTATTTCAACGGAACAATTTAAAAACCCAATTCCCCCAGAATCCCCACTTTTATTAATCTCGACGCAACTTTTATTAATTTCATATATCATAAGGCACTTCGCCGAGGCTGTAACTCACCTGTACGATGTGGGCCAGGGTCATCTTTGCCATTGTCCGGTCCTTCCCTCAACCCTTTAAAGGGCATATCTATACATTTTTTTTTAAGAGATAGATTAATTACGCTTTTTTATTCTGTCCGGTGTGTAAAAGGTGTTTTGTTTGCGCGAGGTGTTTAGTGAATTGATAGTGTGCCCTTTGTTTGAGTTATCTTGGGTATTTTGTTTTTGGGCAGGAAGCGGTCCGCGTCGGGTTGGGCGCCGAAGGTATCGCTTTTATGAAGAAAGGGAAGACAATGGTTTTTTTGGGACGTTGAGGTATGCGGGGGACACTGCTTTTTGGATGAGAAAGCGTTTTGGGGATTTTTTTGTGTGTGTCGTGAGAGAGATTGTCCGAAAGTCCCTAAGGAATAGCGGTTTGTAGGCATTCTGCAATCGCCAAGGCTGGATTGTTCATATCTTATATCCCTAATATTTCTGGGCGGTATTTTATTTTGTTTATTATTATTTTATTATAATTATTGTTGATGTTTTTAATAATGTTATTAATATTATTATTAATATAATTGTTTATGGTATTATTATATAATTATTTAAAGTATTATTACTATTTTTATAAATATTATTATTAATATAATTGTTAATATTATTATTAATATTTTTATAAATATTTATTACTAATGCTATTATTAATATTGTTATTAATACTATTATTGATATTATTATTGAAATTATTGATTATTATTATTATTATTATTATTATTATTATTAGAAGAAAAAGTAGTAGTAGTAGTATCAAAATTACTATAATTATTGTTAATATTAATATTAATAATATTTGTATAAATATTATTAATCATATAATTTTTAATATTATTATTAATATTTTTATAAGTATTATTATTAGTAATAATATTAATATTATTATTAATATTATTATTAATATTATTATTAATATTATTATTAATATTATTATTAATACTATTATTAATATAATTATTGATAATATTATTGATTATTATTATCAATACTATTATACTCACTAATATTATTATTGTTGTTGATATTATTAATATCAATATTAATATTATTATTGTTATTAATAATAATTATCATAATAATAATATTATTATTACCATTAATCTTATTAATATTAATATTATTACTAATAATATTATATTATTATTATTATTAATGATATTTTTATTATTATTAATGCTGTTATCAGTATTATTATTAATACTATTATTGATATAAATATTGATAGTATTGATTATTATTATTAATAATAATAATATTAATAATGATATTTTTATTATCATTTTTATTATTATAAATAATAATAATAGTATTATTATTATTATACTATTATTATTCATTAATCATTACTATTAATCTTATTAATAATAATATTAATATTATTATTATTTTTATTTTTTTTTGACAATCCCTTTATCTCATACTCAACCCATTTTAAGGCTAAGACCTTTTTCCTGATTTAAAATTAGGCATTGCTTTCTTAGTTTGTTTGAAAATCGAAGTTACATCGTTTTATTTTGATCATTTTCAAAATTATGTGTCAGGAACTCGCAATTTGTTGGTCATCATAAACTTCATTTTTTGGACGCATTTGTCTCAAACCTGATTAGATAGTAGAATTAGTAGTAGGAATAATTGGAAGAAAAAAAAAAAAACTCTGTAAATGCGGAGAAAGTAATTAATATTTATCCGTAAAGATACGGGCAGAAATCCGTTTAGAGTTCCCAATAATCCTTTATAGAGTAATTTGCCTTTTTTCTTTCTAAAAATATCGACATTTTCTTCAATTTCTTTATCGTTGAAAGTTTTTTTTTAAAGATTTCTATGGATGGAATTAATTAATTTTCATGTACCCACTATAAAACCAGCTTATATTTATGAAGGCTCTGTAATGTAACTAAAAATATTCTTTGCCAACTAATTGTACTAAGCAAATAGCAGTCAGTCTGTATTTGATGGTATCAGAAAACAACAAAATACAGGTTAAGCACTCTCTTGCGACTAAATGAGATTTTCACTGAGAGTCAGCTCCACCTCTCGTTTCTTGTAAAATAAGGTTGTCAAAAGATGTTTGCTCGAAGTTGCTATTACCTAATGATGAACTTTACCAATTAAACAAATGTTTCTGACATTACTTCTTAAACTAGTAGCCCTATTTTAGACTACAAGGGGACCTTACGGTCTCGGAAATTCAGATCGGGATGAGACTCAACATATTGGTAGTATACCTTAAGGGTATCCACTCAGTAAAGTAATAAGGTGCACTGGCCAGAAGATTCCGAGAAAACAGGCTCTAAAGTGTTACGCGCAGCTTATATACTAGTAGAGATTTTTGCTCTGCAACTGTAAATAAAGTATTATCTTTAATTGAAATTTCAATTAGCTGTAACAGTCACTATATAAATTGATAAAAAAAAAAAAATACCTCACGAGGTATCGAACCCGGATCGCCAGGACGGAAACATAGCACGCTGATCACCCGACCGATGCAGAGCAAAAATCTCTAATAGTATATAAGCTGCGCGTAACATTTTAGAGCTTGTTTTCTCGGAATCTTCTAGCCAGTGCGCTTCATTGCTTTACTGTGTAGATACCCTTAAGGTATACTACCAATCTGCCGAATCTCTTCCCGATCTGAATTTCCGAGACCGTAAGGTCCCATTGTAATATTAACGACAACTTCGAATTGAAATCAACGCTTACATGTCCCTACTTTTCCCAGCTTTAGCATAATAAAACTACTTCCCCCTTATAAGTTGAAATGTAACCATTCTGCAACATTTTTTTAGTGTTTGACACCCGACTGTGTTTACGTAACGTACAAGGGAAAGGGTCAGTGACACATCGCAATATCGTAATAGAATACGGCTACACGATGCAAACTTCAAGCTCTTTGCTGCCAAGGATCTTATGCACTTTTAGTTTCAAAAAAATTGGTAATAATAATTTGTTTTATAGCCAAAGGGAAGAAATTGGGGCGTGAAAACAACAATTGAAAGTTGAACAATAGCCACCCTTATGAACAACCCTTATGCAAACACGTATTCGGGACATATTATTGTTGGCAACTGGTATAGCTAAGTTTTAATATTCAAACACGATGACAAAATTAATTAGCTTCTAACTTAATTGCTTTTATAGAAAAATTTGGACCTACTACAGCACATATTCAGGAGTTATTGTGGTTTTAAGACGAATGGTATTAGCTTCACCAGGTATTATTGTTCAAGCACGAATACAAACTAATGTAATAACCTAATGGCTTTTATCCAAAGGTTGGATATACTACAGAACGTATTCAGGACATATTGTGACACTAAAACGACTGGTATTTGTATCACCAGGTTTTAATGTTCAAGAATGAATACGAAATTAATTAACCTCTAACTTAATTACTTTTATCCGAGGCACATATTACTGCATGTACGGGCAACATATTCTGGCTCGAGGACGACATACAATTCAGGCTCGTGTCTCGCTTCCAAAACTACAGTTGAGCCATTCACGATAACTGGATCGACTTCTTGAACAATGGCCCGATCAATTAGAGACGCTCGAAAGTAAGCGACTGCGTAATAACAACAGGTCGTGCGTGTAACGTTTGTGTGCGGCGGACGTGTCGCAATAACACCTGCCTCAATGATATCAGTATATGTTATAGAAGGGGAAAGGCCCGATATTGCAAGCAGTTTTTGGGGGATTCAAAACCACGCTTCTTTTGTGAGACAAATGTGCCTTCTTCGCCAACGATAAGGCACTGGGGTGGGTGAGGGGGGGGGGGATGAGGGTATGTTTGTGCGGGGGTGTGAAGGTCCAAGTGTCAGGGTTAGAAGGAGTGGTGGTTGTTTGTTTGTGAGAAGAAAACTTCAGGATAGAAGACAATGCGATAAAACCGAGAGCGGAGGTAACAATGTCGAGATGAAAGATAAATGGAGTGATTTCGCTAGAAAATCGGTGAAACTGGAGCGATGAAAGTTTTATTGCTGGTGAAGGGATACAATGTGGTGGTTTTGTAAGGACGGACTCAAAAGGGGGGTTTTTTTGGGGAGGGGAACAAAGATTTATAAGTTGGATCGTGGCTATCTCCAAGTAGCACAAATCCGCTGGCCAATAGCGGTTCGACACTGGCGAGTGCCGATGTGGACCGTTGTAGAATGGCCGTTGCTATAAGGATCTTGTCCCTAGTTCTGTGTAAAATACGCTGGAAGTTTTGAAATGATGATGCAGAGTTTTAAAATTGAAATATAGTGTTATAAGAAAGGACGGAGGGGTAAGAAAAAAATATGTTTTGCGATAATTTTGTTTATTTAAAAAAAAATTAAAAAAAATCGTATTTTGGAACGA
Source organism: Linyphia triangularis (assembly GCA_963978545.1). NCBI lineage: Eukaryota > Metazoa > Arthropoda > Arachnida > Araneae > Linyphiidae > Linyphia > Linyphia triangularis. Next base: position 10,633,380 of record OZ021728.1, read on the forward strand.
TGTTCGAGATTGAGCATGGACTGCCTAATCTTCCCAGAACCCTTGTCTCCGGCTTTGGCCGCTGGGCTACCTGGGTAATTGCCATTTATGGGGGCCGACCAAACGGTATAGTGGTTAGCGTGCTAGCTTCTAGAGGTATGGGTGTTTGTAAATGTATGTTGGCTTGTCTAATGACGAATGTTTCGGCGCATTATAGCCCTCGTGTTGCTGACGGCGCCAGATAATCTGAAAACAACCAGCCAATTATGGGGATTTCAAGAAAAAAATTTATAACTTTGAAATGATATAACTGCGAAATATGGATGGTCAGGAAATGTCATGGAAAGTCACGAATTCGGAGATTGGGTAAATTTTGTAATGGAAAGTCATGATTTGGAGCACACAAAAAAAATAGTCATACGTCATGGAAATACAGTGAATTTCATGGATTTATAAACATTTGAAGTAAAATCACGTAACTGCTAAGTCATAAACACCATGATCGCTATTCAGCTCATCGAAAATTCATCTATGGTTTTTTCTTTACGTTTTGACGGAAACAACGGTCACAGTTAAAAACCGCGGCCGATGAAAACATTTCTGAACTCCAAATTTGTGACATCACACGAGTAAGGGAGCATAGGTAAAAAAAAATTCATAATACGAGAACTGAAATTAACAGTTTTGATAAGCATGTGCTTACTTTTTTTTTTCCGTCTTCTTTCTTCTGTTTTGCGCTGTTGGTATCCGAACATTTGATTTTCGATTGTATATTTATTATTATTAATTTATTCTTTCTTCAAATATTTCTAGTTATCAAAGATTGATTAGCTTTACACAGAAATATCAAAGAATGGAAAATTATTTTTCCCTTTTTCTTCTGATTTGGAAGTTACTGAAACAAGGATTTTTTACTTCATTTAAAATAAAATAAAAATCATTTTATGGTGCATTGGTTTACATACTATGTTCAAGTTAGTAAAATTCATAAAAGTTATTATTATTCTTTCTTTATTTTTTTTATTTTTTTTTTTATTTATTTATTTATTTATTTATTTATTTATTTATTTATTTATTTATTTATTTATTTATTTATTTATTTATTTATTTATTTATTTATTTATTTATTTATTTATTTATTTATTTATTTATTTATTTATTTATTTATTTATTTATTTATTTATTTATTTATTTATTTATTTATTTATTTATTTATTTATTTATTTATTTATTTATTTATTTATTTATTTATTTATTTATTTATTTATTTATTTATTTATTTATTTATTTATTTATTTATTTATTTATTTATTTATTTATTTATTTATTTATTTATTTATTTATTTATTTATTTATTTATTTATTTATTTATTTATTTATTTATTTATTTATTTATTTATTTATTTATTTATTTATTTATTTATTTATTTATTTATTTATTTATTTATTTATTTATTTATTTATTTATTTATTTATTTATTTATTTATTTATTTATTTATTTATTTATTTATTTATTTATTTATTTATTTATTTATTTATTTATTTATTTATTTATTTATTTATTTATTTATTTATTTATTTATTTATTTATTTATTTATTTATTTATTTATTTATTTATTTATTTATTTATTTATTTATTTATTTATTTATTTATTTATTTATTTATTTATTTATTTATTTATTTATTTATTTATTTATTTATTTATTTATTTATTTATTTATTTATTTATTTATTTATTTATTTATTTATTTATTTATTTATTTATTTATTTATTTATTTATTTATTTATTTATTTATTTATTTATTTATTTATTTATTTATTTATTTATTTATTTATTTATTTATTTATTTATTTATTTATTTATTTATTTATTTATTTATTTATTTATTTATTTATTTATTTATTTATTTATTTATTTATTTATTTATTTATTTATTTATTTATTTATTTATTTATTTATTTATTTATTTATTTATTTATTTATTTATTTATTTATTTATTTATTTATTTATTTATTTATTTATTTATTTATTTATTTATTTATTTATTTATTTATTTATTTATTTATTTATTTATTTATTTATTTATTTATTTATTTATTTATTTATTTATTTATTTATTTATTTATTTATTTATTTATTTATTTATTTATTTATTTATTTATTTATTTATTTATTTATTTATTTATTTATTTATTTATTTATTTATTTATTTATTTATTTATTTATTTATTTATTTATTTATTTATTTATTTATTTATTTATTTATTTATTTATTTATTTATTTATTTATTTATTTATTTATTTATTTATTTATTTATTTATTTATTTATTTATTTATTTATTTATTTATTTATTTATTTATTTATTTATTTATTTATTTATTTATTTATTTATTTATTTATTTATTTATTTATTTATTTATTTATTTATTTATTTATTTATTTATTTATTTATTTATTTATTTATTTATTTATTTATTTATTTATTTATTTATTTATGAAAATTATTTTCTTCAGTCTTGGAGAATCAAGAAAAGTCATGGATTCGTGACATTTTATTTTGGTAGAAACCGTGCACATAAAAGAGACAAATGGTACTTAAGAGAGATGGAAATTTTAAGTACTCACCTCTTTTCAAAATTTATTTAAGAAGTACATTTGATGACGGCTATATACGGGTGAGGCGCATTTTCGTTTGGACGGATTTGTCAATCGACAAAACTGGAGAATTTGGGATACTTAAAAATCCTCCTTGTATGTCTTGCAAAACCATTGCATTCTTCAAAAGTAGCCGTTTTTTCTGCACTATCTAATAAAGGGATCAAAGGGTCCTTTTCATAATCGAAAACATAAACACATTCCAAAATATTCAGGTTTTACAAAAATTTGTTTCCACATTTCATTATTTGAAGTAATTTTACCAACAGCTGTATTTAAAATCTGTTCATCCAACATGCTCTTCTTTCTGCCTGTCGCTGATTTGCAGCTGTGTCATTTCTAAGTTATGGATACATACAATCGCATGCACTTTTTAATACTTTCAATTACCCATACGTATACGTAGAATAATGCAAGAATAGGATTCAGTGAAAGAAAATCGAATTCCTCCCCCCCCCCCCCCTTCACGTTTTCGAACATTCTGATTTCAAAAGAGTGATCTAGAAAAAATATGTCTGTGGTCAGCCTAACTCCCGAACAAATTGACCTACGATGTTCTTGGTATGCGTGTTGGTGAAGGCACAGGGATCTACCATTAAGGTTTTCGTCAAAATGGCGCATGCCCATAAGGTAGCTGCCATTGAAAAAACCATGTTTTACAGTAATTGCTAAAAAACGCCTCAAACGATTTTGATCAAAATCGCTGTGGTAATGCCTCTGAAGGTGTTCTAAATATCCCCACCTCCGAAATTCCCCTAAAAATGCTTTAATGGCGTAAAAAGTTTAAAAAACGAATGCCTTCAACACAGAGTGTTCTCTTTCCTTGAACATTGCTCATCAACGATCGTTTTTTCTCCTCTCCTCAGTTTCACTTTTAAGAAAGGATAATATAAGAATTATTGAAAAGTATATCACCAAAATCATCTATTAGGCGGAGTTTTTTTTAAGGCCCTCTTACAAGAATTATCGCAAAAGCCATTTTTTTTTTTTTTTTTTTTTTTTAAAATGAATGATGAAAATATAAAAACGGTAACTGACGCATGTACACGTCAGTATTGTAGTGTATTTGAAAGTTGTGCGATGTTCCCTAGCTGTGGTCTTGATATCAAGCGTGCACAATTTAGAGACATTTAAAAGACTAAAATCCCCTTCTGAACTTCCCATAAGATCAATTTTGACTTGGATTTAGTTATATTTAGCCATATTTAGTCCGTTATTTATCCACAAGTTTCATTATTTAGTCATGTAGTTATATTATTTAGTCAAATATTTATTCTATTTTGTCAATTAGCTTATATTATTTGGTCAATTAGTTATATTATGTAATCAATTAATATCACTATTTATAATACAGTCAATAAATAACGATTAGCAATGAGCAAATAGTCAATAAATAATGAAAAATAATGAACAATTTCATATTTTATTTACTCAGTTATTTCTACTATTTACGTCCTTCCCCCCCCCCCCGCTAGTAAAATACTTTTTAAATTCATTTTAAAGAGGTGCCGATCGGCAAGGTTGCGCTGGTGGTAGATTATCTGACGTAATAAGATTAATTAACATATTTAATATAAGACTGGGGTACAACATTTACAAAGAAGGAACTTGGAAGGCAGGAAAGACACACACTGTTTCTCTCTCTGATGATTTTTGGAACAGTAAAAATTTTTTTAAGGTCAATAATTTTTATGTTATTTGATCCAGAAAAAAGGGGAAAACAAACAAAAAAAAAATGTGAAAAAAAATCTCCTTGCAAGCTCTGTTATCTAGAAAATATGTTGGCTGCTTAGGCTATGCACGTGATTGTCAAGTGGAAAAGTAAGAGGCGAGGCCTTGCAATTTCAAGCAAATCCCAATCAGAATGTGATATTTATCATAACAATACAGCAATAACGCATACATATATGGGTGAGACTACAAAGATAAAAGAATATAAAAAAAAAAAAAGCACAAATACAATTTATTTCTATAAATTATCCAACATTTTAATTCACAACGGAGACGAATATCTTTGATCTCAATTATAAATTTCTTAGTTACAGAAAACTCAACAAATGTGGCGATCTCGGAAACCACGCCAAAATCATAAATAACTTTCACCTAAAATAAATTAATGATAAAAAAAAATAATGCATTAATTACATTTATTCACCAATCTTGCTAAAAAATCAATTATGCCCATTCAAGTAAACTACTCTCAATGATTAATGACTTCGTACTCATTATATACCTAACAGCCCTATGAAATACTCATTTTTGTTTAAATTAATACTTTGTTCGTAAGTCATTTAACAAGAAGAATGCAAATTTCTCTTTACTCAAAGCATGTGTCATATTCAGATGTGTTTACGGGATTAATGAATAACGCACGTGGGTTAAGGCTTAGTATTATTATGCAATTTATCAAGGATGGTCTAGGCCAGACGAAAAAGGAATTCGAATTGGCCGTTTAGTACGCCGTTCGATTGCAGACGATATTTCGCTTATGTAATGTTATGGACGATAAACCGGCACGAGACGATCACGTTCTGATTATACACATGTCAACGGTTTTGATGGGTTTGGAAGTCGGTTTCTGAAAATAAAATGATACATTTGGTTAAATTTATATTCGATTATAAACATTCTTGATGGATTAAAAAGTGAAATTTACTTTGATTTATATAATCGAAATTGCTCGTTACGTTCTGAAATCGCTATAATAAGAATATGGTGGGATTTAAAAACAATTTACCCAACTGTATATTTAACACTAAAACATTACCTTATTATGTTTATAAATTCAAACCGCGAAAATAATTATGATAAATTTTTTGCTCACAAAAAATACGTAAATTAAAAATTATATATATTGTTCCGTGGATGGGTTCGAAAGATTTGAAGCCAAAGCAGATTAACACTTGCAGAAATTTATTCCTATATACTCTACACAGATTCTTTTACAAAACCTGAACTTCTCGTTCTAAAAGACTCAAATACAGCTCTTTACACAACAATAGAGCTCAAACAACAGTTAAAAAACTTCACAACTGCTACAAATCGCCGCAAAAGACAATGCAATACAGTTCGCTTTTGAACTACTCTGAATGCTCACTGAGAGACAGCTAACTCAGTATCTCAACTCAGAAATTCCAGTCAACTAACGGACTCAACTAACTAACTCAACTCACGGCCGGCCTTATATAGGAGTCAAACCTTCTTGAAACTTCTAGAGATAGATATTTGGAGAACTTTCCAGATCGTAGTCGAAAAGTCCTATACATGAACATGGGGAACGAAAATGTCACCAAATGGTCGCCAAGTTTGGCGACAAAAATTAGTCGCCAAAACCGTCGCCAACTTGGCTCTATCTCGCCAATTTGGCGAGATTGCCATTACCATATTGTTTAATGCCCGGCTCCTTGTAAAACTCGCTTCCCAGCGTTATCTCTGTAAAACTCGTTATCAAGCATTAAGACACATATTGCAGGGAAGCCAACTTAAAGGCGAACTATTGCACTGCCTTATGCAAGATGTACATAAATTTTCCTATTTACAAAATTAACACTACGAAATATTTACAAATATACAAAAATTCGTAACAATATGTATATTTTGTTGTTGCATAGAATAGAAAATATTATATAGCCTGTCACCTAATATGCGAAATAATTTTTGTCCCATATGTTATAAAAAACATTCATCTCATTCTACCAACCAGTATCTTTTTACGCGGTAGAAATGACAAAAAAAAAAAAAAAAAAGGGGGAAAATCTACCTACACACAATGGAGATTTTAAATTTTCATCCTATATCCTCAATGCGCAAATCCATTTCATTCCAACCCCATATTTTTCGACACATAGACCTATACTTCAGTAAAAATTCAAAATTTAAGCAAAAGCTTTAGTACCCCCCCCCCCCCACCTTTTCTTCTCCTTGCAACTTGTATCCATTAATAAAGTGCACGTGGAGAAATACAAAAAATGTGATAAATACCGAAAAAATAAAAAAAAATAAGCTGGTCAAGACGCAAGAGTGTCTATCGTTGCATCAGATATTGGAACATCTCCAGAAAGTTCAATCGCTGTGATCGAACGATATGAAAGTTCTCTTTATACAAATAAGGTAGCGAAAAATCGTTTTCGACCTCGACAGGAGAAAAAAAAAAAAATCATCCTTTTTTAAAATAAATACGCTTCACAGACACCCCAGAGGAGTAAGCTTACATCTTGATATTAGGGAGTGAGTTGCCATGATCATATTAGAAGAAGCAAAAATCTGGGATCAGTTGTATTTTATGTTACCTCTTGAATAATGCCGAGGAATATTTTGTGAGACGTATTGGATTAAATCGAATTGGATTATTTTGAGAAGACAGGTAAGGTTCAAGTTACATAGCGGAAGCAATTCGTTGTTGGTTAGATTTCGAAACAAAGGGCACAAAATGTGACTTAAATAAATTGTTTCAATTGACACTTATTTAAGAAGTAGTCATTGTTTTTTAAGTTCTTTGTGTTTTAATATTGTATTCCAGGGTTGAAAGATAGAAGATTCTTTAGGTTTTCTTAACTTGCTAAAATGACTATTTTTTTTTCTTCTTCTATTCTGTCAGCTACTAGTATCGAAAATTATGAACGTTTTTAAACAATTTTTTTTTTAACATAAAATTTCAAACAAATAACACTATCTTCAAATGTTAATAAAACAAATTCGTGTAGCTTTTTACAATGAGTAATTACAAATAAAAATCTAAACAAGCAGAGGCCTTGGCATTTAAATTGGTGTAACATTTATCAATAATCACAACAACAAAAAAAAAAAACTGTCCAGAAATAATTTACAAGACTGTAGTAGATTGCTCTGTAAAGCAGCTACATCACAGCAAATGGAAATGTCTTAAAATAAGACACAAAATTGTCTTAAACAAGTGGCACTGTTTTAAGACGAAAAATGGTGTCTTAAACTTTAAGACACTTGAAGTGTCTTAAAATGGGGTATTTTCAGACGTTTAGACTGTCTGAATTGGGGATATTTTCAGACAGTTGATGTGTCTGAAAGGGTTGTTTATGTTACCTTTCAGATGTTGGGAAGCTAAAAATACATTTATTTAAATTAAAATGCAATAAATGAGCTTGTGTTAAATTACAAATTTTTATTAAAATAAAAGTCAAAATAACTTTCTGTTGACTATGTTTCACTTTCCTGGTAAATTTAAGCATGGGATTGCAAAACTGCAACACAACTGTTAATAATAGGCACACAACTATTAATATATCCAAGCAAGGGATTTGGGACTTAATGTAAATATATGTATTGGGATAAAATGGACATTGTATTGTGGCTGAATCTTAAATAGAAAAGGTTTGACTTCCAAGATTGTATCACAGTTTTAAGTTGCTTTTTACAAGTCAATTTTAACATCAAATAACAAGCGTGATGTAAACACTTATAGTAGTTGCATTGGCAAGTCTAAGATACATTATGTGGCAACATAAACTTATTTTAATGATGAATCAAGCAGTAATAATCTAATTATTCTCCATCTGGGAATTTAACTTGTTTATAACATTTCCCTATAATAACACTACATAATAAACACTACAATGCTTCAATTATTGTCGAATAGTTGAAGCAGATATAGGACTTTTAAAAAAAAAACATTAAAAGGTGCATAAAAGATAAACAATTAAAACAGAAGGCATTAGAAGTATCTGTAAGGAGACATTTCAGAATATGGAGGTAGAGTATATTAAATTTGAAAAGTATGCAAGTTGTGCAAAAAATTTTGCGTTTCTGAAAACGTCAGTTTCCCAAATTTTTGTATGCTTGTAAAAAAAATATGCCAGATATACAGTTGAAATTTTTTATTATGATTAAATAACATATTAAGTGCATACTAAAACTAAAATAATATTAAAATTCCAGTAATTTGGGGATGGGACCTTTTTACAACTATTTTCCCTATCGCTGCGACTTTTCGTTAATCGTTGAGAAGCTAAAGAAGAGAGGGCATTTAAAAAACCTAAAAAAATGTAAGAAAAGGGAGAGGGGGGAATTAAAAAAGGAATTTGAAATATCTGTAAAGATGGCTGCTTCAAAATACAGAGTTGAAGCACATTAAACTTGGAAAACATGCAAGTTATTAAAACTTTTATAGTTCTTTCACGTTTTCTCAAAACGTTGATTTTCCAACTTTTGGTATGCTCATATAAAAGACTATGCAAGATATAGAATTGAAATTTTTTATGGCAATTATATAACATCTGAAGTACATATTAAACAAAAATATTATTCAAATCTATACAATTTAGTTTTTAATTATTATTACTTAAAAAATTGCAAATTTTCATACGCTCAACAAATTACCACATAAAAAAACTTTTTATTATTATTTTGAGAAAGCTGATATTTAATGTAGTAGGGTGATACGCCAGTAATTGACCACATGCCAGTAGTTGACCAAAATGACACAAAAAGGAAGTAAACAAGAATTGTTGTGATGGTATTCTAATTTTTATTTGTTAAAATATATTCAATAACTAATGAAAGCCAATGCCAAAAGTTATAGGGGTAACCAAGCTTCCAATTGGATGATAAAAATTAACAAACACAAAGGTATGTCACAGGGTCTCATATGAGTGACTGACACTATTAGTGAAGGGCACTATTAGTGAAGGGTGGTTTAGCTTCTCTTTGATTTTTTAGCATCAACACGAATAATTCCTAAATGGTTTAATACAAATAATGTATGTAGATCATTTATGTTTGTTTTATATTAATATACAAGTAGTTTTTCTTTAAACTAATAAACAAATTATGAAAAACAGATGGTCAATTACTGATCAGGCTAAGTGTTATATTTTTAGTAATTGACCAAAATGGTCAACTACTAAATTTTTATTTACTTGCATATTTTCTGGGAAAAAACAAAGTGATAACAAAGGTTTATGCTTTTATTGCAATCTTCACTTACTATTTGTCCAGAAAAATTGATTTTTTCAGTAATTGACCATTGTAGTTAATCGGTGTCGATAAGGGTGTTAAGTACTAGTTTTTCAACTTTAGAATACAAAAGTAAGTCATTTTTAAACTCTAAGATGGATTTTCTTATTACATGTGTACATTAGATCATTTTTAAATATACTAGGCTTACACTCTTAACATAATTTTTTTTTTTAAAGTCAAGAAATGGTCAAAAGTCAATTTTAAGTATACTTCCACTTTACCCTACACAAATATTATGTAGGTTACTTACAATTTTTATTTAAACTAACACTCTGGTACATAAATGTCTGTCAGAATTTTATAAATTGTTTTATTTCTTGAAAAATTCAAAAAATCGGATCAAATGGTCTGTTGACAGAGAAAAGATATCAAAGATAAGCCGGAAAATTTACAGATCACTAACACCCTTGTAAATATCAAAATTACTTTTCGCACCTTAATTGAATAAGATATATATTTAGTAATATTTTTTAATATGAACAGGAAAAAATTAAAGCAGAAAATTAACTTAAATATTGATAAGAAATTGAGTTAAATAAATCATTAAGGAAGTTTTTTTTATAGGTTTAAGCATATACCTAGGCTATAAGAATTCTGAAATCATTAAAATTAAACACTCATGGAAGGGAAGAAATCCTTTCTCAAGTAGGGTCAAGAAAAGGTCTTGAAATCTACGCTTTTTCAAGAGAAAATATTGGGAAAATAAGAGAAACTGCCAGAAAATACAACATTCCTCATTCTACGTTGATTAATAAGCTAAGAGGGAAAACCCCAGAATTTAGAAAAATGGGCCCTCAACAATTCTTACACCCTCAGAAGAAACTCTTTTATGTAATTGGATAAATGCCAATGCAAGAAAATGATTTCCATTAGAAAAACGGATGATTTTGAAACTATTCAAGAAATAATATCCTCTACATTCGATTCTTTTCATCTAAATTTATTCAGAATTGAAAGTATAGGATTAGATCATCTTTTCTATATTATTTTGATTTTCTTGTTTTAATTTTTTGAATAAAATATGCATAATTACCTACCAGTAAAACTAACTTTGATAACTAAAGTTTATAAAACCATCATACTATATTTTACACTGATGTTCCTGTATTTTCATGGATTAAAATTGATTATATTTATTTTTACTTTCTTTTTTTAATTCATTTAACAGTTAATTTATGAATATTAGAGCATTTTATAACAGAATTTAACAATTAACTTTTGGTTTTATTCTGGAAATGGAAGTGGTCAATTACTAGCATGGCTGTGGTCAATTACTAGCATGGCTGTGGTCAATTACTAGCATGGCTGTGGTCAATTACTGGCAAAATTGCTTTTGGTAAGAAATTCTGATGATATTTTAAATTGTAAAAAGGACTGGAACACCATGTTAATTTATTATTGAGCTTCATTAATCAATTGATATTTTGGGAAATTTTCATAACATTCCGTTAATAATTTTTTAAGAAAAAAAATTAAATGTGTAGAAACTTGCACTAACTGGTCAATTACTGGTAGGTTCACCCTATATAGACATTTCTAAGAAATAAAAAGCAAAAAAACTTTTTATTAGTTTTAAGAAGATTCCTCTACGAACGTAACCAAATTCAACTCATTGCAAAAAATTTTTTTAATCGAGTTTTTAAATAAGTGATTATTAATAAATTATTAGCCTATTATTATAAACTTTTTTCTAAAATATAATTTAAAAAAGGTTTGAACAACATATGTAAAAAAAATTTCTTCATTTTGACCAATATTCAATTTATTTCAAATGCGTTGATTTTTCTGATTTTAATGCTGTCATCGAGTACCCAGTCCTCATAATATGCAGGTCATATCATAAATATCCTCAGATGTAATAATAATAATATGGAACATACAAGATCATTCATAAAATAAAATTCAAGGACACGATAAATTTTATCCAAATTACATCACATCATGCTAAATATATTTTCAAAATCATTAGTACTTGTAATATGCAACAAAACCAACAAAAATGTAATTGAATGTTAAAAACAGAAAATTTAGAATTCTATGAGGGTCATTTAGAAATCGATCAATTAAAATTTACTGTAATAAAAGCACTGAAAATAAAATAAATAATATTACATAAACCAACTTTTTCACTAGGAATGAAGCCGTTGTGGGGACCATTGTGCATATCAAAATAATCATTTCTGAGTTTGAGCAATTGATTGCCAAGTCACTTAAATACTATTCTACTTGTACATGTATATATTATTGTGAACAAATGCTTTTTAATGCTGATCAAAACATTTGACTACTTCAAGCACATAATTATTTCAAGTTTGAATACTGTTGTCATTAATATCCCTCGGCGTTCAAGTTATGTTTTTTGTGACATAGTACTTACTCTCATATCATGCAATCAAAGAGTACTGCTCCAACAGCTTGGCAACGATGCTCAGTTTGGATATGTTGCTAAGTGCTATTGAGTATGAAGTAATAGTATTAAAGGGCAATTAGAACATAGTGTATACCGTTCGTCCATGATTCAGCAGTGGCAGCAGTTCTAGAAGAGGCAAGCGATACCAAAACTTCTGATCACACTTTTATTGCATCAGATTAATGAGGAATATTTTTCCTATAACCCCCAATTGAATATTAAAAAAAAAAAAAAAACACTCAAGACACATTTGGGTACGTGAGAAAACTCTGGCAACAATATTTGATACTTTTCCGTTAGACGGGTACCAAAAACCGTTAAGTCGGAAAGTTGGCGTAGTTATCGCCAAGCTGAAATGTTTACGCGAAAATAATATTTTGATCTAGTGAACTTTTATTTTTATTCATTAGTTTGGGAGACTGCCAAACCAAACCTTATCATAGATTGGAAGTTATTAGTTTGAATAAGTTATCGCTGCAAATTGGCTATTTTTATCTGGTACCCGTCAAATGGAAGAATTCAAATGATGTTGTAATCATTGATCAGGAATAGGTTAATATTGGCCTATAACTCATGATCTACAGAACCAATTTGGACAAAGTTTGCTTTAATAGATAGAATTTTTGCTGAGAATACACTTTAAATACAAAAAAAACCCGCAATTACATATGAAAATTAATGTCGTATTGCTGTCTATGCTGGAGCGAATGTGCGCCAACGGGATTCGAACCCAGGACTCCTAGGTCAGTAGATAGGCATGCTTACCGCTAGGCAAAAAAAAACACTAGTGCCTGGATGTTGTATCTGTCATTTGTACACGAGACCACCACATAGACTCTTCGCAGTGAGTCGCGAAGGGATCGAACGATTGAGTTGCTTGTGTGCGAGTTGAGTTTGTTACATGAGAGTTGAGTGGTTGTGTGAGAGAAAAAGTTTCTTGCCGAGTTGGTAGTGTGGAGGTCGTGCAGTAAATTTTTCTGAAGGCGTCGATAGAACTCCTCTTTGGCAATCTGTTTTTGCGGGGACCGATGTCCAGTTACAGGGTAATTGATCCATAAGTTCTAATAGTGGAGTCGTTAGCAGCACTGAGTTCGTAGTTATCTACAGGTTGTAGCCCAGGGACACGTGAACGAGGAAACACGCACACTTTGGATCCGGTGTCAATAAGAAACCTCACTTTTGAAGAGTTATCCGTGACGAGTAGGCGACTTCCTACAGCGAGGCAGCTAGCCGTCACCGCTAATAGCTGCCATTGGGGTTTTCCGAGAAAGAGCAGGGTGGTTCGCGATAAAAACATGTTTTCAGAGAACTCACGAATTGGTTCGGGGCTATTGGTGCGACGACTCGGTGCTGAATCATCAGTGGAGCGGCGTTGACGAGAAGGGCTTCGCGCGAAACGACTTCTGGTTGTTGGGGGAATCGCCATCTTTAACGCTGCAACTTAGTTTGAGAGTTCCAACACTTGTTTTTCAAGTCGACTCGCTGTTTCCTCAGTCAACGGTGGCTGCGTTACCGAATTAACTCCCCCAGGTTGAGGAGGTGAGACTTGCACTTCTAAGATTCGGTCAGCGACCTTGGCCATTTCCTCAGGTGATAAAGATCTCTGCACCTGCAGAATTGCCTGGACGTGCGTGGGTAATCGCTGCAGCCACAGAGAACGCAATAGAGGCTCCGCCAACTCCACTGATCCGGCGGCGAGTGATTTTAAATGACGCAGAAAGTGGGAAGGTTTGCGATCACCGAGTTCCTCTCGATCTAGTAGCTGCCGAATTCGTTGTTCTGCTGATGAGGACAATCTCTGCACAAGTTCACCCTTGAGATGACCATAAGCGTCTTCTGTAGGTGGCGACGTGATGATGTCTTCCACCTCCGAAGCATATCGTGCCTCCAGATTCGCTACAACGTGGTGGAACTTCGTTTTATCCTGCGTTATTCCAGATAAAATGAATTGCGATTCTACTTGAGCGAACCAGAGTCCCGGTTTCTCTGCTCAGAACGGTGGCAATTTGGCAGCGACACGGAAAACCGACTGCTCGTTCCCAGTCGACGCCGAGCTTTCGTTTCTCGTCGCGGTGGCGGCCATGTTTCCTTCCTCCGGAATCAAAGTTGTGGGGGTTTGTAGAGCTTGTTGTTGTTCCACTTGAGCTTTTAGATCAGCTATCTGCTTCAGAAGATCTTGCTGTTGACGTTCATCCATTCTATCACCTATCCGGTTCACCAATATAGGAATATATTTATTTCAACTTTTTACGGCGATATATTATGTCAACAAGGCATCTGTTCTCATTCTCCTTTCGTCCTCTGGTTCTTCGCTCCTCGCGCATGCGCACTGACTCTCTCCGGTCACAGGCCCATGGTCGTAATGTCTGAAAGCGAGAAGCGTCTGAATTTGGAAATGTCTTAATTTGGTGAGAAGTGTCTTATTTTCAGTTACTTGTTGTGACTGAAAGCAATTTAAGACCCGTGTAATGTCTGAAATTCGAAGAAGTAAACCACCTTTGTGCAAAATAAGTCACCTAATGTGTCTGAAATGAATTTTTAAGACATTTTGTGTCTAAATTTAAGACACCAGCATTTACAGTGATCGCTGAAGAATTGCAACCACTTTTTAACTTACGACAAGCACGCACAAACGCTGTTTATTCAAATTTCATTATACGCTAGAAAAATTCAACCACTTGATCGCATCTACTGGGATGAAGCTTTTCGTAGGGGTAATTGCCGTAGAGAATCGTATATGTATTTTAGTAAATTACTAATTACCAAATCAGTGACGACAATTAAGAGTTAAAATTCGACAAACAGTAAGTGTACAAATTGTACTATTTAGACGAAATTAAGGACAATATTCCTTCTTTTCCACCTCCACGAGCAAACACACTTAAATTAAAATAAATTCCTAAATGAAGGATGGATTCCTAAGTAAAAAAGAGGATGGGTTTAAGAAATTTTATTCAGTACGTAAAAGGAGCTTTTCGTAGCTTCAGTTGGAATAGGGAATCTTGCATGTATTTTAGTAAATTACTAATTACTATTTAGTAAATTACTAATTACTATTTAGAAAATTACTAATTACTATTTAGTAAATTACTAATTACTTTTTAGTAAATTACTAATTACTATTTAGTAAATTACTAATTACTACTTAGTAAATTACTAATTACTATTTAGTAAATTACTAATTACTATTTAGTAAATTTCTAATTACTATTTAGTAAATTACTAATCAGTGGTGTTAATTAAGAATTAAAAGAGAAAAAGACAGAGGACAAACTACATAATTTAGAGGAAATTAAGGTCAATCTTCTCCAATTCCCTTCCCCCCTCCCCACCTAATAACCGCCACTGTACTTAATAATAATAGTAATAATAATAAGTACATGTATTTTCCCCCAAAAAGTGACACCCGCTTCTTAAAAATGTCACATCTTGAAAGCAGTTACAGCTAACTGAAACGAGTTATATGTTAAATGGACAGCCAACAAAATTCATATTGATTGCCTGAATATATTAAGTGTCCAATAAACATACAAGTAGTTTTAATCTCCTGTGAGTAAAACCATTTTTAAGATGTTTATTTTAAAAATAGGGAGTCTCTCTTTAGTGTCCCTTCTAATGGCTGTATAGGGTTAGCGCTCTGGCCTCACATGCCGAAGGTGCCAGGTTCGAATCCTGAGTTAGGCACGGATGTTCTTTGTGGTTTGGAATCCACGTTAAGCTGTAGATCCTGGCCTGGTAAGTCGTTGTCGTTAAAAAAAATAGGTCGTTAAGCGTGCAAATCAACCGACCAGTCAACTGATGCTGCACTATGTAGTTGCCAACCAATTTCCGTCAATCAACTTAGTAAAACCCACTTAAAAACGACCAAATTACATGAAGCAATAACGTAGGTCATAACCATTCCCCCCCCCCCCCCCTCATTTTCGCGTTTTCTTGTTCGTCGATCCGTTATTTTTTATTATCTGAATCAAAGCGATGCAAAATTAAAATACGTTTAATTTTTAAACTAAATGCATCTCTAATTGATTACCCTAATTAATAAATTTCTTCAAATGTAACGAATACAGTACAACAGTTCTACGTTCCTTAAATTGCCAAATATGTCATAACTTGCTAAAAAATAGAACAACTTTTTTTTTTTCCTGTCAAATTGCCACTCTTTAATTTTCAATTAAGAAGATTGCAAACGATTTTTTCTTTCCTTTCGCTAAGATCTTTCATCTTTTAAAAATCTTTTACACTAATTAAAAATCGATTTTTGACCAGTTTCGGCCATTTTTTTGCCACGACAGACCAGTGGATTGGTTTAACCCATTAACTTTTCTCAACATTCTATAAAAAAAAAAAAAAAAAAAAAAAAAATTCTGAATGATGTCCGATTAGATACCTAAACTCGCAATCTATTGGCTAAACTTTAAAAGATTGTAGCATTTTTCGCTAGAGAATAAATATCGTCTGCACTTTTCCTCGTTTTTTTAAATAAAAGATCAGTGGATTACCTCATAAAAAAGAAAACTCATATTTGGCAAGTTTTATGACATATTTGGCAATTGAGTTTAGTTCAACTCACTCGAAGTCCATTTTTGAATAGTTTCGTCCAATTTTGTCCTGGAAGACCAGTGGATTCATAATCTACTAACATGATGTTCGAGGAGGTGCCTAAACTTGCTGTCGTCCCTTTGACTAATATCGCCAGCCATCAGTCAGCCAATCATTAAGGAGTTAATTCTCCTAATTGACAGACATCATGTCAAACGACAGGAAATAAGATTGTTTTGAGGGTGACTATTCACTCCTATACCAGGTTTAAAACGTTTAATTCTATTATTAAACTCATTCGGCCACTAGTATATGATTGACGGAAATTATTAAATATATTTTTAAAACAATGCGGTGGTTTAGGATGACTTCTTTTAAAATATCTTCACCCCCTCCCCCCCCCCCCGGTCGAACTCCGGTGGCAGGTTCCGATCGAACAATGAGTTAGCTGGTTACCCTCTTTCGAGACCTCCTTTGACACCTCAATGCATCCCTCCTCTTTGAAAAATAAAAAAAAGAACGCTATTTCGCCAGCAGAAGATTTTAATGAGACATGCCCCCGATGGATGAATTGTCTGCGTCCCATTTGAAAACGAACCGATTGTTACCGTCTTATCTTGATAAGGCTCGGCTAGCCGTTATCTTGAAAGCCAAAAGACGATGGAATTGGTAGGATTTTTGGGGCTCAGAAAATATTCCTCTCAGCGAAAAGTTAAATTATTATTTTATTTATCTATTTATTTATTTATTTATTTAAAAAAAAAGAAAAAAAAAGGAGGTAGCGATTGGGTGCCAAAAGGTGCCAAAAGTGTGTAGATGAAACGATACAGTTTCTGGTGCTATATCACTGTCAAACTCCTTGTATTTATGACGATATATCACCGACAAAGATAATAGGAGGTAAGGACTACCAACATACTTTAATGTAATATGTCTAGATTCAAGTTAAACTTCTTTCCTCTTGATAGTTTTCGTCCTAACTTGACAAAAGACGGTGCCTTACATATTGACCGTTTATCTGGAATGTGGCTCCCGTCAGGACGTCTATCGATGTCTGTTACTGTGGAAACAAGACTAGCCCCATTTTCCACAGTGGATTTCACGATAAAGACATATACCTCTTTATATGCTGCTTTGAACGTCAATTTCCTGTATGCACACCCCCTATTCAAAATCGATTAGTTGTATTTCTATATATCACCCGCCGCCAATGATGTACTTTATGGCGGTCGCTAAAAGTATGATAGGCAGTACAGTAATGTCCGTCAATCAGAAAAATTGCTCTCTTCTAATAGGCTGCAGCAACAAGGCTGCATCTTGTATTGTAATTGATGAAATAACAAAAGTCAAGTACCGTTGTAAATCGTAGAAAGTCTTTATTAATTGTATATAATTTTTTTTATTTTTTTTATCATGAGAGGTCATCTACATATTATAACTAAACCAAACTTTGAAAAGTTCAATGGCAACCCTATAATATTATTCCACATTTAGATTTAGAATCCGAAAAAATTCTAAATGCCAAATTTCTCAATTTTCCAATGAGTGGTTAGTAACTTGAATGATGTATAAAAAAAAAATGACAAATTAAGGTTAAAAAGTACATTTGTTTTGTTAGGCTGGATGACAGAGGTCGCTATAGAAACAAGACTCTTCGATTTAGAATAGGGGTGTGCATGCAGGAAATTGGAGTCTAAAATCTACAAAGATCGACGTCTTTCGCCTGGAAGCCTCCGAGGAAAATGGGGCTGTTGTTGTTTCCATGGTAACAGCCAATGCTACAACATGGAAGGAGTTGTTATTAGGGGCTACGAGAATGAATACTTTCAAAAAGCGGCAGACAATATCGGTGTTAAACACTCGATGATTGGTTGGTTGGTTGTTTTCAGATTATCTGGCGCCGTCAGCAACACGAGGGCTATAAATGCGCCGAAACATTCGTCATTAGACAAGCCAACATACATTTACAAACACCCATGCCTTAACACGGGGACTCGGAACCCGCAACCTCGCGGTCTAGAAGCTAGCACGCTAACCACTATACCGTTAAACACGCGATGATTAACGGTAGGATTATTTAGAAGGGGATTCAGATCGCGCATCTAGTGATGCAAAGCGGTAAAACTTAGTGTCCAAACCTTAATTTTTAAAAATTGATTATTAGATTTCCTACTAAAGTGTCCAATTAATAAATATGCATGTAATAACAATCTCTTTTAGTATCGTCAAGTGATGTCGCAAATTTGGCTTATAGTCCGAGAGGCGACTGCAATTTTTGGACCCCATCGAAAATCATTTTGAATTTTTTATAGAAATTGAAGAAAAGTGAGTAGATTAGGAATCCACTGGTCTGCCGTGGCAAAAATGGCCGAAACTGATCAATAATCGACTTGGAATGAGTTGAACTAAAATCCGATTGCCAAATATGTCATAACTTGCCAAAAATAGAACAAACTTATTCGTCTGGCAACCCACTTCATTTTGATTTTCAATGAGAAAAAGCGCAAACGATTTCTGATCTTTGGCTCGGAAAACTTATACTTTTTAAAAGTAAGCCAAATTAGCGACATCAGTTACGTCATAAGTGACGTAATATTTTTTGCCAAGTTGGTTCCCTTTTAATAGATGCAAGTAAACCGTCGCCAGATATCTGAATCGTCTGCAACCTTCTTAATTGAAAATTAAAAAGAGAGGGTTTCCAAATAAAAACAAAATGCTCATTATTTGGCAAGTTATGGCGCATTTGGCAATTGGATTTAATTCAACTTATTAAACGTCGATTTTTGACCAGTTTCGGCCATTTTTGCCACCGCAGACCAGTGGATTCGTAATCTACTCACTTTTCTCTAATTTCTTTAAAAAATTCAGAATGATGTTCGATGGGGTCTAAAAATTGCAGTCGCTTCTCAGTCTATTTTAAAAAATGCAAGATTTCCGAGCCAGAAATAGTCTGCGGTCTTCCTCATTGAAAATCAGAGTGCGGTGGTTACCATATTATGTTTTTTAATAATTAATTATTAATTAATAAAACAAGTTTAAAAAATTTTTAAATAGAAACGTGCATTTTTTTCCCCCTTCTTCCATTTGAATTATCATGGTCAAAAACCCCTCCAGAATTTTTTTCATTCTATTTTTGACTTTTGGTTTTCAATATTTTAGCAAAAATTTTTTAAAAAAAACTCACTTTAATCGATCATGTAATAGATTATGTCTTGACGCAGGCAAAACGGTTTTCTTTTCTTTCGCGCTTTAAAGAAATTTTCTCTCAAGATCGACCAAAACATTTTCGCTCATAAAGTGACGTGTTTCTCAACATATAATGAACTGAAATTTGGTATGAAGGGTAAACGAAGTATTCTTAATCGAATGAAAACATATAAAATAGGGGTTCGTAATGAAATTTTTAAAAAGATAGAGCTAAATTTACTTAGTATACAGCCAGCTAAGAATTTTTTTTTTTTTTTTTTTTTGCACCAGACATATAGAAAATCGTAAACAAAACGTTTTTATGCAAACCGCAAGATTCTACGATAATTAGAACCCAAGATTAAACCGTCGTTCGAATTCTTCCCCCCCCCCCTCCCCTTTTACCGTATCACGATGTTGATTTTTTTTTTTTTATTCATGATACAGTAAGTATAATAAGAAGTACATATGCTAGTATAAACTATCAAACAAAAGCACATAGCATCACGTAAGCACCACGTGACACTAAAAGTTCCAAAAAGAAGTCCATCGTATCTCCCGCCAAGAATCGAATACCTAAGCTTCCATGCAGGAACAAATTATTCGAAAGCTTTGGGGAAGTTTTTATCTGTAACACGAATCCGGGATTAGGCTTTATTAATCCCCGCCAATCAGCCATTTGTTTTTGTTCCACGGGGTCACACGGTTCGTCTAGGAGTGGCCGCAGACAGGAAGCGAGAACAATGGCATATTCCACACTTCCGCCGTATCGAGTTGTGTTGTGTGTCTCCTTCTTCTATTATTATTATTATTATTCTTTTCCGAACTATCATTTCAACCCTTTTTGTTCGCTTCCTCGCTAATTGATCTCGATATCTCACCATTTTTTCTTTTTCTTTTTTATTCAGTCCAAGATGTGGAAGTTAACTTCATTAAAAAAAAAATCTTTTATTGGTTTTATCTTTCGAACAACGCCACGTTTGTTTTTTATGTCGATTTACTTACAGAATTGAAAAGTTCTTTGTCAGAATAGTTTCCTCTTCAGAGATTTTTCGCACGGTTTTTATTATTATTATTATTATTCGGGTTTCCATTTCAATTCTTCTAAGATATTTTAAGATAATTTCTCTTTTGAATAGTAAGTTCATTTATTTTTTTTTATTTTTGATAGTTTTCCATTCTCAACTTGGGATGGGTGTCGTACTCGGCAGCCTTTATTGAATAGGCGATTATTTTCTGTTTGGCGCATTGATAAACAATTACGTATTGCTAAGTTCCCGGATGTTACTTATGAGTTTCATATTAACCCATCAAGGACTGTTGGTAAGAAAATTTGTCGATCGAAATTTTAAGTTTTTTCTTTGCTAATAAATTGCGATTATGGGGTTCCACTTACTGTGTTTTTTAAAAATCATAATAAACAATTTTTTTAAAAATCCGACAAACGGTATAGTGGTTAGCGTGCTAGCTTCTAGACCACGAGGTTTGCTGGTTCGAGTCCCATGTTAGGCATGGGTGTTTGTAAATGTATGTTGGCTTGTCTAATGACGAATGTTTTCGGCGCATTATAGCCCTCCGTGTTGCTGACGGCGCCAGATAATCCGAAAACAACCAACCAACCTACAAATTCGAAATATACTTTAACCCCTTGCCTGTGGATCCCGAACTCAGTTCGGTCAACACGCAAATGTGCCAATTTTGGAATGTCCGACATGATTTCGGGCAAGAGAAAATTCGATGCTTCAATTCCGTGAAAGCCTGAACTCGGTCTGGCACTATGTCCCTCGTGGTGCCCCCCTTGCGCCGTTAAACCTCAACCAACCCCAGCAACCTAAACTCCCTTACAGTGGTTATTTTGTTTAAAATTTCTAACATTTTGAACATCTTAACCTTAAATTTCTAACATCTATTTCTAACACTTTGAACATCTTAACTTAAAATATTTCTAACATCTATTTCTAATATTTTAATGATAATAACAAAAAAATTTAAAAAGAAGAAAAAAAAATTCCATTTTTGGCCCGTTTTTCTCAATTATATTCCTCAGGCAAGGGGTTAAGTGATCTAAATAAACAAGGTAAAAGTTAAAAACTATGACTTTTTATCCATTTCAAAGTCGCCATTATTGGGTTACTAATTGCGTTCACTCCTATTCTATACTTTCTTTTATACTGGGTATTATACTGGTCTTTTATACTGCACTGGGTCTAGAAGATTGTAACGTAGCGGGAATGATCTTTATTGGGAATTCATCTTAAAAGCCTTCTTCAACTTCTTAGTCCAGAATGCACTGGCAAGAAGTTACAGCATCTGGAAACTAAGTAATCAAGATTTGCGTTCCTTTAACGATTTTATCGTTGAAGTATGGTTGTCACAACAATGCGAAAGAAAAGAAAACATGTAACAAAAAGAAAATTATAAACCTTTAGTTTGAACTTATTTCATTATACTAATAAATACTGGGAGATTTAAAATACTGTCTTTCAATTCATTTGTTTTTAACTTTAGTTTTTTACTCAATACTGCAGTGATAAGTGATAAACTCATAAGAGTATATATTTCTCTCTCTTTATGCAAGAATACCAGTCTTAGTTAAAATGCGAAATTAACAATTATTTTTTTACGAAAATTGATAGTAAGGTAGTTTATCTAAAAGTATTTCTTAAAATGAATATTACAATCTTCTCTAAATTTGCGGACTTTTTTTACTTTTAATTACCTATCTGTATACAGAGGGTAATAAAAGCATTTTTTTGTTTTTTATATAAAGCACATAACATATAAAAGCAATTTTTAGTTTCTTCACGTTTTGAATCATCCTGATCTCAAAAAAGTGTACTAGAAAAAATGTGTGTGTGTGTGTGTGTGTGTGTGTGTGTGTGTGTGTGTGTGTGTGTGTGTGTGTGTGTGTGTGTGTGTGTGTGTGTGTGTGTGTGTGTGTGTGTGTGTGTGTGTGTGTGTGTGTGTGATCAGCATAACTCCCGAACAAATTGAGCTACGATGTTCGAATTTGGTGTGAGATTTGGTGATGGCACAATTGAATACCATTAAGCACATAGTTTCACGTATGCACTTAGTTTAACTGCAATTGAAAAAAAATCAAGTTTTTCAGTAATTGCTAAGAAATGGCTCTAACGATTTTATTAAAAATCGCTGTGGTAATGCCTCTTAGGGTGTTCTAAACATCCCCACCTCCAAAATTCGCGTAAAAATGCTTTAACGGCTTGAAAAGTTGAAAAACGAACGCCTTAACACAGAGTTCTCTTTGCTTGAGCATAGCTCATCGACGATCGTTTCTTCACCTCTCCACAGTTTCACTTATAAGAAAGGACTATGCTAAACTCCAACTTAACTTGACATCACTAGACGGTAGATCATCAAAGTGCTCATAGGCAATTAATCCATTTTAGCGGAGTGAAGAAATAATTCTCGCCAAACCTTAGAGCCTTTTGTTCTCTACAGGGTTGTTGTTTGGCGAACATTATGCTTTCACGCCGCCAAAACGGATTAAATGCCTATGAGCACTGTGACGATCTACCTTCCAAGTGATGTCAAGTTAAGTTGAAGTTTAGTATATATAAGGATTATCGAAATGAAAATCACCCGAATGCGGATTTCGGCGAAAGTGGTTTTTTTTTTACCCATAGAAGAATTATCACAAAAAATATCACCTTACTGGCCATTTTTTCCAAATAAATGATGAAAATATTAAAACTGTAGATGACGCAAATTAACATCAGTATTATAGTGCAATTGAAAGTTGTGCGATGTTCCACACACCCTAGTTTGTTTTACCCAATTTGTGTCTTCTGTTATCCTATCTACAATTGATTAAGAAAATTTCGAATCTCTCAAGTAAAAAGTGTTTTGTGCTTTCCTTGCAATTTTCTTGAGTATTGGGTTGGTTGGATGTTTTCAGATTATCTGGCGCCGTCAGCCAACACGAGGGCTATAATGCGCCGAAACATTCGTCATTAGACAAGCCAACATACATTTACAAACACCCATGCCTAACACGGGACTCGGAACCCGCAACCTCGCGGTCTAGAAGCTGGCACGCTAACCACTATACCGTTTGGTCGGCCTTGAGTATTGGAAAATCAGTAAAGTCTGCTTGAACATTTGCAGTCCTCCAAAGTTAAAAGTAACGGCAGGTCATTTCAATACTCAATCAATCAACTTTCCTTTTAGCACAAAAGGGGCCGTTCAAGTATTACGTAAGCACCTAGGGGGGGGGGGGAGGGAGTTAGCGATTTGCTTATTTTTGCTGACAAGGGGGGGGGAGGGGGTATGAGTGATGCTTACGTAAGCATTTAATAATCCCTTTATTTCTTAAAAAAACCTGTGATATGAACTGGTATTCGAAGCACGTGCAAGAGAGTCAATACTTTCTACAAATTGTAAAATGCGAAGAAAAGCAGTGTTGCTCTCCTGCTCGTAGTGGATTATTTCGCATTTTAAAAGAACGCTTTATACCTCCACCTATCAAAATGGCCCAAACACCACACGATTTAATAACAAGTGAGGAAGGGGAATTCCTGGAATTAAATCTCCGGCTAAGCTTGAACCTGCATGTCCCCCTGGGGGAATTTTTAAAAATGCCATATGACTATTTTTGTCCGTCCATCAAATCACAATTGTCTGCAAGGACTTGTGGGAAATGTGGTTTGTACCACGCTTCACTAAAATCGACAATTCGTCATAAGAAAATTGTTCATGGCGAAAATAGCCAGAGAGCCTGCCTATTTCGGCCTATGAGAATTGCTGCTTGTCGAGCAAATGAACTGATGTGCGTCATCAATTATGTAGAAGGCATGGAAGATACCGAGTGGATAAGCGAAGAGGAAGTTTGCCCAGATTCCTTGTGCGAAACAAGTGATGAAGCAATAACATCAGATGCCAGAAACCCTATAATTTCAGACATTAAAAACTGGCTAGAGCAATCCTGGATAACATCTGATAGACTTAATTGATTATGAAAATTACATTTATGTGCCATTAAAATTGTGATAAACTTAAGATTTAAAAAAAATTAAATATATATATATTTTTTTCCCTTTTAAGGCGAGTTAAAGTTCATTATTTGCATTGAATCTTAACTTTTTTTTAGATTATTAACGTTACAAAAAAAAAAAAAATCAGGAGCTGGGGGGGGGGGGTTACCGTATGCTTACGTAACTATAGAGGGGGGGGGGGTATGCGATTTGCTTATTTTTGCTGACAAGGGGGGGAGGGGGTCAAAAATTACCAAAAACATGCTTACGTAATATTTGAATGACCCCAAATGGAGAATTCCAGCATTTTTTATTTTTTATTTTTTGTATTTAATACTAAATGTTTCAAAAAGGCCATAAATACAAAAAATTCTGCTCATTCCACTCTTTCCTTTTTTTTTTTCATTTGCATCCTAAAATCACCTGTTTAACTTTGGTTCATTCCACTCGAACTGAATGTGATGCCATTTGATCTGAAACAACTTGGCTTGTAACGCAGAAGCGGAAACCAGTTTTTGCAAGTGTCTCGCAAATCGCGCCACCCTGTACAGGATGCGGCAACTGTCTACAAAATCAACGCCAACTATTTGGCAGGAACCTCACGATAACCATAGAGAACGGAAGGATGTCATGACGTCACAGCTATAGCGGAGTGTATTGATCGAACTGGTTTTTCCTCGGTTTCGGGGCATTTTCGTTTCTTAATATTTAAATAACTAATTAGAACTTTTGTTTGAATATTTGGAATCAGAAAGAAATTCTTCATAAATATGAATTAATTTCACTCGTTTTTGAAAAATGCAGGAATTGTCCGCCGACCAAACGGTATAGTGGTTAGCGTGCTGGCTTCTAGACCGCGAGGTTGCGGGTTCCGAGTCCCGTGTTGGCATGGGTGTTTGTAAATGTATGTTGGTTTGTTAAATGACGAAATGTTTCGGCGCATTATAGCCCTCGTGTTGCTGACGGCGCCAGATAATCTGAGTACAACCAACCAACCAGGAATTGTCCCTTACAGACGTTTGAAAAAAGAAATATTTCATGCGAACATGTAGTTCGAAAAATTGGTGAAAGAAGTACTTTTATAAGCCCACCTAATTTGTTTGAAAAGATATCCTAAGGTTAACTAGGGGTGTGGAACATCGCACAGCTTCCAATTTAACTATTATACTGACGATGATTTGTGTCATTTACCGTTTTGATATTTTCATCATTCATTTAGCAAAAATGGCCAGTTTGGCGATATTTTTTGCCATAATTCTTGTATGGGTCTTTAAAAAAAAAAAAAAAAAAAAAAAAAAAAAAACTCCGTAAAAATGTTGATTTTGGCGATATACTTTTCGATAATTCTTATCTAATTCTTTCTTGTAAGTGAAACTGAGGAGAGAAGAAAAAACGAACGTTGATGAGGTATGGCTCAAGGAAAGAGAACTCTGTATTAAAGGCATTTGTTTTCAACTTTTTACGCCATTAAAGCATTTTTACGGGAATTTCGGAGGTGGGTACGTTTAGAACACCTTAAGAGGCATTACCACAGCGATTTTGAACAAAATCGTTAGAGCCGTTTTTTAACAATTACTGAAAAACATGATTTTTTTTCAATGGCAGCTACCTTATGCGCGTGATTGATTTTGACGAAAACCTTAATGGTAGGTCTTTGTGCCATCATCAACCCGCACATCAAATTTGAACAGAGTTGGTCAATTTGTTCGGGAATTATGCTGACCACTTACACGCAGACACATACACAGAAATTTTTTCTATATCACTTTTTTGAGATCAGGATGTTCCAAAACTTGGTAAAATGCTTTTTTTTTTTTTTTTTTTTTTTTTTTTTTTGCCAAATACTATACTTTCATCTTTATGTATACATATGGGTAATTGAAAGTAAAAAGATTCGCAGATATTCTTCGATAACAGAATTGTCATTTACTGTCTAATATAAATGCAAGAATATACAGAAGGATGAAAAGAGTGGAATCGTGTTCCACTGCTACGGACTCCATTATTTCGAAAGAGATTCAAACGGCTTTAAAAATCTGTTCCAACGTTGATTTTACTAAAAACTAATTATATTTTCTTATGAAATTTTATATAATAGTTATGTATATATATATTTATATATATATATATATATATATATATATATATATATATATATATATATGTGTGTGTGTGTATATGTGTATATGTGTATATATATATATATATATATATATATATATATATATGTGTGTGTGTGTATATGTGTATATATATATATATATATATATGTATATGTGTATATGTGTATATATATATATATATATATATATATATATATATATATATATATATATACATATACATATATATATATATATATAATGTATATGTATATATATGTATATGTATATATATATAATAGTCCAGAAGGCAGCCCCTTGAACCTCCCTCACATTGTAAA